>CABEEJ010000803.1:102454-188901 GCA_901482245.1 Timema douglasi
TAGGGTTGTATGTATTTTTTAATGCGACATAATAAAAAAAATAAAGATATTAAAAAAATGTCTAAAAATTATAGAAAAATGTTAAGGGTGGACAACCCTTATCACTAAGGGGTATGAAAAATAGATGTTGGCCGATTCTCAGACCTACTCAATATGCTCACAAAATTTCATGAGAATCGGTCAAGCCGTTTCGGAGGAGTACGGGAACGAACATTGTGACACGAGAATTTTATATATAAGATAAGAAGATACATATATATGTATATATATATATATATAAATGCTATAATTAAAACTTACATAAGCTTTTCCTTATTATTTTGAAATAAATGTTTGTATCTTGCTAGAAATATTTTTTTTATTCGGTTCTTAGCTTGTAGTCAATAGCACACAACACGATATATAAAACCGTTGACTTCACAAAATGTATTGGGACATGTGAATGACATGCCTGTCAAAATCTTATTGACTTTAAAATGTATACCACGTTAGGAAAAAAATTTATTTAGTGTTTATTTTTTTCAACCCGCCTCGGTGGCGTTGTTGACTAACGCGCTAGTCGTGTTGAGCTCGGCTGCTGAGGACGGGGAGATCGAGGTTCGAATCTCGGTCGGGTGAACTGGGGGTGGTTTTTTCCTAAATGGTTTTCCACTCTCCATCCACGCAAATGCGGGTTCAATTCCTCTAATTCAACCTTCCAAATTCCTAGTTCATTAGAGTAATTAGTACTTAAAGCGTATAACCCGAACGGGTAGAAAGACGCGGTGCTAAATATTATTATTATTATTATTTTCATCTTGGCGTGCCTTCCACAACTAGTTTGCATGCCACTTAGTCGAAAGCGTGACGTAGAATTTGCCGTCCTTGGTCTATACTGACTTACAAATAATTTTCCATTTACTCATTCACACTATACTGGTACATTTAAACGTCATTTGAGATAAACACTAACCGGATAGATAGTGAATGTATTAAATTATAAAAACCAATTAAAAGAAGAGGCTGCTGTTGGTTTACAAATTAACACTCTATTCATATCTAGAAAAATCACTTAAAACAACTTAATTTCTTGTTCAAATCACAAGGTCCTTAGTAGTAAAGTGCCGCGATATTTCAGACATCTCGTCATTTTTGTACAAAACTACTGCTCAAGGCATTATTTTTAAAATCTTTACAACTTGTTTTTTCGCGACATTGCGATCCTTGTCATAATATCGTCTATACATTACCGATCAACGAAATGTATATATGAGACATACCAAAATATTAGAAGGGAAAAACAAAAATAGAATGTGAAGTTATTTTTTCACAAAAGGCTGTGAAATAATTTTTAACAACCCCTTTTAGAACAAATCAAGATCTTATCATGCTTCTGATAAAACGTTACTAAATTTATAATTAATATCAGCGTTTTATTATTTTCAAAACATTTGATTCAGTACACAAACACCGATAAATAAAGTTCATGCACTGGTTATTTGATTACGGCCTGGTGACCTGGTGGTCTAGGAAAAAAGTGTTGGACTTCGGTGCTGTGGGTCCGGGATTCAATTCTTGGTCCGTTCCTTCCTTCCTTAACCTCTGACAAGACGTGTATTAATCACAACTTGTGAATGTGTGGAATGCCAGGCCTCCATCATGGTTCGTATCTCACGTTAAATTGTAGGTCCTCCATTTCATCTCACAATCACCCTACCATTACACATTAGCGTAAGAGCGTATACCCGAACGGGTAGTAAGAAGCGGTGCTAATAATAATAATAATAATAATAATAATTGGTTTACGTACTGTGCATATCCAAATAGTTTTATTAATTCTAAGCGGTAAAAGATTAGGAGACAAACTTAGAATAAATGAATCCACATTGTTTTTGAAAGGGTACGAGAGAGCCACAGTGTTAAAACACGTAAGGACCAATTGCAATATCACCCACACAAAATTCTATTCTCCACCTCACCATAATCAGTAGCCCCGGTATATAGCGATATTACGCAATAAACTCCAACAATGTGAGTTATTCGGCAACAGGGAAATTGACTATTAAACTATGAATCCTTGATTTAACCTCAATTAAGGGACAAAACCGTTTAGTATATTTGTTTGGATTAATTATATACATTATATAAATATATTTTAACGTGCGTTAGATTAAAATGAGCTTATTTGTAGTGGTAAGAAATGTATTCTGTTTTTTTATATTGTAAATTAATTTGAAAAACGAACGTTGATGTTAATTTATATATTTAAATTTTACTTATAACACAATGGTTAATATAAGGATTAAGTTTATAGCGTTAACCCAGATAAAATGCATCTTCACAATGAGGTGTGAATATACAAAAATCGCAGGTAAAATTCATATGTTGCGAAAAAAAATCCCAGGGCACTAATTTGGGATGTGAACCCTGACCTCCACTCTAATAGTAGCCAAGTTATTTGGGACTATAATATCTTATGGTCGGTCTGTGGATGATATTTTTTATCCTTGTTTCATCGTAGCTTCAACAACATTATTGTGTGGTGTATCTCAAAATCCTCTAGTGTTTGTCGAGAAATACTCGTGTCTACCTGTGTCCTTAGGGAAATCTCAACCTTGTGTCTAGGGAGATGGCGGAACAACGTGCATTGTGTGGAACATACTGTTGGATTGATTCGGGTCAGCGAGGATTTACGAGAGAAAACTTCCGAAACTTCAAGGAACTGTAAACATTTTTTTGGTAGTTTTCCTCTCTCTTTAGTTTTGTTTGTTTTTTTCATGGTGGATTTTACAGGTGCTTTAATACAAACGGGATGTTCACGCCCAGGGCAGCTCAAAGTGGGATATAAACAGCTCTGTCAAGAGACGCCAGGGATGTCACCATGATAAGAGGAAGGCGTCAAATAGGCCTCAATTCTTAATTTGTTTTTTGCTTCATGCATCCCCACTTGTTTCGATATTGGCCATTGACGATTTATTCACTTATTTATTAGCACAATTTAGCAACAGTTTTTTTAAATTATTTGTGACATTTAACAATTAATTATTTTAACTAATACAATAGTTAAATCTCAATACTGTTACTTTAATATATATTGAAAAATAATAGCCCCAAATTCACTAATATTGATGTTCTGCTCTGATGGAAGCCGAATCATTTGTTCTTAGATCAGTAAGCCGGTGAGCTACCAAAATAGCTATGTTCTATTTGATTTATTTGAGGTACTTAATGTGAACCTTCTGAACCGACTGATTATTTTATTAGAACACGGAATCTCTATGCGTAAGAGCGAAAGGGTCTACCAATTTTGTTGGGAAAGTTATTTTCACATAATTTTCAGGGCTCTTTTACACGTCAAAATTGTCATGATACCGACGGATTTACTTCCCCTCTAAAGGAAGTTGTGCTAAATTATTTAATTTCTAGGTAAAAATTCCGTCGAATCTGGCTGGATTTGAACCAGAGTAAACATCGAGTACTGAGGTGAGTACCTTCCTACGAGGTCGAACAATTTAGCTATAGCATTTTACCTAGGTCTATTATTCTATTATAGCTAAAGAAAGAGTTTTAGAGTGAATTTCAATTAAATTAATAGATATTAGTTTGGATAAAGTATGGAAAAACTCATCTTATAACATTTGTCTGGCCTCGAATCCATTAATTCCAAGCCAAGTTCCACTAAACTATTTGTGTGGTCAGCTTACATGATAATTTTTTTAAAGGTTTAATCATTTAGAAATATTGGGCGTGCTATTCAAAATGTATGCAAATAATTATGTCGTCAGTGAAATAAATTGTGTCCCTCGATATTTTAAAATGTTGCGCGAAGTGAATAAAAAATTATTAGTGTAGATAAAGTTTTGTAATATTGAAATAAACTAATATAAATTTGTTAATGAGGCTGTATGTAGTTTTTATGTGCTTTCAATTCCTAGAAATACTTTTAACTTACAGTAACTATATATTTGTGTATTTTTTTCAATTCTCCAGTACTTAAATGGTTTCATAGTTAGCAGGTGTAGTATTTAAAATATTGTAACTACACAAGAGAACTATGAACAGGAAACAAAGTATAAATATGAAGAGAAGGCCTACACTTAAATTCTTATCAAGTTTTAATCAAAATAAAAAGTTAAATATGAATATGTAAAATAAAACTTAAACACAGCTTATTTCTGGAAGCTCTAAATCAGCATTGTAACTGGATGAATCTACAATATTAACATTTTTTTTTATTAATTGTTACACAACCATAAGGAAGTCCATTTTATTATTGCTTAAAACGTGAACGTGTTAAAAAATTGTCACATTCATTAATTGAAAATTCTTAAATTAAAATGGTCACATACATTTTTAAACTATTTGTAGTATGATTTATGTTAAGTGACATGAATTAATACATTAATTATTATATTTGATGTTACTTAACCTAACTCATACTACACACATATTGGAAATAGTTTTTTTAAGCATCCCATTATTTATTTTATTTCTTAAATTTTAGCTTAAGCTTTGGTTCTAATAATTATGCACTATTATATTATTGTAACACTCTTAACCCCTGGCTATTACTCAGATATCAGGGTAAAATACTAATTTAACACGAATAAAAGCACACAAGAAATATTAAACATGTAATATCGAACAAAACAAAAAAAGAGACATTGAATTTTTAATAAGATAACATCTCACCAAATGAATTTAATGAATAAAAACAATTAGAAAAATTTACGAATTCTTTAAATCTACTTTCAAAGTTGGCAAAGGCTCACACTTAACCAAGTCACTTGTATTACAGACAAAACTCTGTCTCGAGTCATCCAAGTGTTCCCATGTCATACGTTAGCCAGAGGCCGTATCACCTGATACGATTATATCTCCGCTATTCTCTACGTAGACAACCCCTAAGAACTCCAAACTCTACCGTACATTTATCACATACTGCCACGTCAGTGTTGAACACCAGCATCGTAGTCTACAACACGAGGACAGATAATGTAATGTTAGGAAAAGCTTAACAAAAGTGAGGTTAGTGTGGAACCCCCTCATATGTAAATTGTCAGTAACTTACTGGCATAACAATGATATACTATCTGACTAGATACATCGCATGTTTCATTAACTATTTCTCACAGTAAAAATATTTGTGAGACTCTGGCTGAGTCTTCATCTAACTCAATAATGTCGGGATACTTGATGCTGAACCACAAGACCTCTGGGTTAAATGGGGTAGGATTCCTAGACTCTGAGATCTGAAGCTTGATTTGAGTACTTTTGTAATGAATACTACTGAGATAATAGGGTCACTTGTATATGTTATGACTTATTTAAGGTTGTGAATGTTAGTATGTCTATATTGCATAGTTGTTTAAAGATATAAGCAATAAAATCAGTATTCGGTGAAGATTTCATAAACATACACAGTAAAATATTTCTAAACATTAACAATATTTTATTTATTTAGTACCACGTCTTACTACCCGTTCGGGTTATACGATCATTAAAAATAAACAATTAATGCAATGGTACAAACCGTACTAATTACAATGAAATATACGGATATATTCTTATAAGTTATAACAACTATTGATGCTTCCTTGGTGACAAAAATAAAACAGTAAGGCCATGTGTGTTAAATATATTAAAGTTTAAATTTGATTCGTAAAATCAGTTTCAGTGAATTGAAAAATAAAAATATTTTTACTTAAAGAATGTGTCAGTGAAATTTATAAAATAATAGTAAACACAATATTTAGCTAGTTCATCATATTTACATTATAATCCTCAAGATGGGAAGGTGTAAGTTAAAATCCATAATGGAAATCATATGTTTTAATAGAAGTTAGGTATTATTTAATTAATAGTTCAAGAATATAATATGTTCGTTTGAAATAATAAGATTTTAATTGATAAAATATTGCTTTCTCAGTATGAAACGATGTGGCGAAGAAGCATCTCAACAAGATCTTAAAAATTAAGATTAGTCAAAAAAGCGTAAAAATTTTGTGCAATTTCATAACGGATCAACGCGTTCCATTTAATTGTAAATATTATTATTTTTATTATTAGTAGTAGTATCATCATCATCATCATCATTATTTACTTAAGTGGAAAGAGTAGAAGTAGTTGGAAACTCTACAGAATTAGTTATTCAAAGTTTAGCTGATATTATATTGTAGCTTAGTTTGGTGATTATTCACTATTTATTTCTTTTATACTTAAAATAAAACACATTGCTAAAAGCTTATATTTTTAAAAGCCCCGAAATTCTTTCTGGCTCTCATCCCCCAAATATGTGAATCCAACAATATAACTACTTAAATAATATAAATATGTACTTGAATTCCCAAGGGGCAATGATTCCCAGGCCTGCGAAATTAAAGTTTTTGAAAAATACAAGAAAAGTTTTCGCTGTGTTTTATGTTATTTGGTGTGCTGATTTATAAAATGAACTCCATATTTTTCCATCTAATCAGAAAATTTTTGTAAAATAAATATCGATATTTTTTCTAAAATCCTATTTGTAAAGGAATTCTCAAGAACAATTTTGCCTGTACTATCTGGTAACAGTAGTTTTTATCCATTTAAATCTATGTAAAACAATCGATTCTTGGGGAGACAAATTGAATTTTCAGCAATCGATTAATTTTTAATGGTTTAAATAGATGAAAAACACTGTTGCCAGATCACACGAACCATCTCTGATCGAGAGGAAAACCAAAAGTTCCCTTGAGTTTAAACATTTTACATAAAATTATGGTGCAGTTTCTAGAATAAAATCACCAACATACTATTTTAATCTGTTTTATGAAGGTAACTTACATAAAATAGACGATTGACCAAGAGGATCAAATATTATGTATGTTTACATGAAAGTTTGAAACAAATTTTAAACTGAGAAAAAAAAAGTTTCTATTTAAGTACGTACTCTATTTCCTTTGAAACTTCTTTTTGACGTTCTTCGTTTATATTCAATCTCAGGCCTATCTCGTGTTAACATCCAACAGTAGTCGGCGAGCATATTCTTGCCCCAACTTCCTTAATATTTGCGCTCCATGGCTTTGATAGCTTGGTGGAACCTTTCACCCTGTTCTTCGCTGACTGATCCTAAATTTTCGGGGAAATGTCCACATGTGAGTGAAGGAAATGTAGTTTTACACTCATGAAGCATTCCAATGCTTGAAATTTGTCCAGCATATTCATAACAATTGCTTTATAGTCAGGACCCTTGTGATTACCCAGAAATTTACTGACGACATATTTGAAGGCTACCCAAACTTCTTTTTTCTTTGTCGTCATGCTAGGTTCAAATTCTTTATCTTTCATAAGCTTTCGGATACCTGTACCAACAGAAATTCCCTCTTTCAACTTAGTTCGGATGTACCTGGAAACCTTTTTCACAGGTATTTGAAACAATCGCCATATTTTGGAATAGCCTCGACAAACTGCTTCATTACACCTAATTTCATATGCAGAGAGGGTAATATATTTTTTTATCAACTAAGCTGTTTCAAAACACATTCTTGGTGCCTTGTTAAAGATTTTGTCTCTTCGACCATTATTTTTTGACCCAATGTTGAGTCTTATCACAGTTGTCCCACTCACAAATGAAACATGGGAACTTTGTATAGCCACCTTGTTGACTACGAAGCATGGAGATAACTTTCAAATCACTGCAAATGTTCCAACCGTGGTGGGCATATTTTATTTTGTTGAGAACGAGAGCCAGGTTTTCAGGTTTTAAATGATTAGTGTCCAACTGGTACAGATGCATACTGGCTTCCATGATGAAGGACAGCTTTAAAGTTCTTTTTGGATAAATCTATAAACAGCCTCTATTCATATTTATCGTATGTGATTTTAAATTTTCTCATCAATCCGGGAACATCAGAACAATAGACCAGGTTCTTCTCTTCCTCAAAGTACTTAACAAATTCCTTTTTTCGATTCCTGTACAAAAAAAAGAGGTACCTTTGGCCAATAAGTTTTTTCTTTCAATCTGGAGCCCAACAATTCAGCTGCCTCTTTCAAAAGACCCAGATCTATAGTCAGATCATTAAGTTCAACCTGAGAGAAAGGCTGAGGTGAATCGCCTCCAGAAGGCTTATATTCGGTATCGGAGCCTTGAAATTCTGGATGTTCTGAGTCTGAAGACTCTGAAGAGATGACTGGCAATTCAGTTGGAGGCAAAGACATTGGCACATCAGGTCCATGAGGAACGGAACGTATAGCCGATGGAATGTTTTCAGGATAAGAGATTAGCTTTTGATTTTTGCGGTTATACCAACGGACATGGCAGGAACAAAATTAACAATCATCAGAGTGTTTTTTTGGCTCGCTCCATGTGATAGAAATTCCAAATCATAAAGCAGTCTTCTTTCCTTTGAGCAATAAGCGTAGATCATTGAGATATTTCACAAAAATTTTATGAGGAACCCACTATTTGTCCTGGTCTCCAAGTTTCATGACAAAATACGCAAGATAAAGTTGTATCACATAGTCTGTAATGCTCCTCGTGCGATTTTTAATAAAACCATATTCGCCGCATATGTAACAAAAGTCATCTGACAAATTTTCACAACGTCTCGAACTCGAAGCCATGTTTCATGAAACGCACAGAGTAAAGCAACCGTTAAAATGGTTTCTGTGATGAAGTTTCCACTTGTCATTGTATCAGCGTACGCACGACACTACACACGAAAGAAAAATGGAGACGAACTTAAAAAATTCCACATCTTTTATCTTACTACAAACACGGTGAGTACAAGATCTCCTGGGTTAAAGAGAGATAAACTGAGTCCCTCATGATGACATCTCTTTTATATATTTTCTGATGATTCCAAAAAAATCAAGAGAATTCAGTCTTAAGAAAGATAGCACGTTCAAGATCAATCCAGATAAAGTTTGAAAAAACAGAATGTGATTGCCGATTACACCCGCTTAGCGAGCGTTCCTGCGATGTCAGCGAACCAAGATAAAGAACTGAGATAATGATTCGCTCGACGATATTAGTAGAGAGAGGTTGCAATGGGGGGGGGGGAGGGACGGTGACGGGGAGGTGTCACAAAGGGGTATTCTGTAGGTTTCACCACGGTAGAATGATGGTCAGGTAGGGATGGAATAAATTCAATGCCGAAAAAAAATGGTAAATGTTCATAAAAATACAAGTAAAATTGAATTTTTCAAGAAAACGTGACGCGATAGAAATTTTTCATTTTTTTAAAAAAATCAGCACCAAAAAATACATAAAGTTCTGCTATCAATTCTCTTATATTTTTTTCATCGCAGGCCTGTGTAATTAATAACTCTTAATAGTTAAATAAATAAAATACAATTAATTTTAATCATAATATACAGGAGATATTAAAGATATACAACCAATGCGTTTAAAAGAATTGACCATAGACAATGATATTTCAGTCGGCGTCGGAGAGGTTTTTAAGCTACCCCCAATTAGTTAACAGAGTCATCGGAACGAAATAATAATATGTTACATGAAGCTTTCAACATTAGCCGGGGCAAACTACTAATTTCATTTCGATGACCGTTCTTGCAAGTTATGTGAAGGTATTTTTGTAATAAGCCAATAAATATCAGGATGTTCCAATTTATGATTTATAATTTTTACTAATTTAATTTATATACAAAATTATTTTTAACGTATAATTATTTAAGTGATTACATTTGATTATTTTACAAGTTTAATGAAGGAGCTAGCCAACAATAATACAGCATTTAATTGCCCATTTTCCAATTACTCTTATTAACGAAAATGTGTGTGTAAGTAAACTGTTCGACAAAGATTGGTGAACACGAGAAGACAAAATAGTAGACAGAAAAGTGATTAGATACGTAGAAGCAGCTTGGACCAATGGGTCTAAATGAGAAGGACCATAATAGTTATAGAGAGAAAATTCGAGGATACTCGTATATCTTGTTATTTAATTAAAATTCTGTCAAACTTGAGGATATAATATTACCACGTTAGTAAACGCTTACCATATGCGAGAATATATATTACAACGTTAGTAAAAGCTTAAAAAATGGAAGGATACATATTACCAAGTTAGTAAAAAATTACCAAATGTGAGGATATATATTACCACGTTAGCAAAAGATTACCAAATGGGAGGATATATATATTGCCACGTTAGTAAAAGCTTACCAAATAGGAGGATACATATTACCAAGTTAGTAAAAAATTACCAAATGTGAGGATATATATTACCACGTTAGCAAAAAATTACCAAATGGGAGGATATATATATTGCCACGTTAGTAAAAGCTTACCAAATAGGAGGATACATATTACCAAGTTAGTAAAAGATTACCAAATGTGAGGATACATATTACCACGTTAGTAAAAGATTACCAAATGGGAGGATATATATTACCACGTTAGTAAAAGATTACCAAATGGGAAGATATATATTACAACGTTAGTAAAATCTTACCAAATGGGAGGATATATATTACGACGTTAGTAAAATCTTACCAAATGGGAGGATATATATTACTACGTTAGTAAAAGATTACCAAATGTGAGGATATATATTACAACGCTAGTAAAATCTTACCAAATGGGAGGATATATATTACGACGTTAGTAAAAGATTACCAAATGTGAGGATAAATAT
The DNA here is from genome assembly GCA_901482245.1 of Timema douglasi. Lineage (NCBI taxonomy): Eukaryota > Metazoa > Arthropoda > Insecta > Phasmatodea > Timematidae > Timema > Timema douglasi. The sequence goes on from CABEEJ010000803.1 coordinate 113,071, forward strand.
TACCACGTTAGTAAAAGCTTACCAAATGTGAGAATATATTACCATTTTAGTAAAAAGACTTCCAAATGCGAGTATATATATTATCATGTTAGTAAAAAGAAACTTCCAAATGCGAGTATAGTTGGTAAAATGTTAGTAAAATCCTACTAAATGCGAGGAGGTTAAATTGTTATGTATTAGTCAAAGCCAGCAAATCTGAGGATATATCGTGCCACGTCCATAAAATCCTTCCAAATCCCAGGTAGCATTATCCCACGTTGTAGAAGCACTAAGTACAAGTTATGTTAGATTGTACCGCATTAGAACTCTCTGAATACAAGTAAAAGTGATGCTGGCCTGAACTTTTACTAATCTTTTTTTAACATTGGTGAATTAAAATTATAATTTGTTTTAAGTTTATTTTACTTATTTATTTTTGCTCCAAGCAAATGTGAAACTTGTCAATTTTCTGACAGTAACTTTTGCTCTCTCAAAGTTTGGAGTGGCCAAGGGCGCACTCTACTTGAATAAATCTTTTACTTTCCATTTTGTAAATGTAAATAATTAATCCCTTTGGGTCATTTAAAAGAGTTACGTATTTAAATTGTGAAAGTCAACTCTTATTTTCTACTTTAAAAAAAAAAGTTATACTATCTGGTTGTATAAAATCTATAAACAATTATCTCTTTAGTGTGCGTAGTAGTAGGACGTTAAAATGTACTTGTTAATGTTTCTTAGATACATAAATTAATCTAGGGTGGCAGGGAACTAAGTTAAGGTCCGTATTTTTAACAGGTTTTTACAACAAAAACTCTTTTTATCAAAACTTAATAAAACATACTGAGTGGCTATGTTTATATACATTTTATTATACAAGTATTATTATAAACAGTTATTGAATATGTATTATGAATATCACGGAATTTGGACATAGCTTGTTCTCATTTTTTTTAAAGTTTTGTGCTCAAATATCATCATGCTCATGACAAATATTCAAGAATGGTTGAGAACTATATGTGTAAAATGCTAAATAAAACGTATCTATTGAAGCAATATTTTATTGATTATGCATTCACAGTTTTTTTTCTATTGAAACTGTAAAAAATACTGACCATAACTAGCGTTTTCTTTCATTCAACATTCAGTAAAGAGTGTGAAGAAAGAAGGTTAGATTGATAAGGAGAGAAAATAGAAATAACTGAGCAAGAGGGATATAATCTGGCTTGGGAAGCAAATAATTTCCACGAAACCCACCTGTTAACTATCATACAATGAATCAATGACGGCTTTAAATTATGTTGAGCTTATTTGCTGTGTGTTGATCAGTGGTACAAGAGCAGGGGAAGGGGAGGTACAGTTAGTATACCCATATTTCTATTGATGACTATTTTCTGTCAATTGTGCAACCTAAATTCTATTGGAACTATTACCTATAATTAGAAGATGAATTATATATTTGTGAAAATTTATTTTAGAAGTCAATTTTGGTATGTGTAAAAAAAAGTTTATTTGAAATGGTGATAAATTGCTTCTAGAAACACCCAATTTAAAATTACAATATTTTGTTTATAAACACTTAACTAAACACAACTATAGAATAACTATAGCAATAGTATCCCCCTACCTTTCCAAACCTTGAACGTTAATGTGCCTATTGTAAAAAATATGTTTCTGATTTCCTATTTAAATTTAGATTATTTTAAATGTATCCAAAACATTTTAGTATATCAATGTGAATAGAGGGCTCTTTGAGCACTTCACTAAAACTATAGAGGTTTCAGCGCAACATTTAGATTAATTAATTAATTGATGATCCTTGAAAAAAATAAGTGAGATTTTCATGTGAGTAATTAAAATAAATATGTTAAATTACTAATCAATTTAATACATTTTATATACTTTTCATTTTCAACTATTCTTTGAAGAGCAAATAAAATGTTTGAATTCAAAAATAACAAATTTGTTCGTGTATTTTATGAAACATTCATTTAGTTAAAATAATATGTACATGAGCTTTGCAAAATGTATTACATCTGGGTTGTCATATACTTGGAAAACCAGAGAAAACATGGAAATTTTTGTCTTGAATAAACAGGGTAAATATAGATAGTTTCACAAATATATATATATATATATATATAAATAAATAAATACTGGAATATTTGTGAAATTAAAGATTTGACTGCAAGCTTTATATTGTAACACTTTTTATAGTAGAAAAAGTTAACTGTAGAACTATGCACGTAGAGTTTTATTCATGTCTTATATCTCCCTTAACCTACTTTTGAAACATTTTGTTGAGTGTTGACCGCATATCATTTCCCAGCAAATTCAAACCATAAATTATAAACAGCAATAACATTATTTCATACTTGTCATCTAGTATATGAAAAATTAAATTTCGTACCTTTAACCTACAATCTGATTTTTAAGGAAAAATAGGAAATTTCTTTTGGAAAGCCTAGAAAACACATACGTTGTGGTTATAATACAATATTGCAAGCCCTGTTAAATGTTTTTATGGTATGATTTCATTTTAATTCACTTTAATATGAATTTAAATAATTGTAATATTCAGTAAATGTTGGTTGTGCTTTAGAATTATCTCAATTAATATTTCTATCAACAAACTATTTTATTGATTAAGATTTTTCTCTTGTATGTGGTTTTATAGTTTTCGATCAACATGAATAATAAAATTCCTCTCTCTCTTCCTGTTATATATTTACACAGTATATGTCCCATAAATGTACAAACACTTTTTAAGCAGTACAGCTTACTACTGGTCAAGGATATTCGTACTAATAAGGAAGGGATTACGAAGGTAAATATTTTATAGAAAATCTAGCCAAATTAGCCTTGAGGTATATTGTAAAACCACTTAGACCAAGCCAGGATTGTAGCCATGACTTCCAGTCTAAAGGAAATTAAACCCTCCGAGATTGATCGATACCAATGTCAGCAATGCAGATAAAAACAAAAGTAAACTTTAATAACGTGTTCAATATTATTATGTTGAGCGATACATATGTGAGTTTAAAGCTTATAGGGGACTACATTCTTATCCATGAAGTCATAAGAAACGCAATCTCCATTTTAATTAAATAACACACACGCCCTGCTCTTGCTACAAAATTAACCTGCTTTATTTCGCCTCGTGGGAGGGAGGTGACAAATTTGCTTTCATCACATTAACGACGAATTAAGCTGAGAGGGAAAATACGCTAGCCTGAAGCTCTCTCTTGTACCGCAGAAGAGAAGGCACGTGAGATTGGTGTTTGAATCCAGGGTGAAGGCTTTCAGTGGGGCGTTAACACTAGGGAGGGCTCAATCCTAGAGGAAGGACTCGATAGTATGGATCGATCTCAATCGTATTGCTTGCTTGGGGGCTGATTCCACGTAATGGATGAGTAGGTATAAATATTCTTGCCGAGATCGATTCAACAGTCAACCAAATCCACGCTGGTGGTAACACTGTTTAAGGCAGTAATTTTAAACCCTTTTAAACTCATGGAACTCTGAACAACGCGCTAAAAAATTGTCAAGGCATCATTTATAATGAGAGAATGACGAGAATTTTTTTTAAGTTCCAATAATGTCCATATTTTTAAAAAATAATGGAAATCATGAATTTAAAAAGATTTATTCTTTTTCCTCAAATATGTTCTCACTTCCCTATTGAACTTCCCCAAAACTCCCGCGACATAACTGCTGACCCTTAGTGGCACATTGATTGAAAAATGCTTGTTTAAAGTGACAGGGGGTAGGACAGGGCAAGTGTTGGATTGCTCGTTTGGGCTGAATTTTTTGGTCGCTTGTGACATCTGCATTTGACCTTGAGGCCCACTGTGTATGTGAGTGTTGGAAGACCACTCTTCCTATGTCGGAGTGACCCGTGCCAATAAAATCCGTACAAGGTGCTTCCATGGCTGTGGCCCAGACAACGTACGTCGGTACTGGTTACCCGACTGAAAGGTCATATTTGTGATGGTGGGACAAGTTGAGAGCCACTTTCCGCCATTTACTAGGAGGTTGTTAGTGCATACCTGTCTTCCACCCGGCAGCCTGGAAACTTACAGTAACGCCTCATAAAAACTCTGCAATCCCTAAGGCTGATTTTCTGACTTCTTCCATGATGGCCATTACACACAGAGGGAAGGATTCCCCCGTCCTCTATAACCAGAATGTGGTGTGGACTATTTTTTATTGAGCTCTCACTGAGGTCAGGGCCATTGACTGACAGGGGCTGGTAGCCTGAACAACAGAGGATACGTCTTGCGATGGGTTATGGAAGCCTCAATATAAGGCGAATATTTCCACTTTAAGAACTAGACGTTCTGTTGATTATGAATTGGGTGGCTTACCACAGTAATATCCCTTGATTTAACTAATGGAAATCTAGATAGGCACCACCAGGGAGTGCGGACCACGGCTACCCTAGCGGGAATTTTTAGTGTCTAAGCTGTCAGGATGATATTAGACTGGATTGCTGGTGATCAGAAGGTCAAAGTTCGAATCTCAACCGGGTGTTCTAGAGGTTGTATCTACATTCTATTTTCCCTTCCACATGAATGCAGATACATTTATTGTAAGCTACCTTCTTCAAAGTCGATATGTTAGTCAGTAGCGTGTTTGGTTATTGAGCTAAATACCCCAGATTCGATTCCAAGATTGGCATAAATATTTGTAGTTTGAGAAATTTGGGCTTCCCTTTTCATAGTTAGTCAATAATATCTGTAGGATTTGAATTAAGTTATTGGTTGAATGGCTCACAATGATATTAAATACACAAAAATAGTGAATCGTGCGTGATATGGGGAAGAAAGAAACTGCTAGAATCAGTTTGACCCCTGACTGGAAAGTGTGGCGTATACACTAGAGTTTCCATCCATCCAGTGTGATATGGGATTGTTTACTATCACATGAGTTGATCAAACGCTAAAGGTTGAGAATACAAATAGTAATTAAATAACCATCTTAATTAAATATTTAACACAATCTATCGAAATTAAATGGTCCAATTCTCCACTTTAAAATATAATTGTTTTAACAAAATTCAATTAAAAAATGAAGATTAGTTTGGCGGGAAACCTTATCCGCTCTCTACAATATAAAATCCTACCCACACCACGTGGTGGAACTAAGATGGATTCATTGTACAATGAAACCAGTGACCTTAAGCCATATTTATCTATATTTTCTAGTATCTTAACATTTTATAATGAACCCTTCTGCGAGTATTTCACCCATAAATTTTGCGATACTCTGTACAATCTACCTTGAAATTCATTTCAAATATAATCAAAATCTTGATTTTAAAAATTCATTAAGCATGAATTAATTAAAATGTTTATATTTTGTATTACATATGATTGTTTTGTTCAAGTAAATTATACTAAAGATTTAATTGGTATTAATGACAGTATAGTTAGTAAGAATAACTTGGTTTATTTTTTAGAATAACTGGTTCTTTTTTACGTTTAATAATACATTATTATAAATTATTTTATTCAAGATAATATGAGTAAGGCACTTTTAAAAAAATACGCTTAAGGTGAAACAAAATTAATTTAACTATACCAAAATTAATCACTTCTTTCAAGGATTCTAATCAAGTCAAATATTTACCTCTTACTGAATAAAGTAATAAACTACACCAAATCTCCTGAAAATATCAATTTACTATCGATATCTATCTGATAAGGCGATAATAAACTACGGTAGTAAGCTTTGTAGTGTCTGCTATTTTCATTTTATCTCAACCGAATGTATTGTGCATTATTGATGCAAATATGATGCGTTAGCACGTAATGCGTTTTTGTTTGTTGTCATTGGTTACAGAGATGACTCATCATCAAACATTTACTTGTTTTGCCCCGAGGTAGTAAACACTATTATTAACAGTCCCTAAAAGAGGTGACGGATACAAGTTTTCGATATTATTCCAATCACGCAATTGAATGAAATCATAATGCAATATTTGTGGTTTGTACATATGTCTGATTGCCAAATCCCTCCTAAACAGATAGTTTTATGTTTGTACATAAAGTGATATTTGAGTAAATATATAATGAGTGTGGGTCATTAGATAACTTTATTTTTGTTGGCGATGGATTTTAAATTGCCCATATTATAATATTTTAGCATAATATGTATAGATCAATAAGTTCACCATGGTTTTCTGTGAAATTGTATTTCTCTTTATTTGGAGATAAACCACTTTTTAAACTAGAAAAAAAAAATTGTTCCTCTTTATTTATTTCATGTCAGTATCCTGAAACCAAAAGTTTTTTGTATCAGCTTTCTTTCATGTCTACACGTTGACATTTCTATTCAATTGCAGACCATATGAAATGTCAGTCAATAACTTCAGTAGGTACAACAGAAAAGCCTCAATCAGGCCGGAAGAAAATGAGGGCCAGGGAGGTTTAGGGGTCACAACTAAAATGGCACACGTCTAGTATTAATATAGAAAAAAACGCACTGGAATCGTGTTGAGATAGACTGCTAAGGACGGGAAGATCAAGGTTCGAATCTTGGCTGGGTGAACTGAATGTGGTTTTGCTTAAATGATGTTCCACTCTCCCTCCACGCAAATGCGGGTTCACTTCCTCTAAGTTCAACCATCACTATTCCTAACCCATTAGCATAATTAGTACTCAAGCGTATAGCCTGAACGAGTATTAAAGCCCAGTGCTAAACCAAAACAATTAGAAAAACATGTTTTTACCCAAAATAACAAATACAATTGCAAAGATTTTTCATTGGTTAAGAAACCTTTGGTAAACTACATCAACATTTATGTAAACTACAAAGTTATATTTAGTTACAATATTTAAAATACACTTAATAAACACATATTTAGCCGTAAATATTTTATTTAATAGTTATTTTAGTCCCAAAGCTTGGAGACAGTTTCATAGTCAGATTGAGTACGCCTTAAGTGTGGTTCTATACTATTATGACAAACAATTATGCTAACTAAAGGATTTATTTATACACTGATAGGTTAGGTGGAAGTGTATAGAACAAGATTTAAAGGCAGTATTTTTGGAGTTTCAGTTCAGTCTCAGTTTTGGCGAAAGAAAATCAAATAGCTAGTTCTCCAGTAGAAACATAGAGTTTAATCTTCTTCACATGATGACTTCAACAGTTCTTGAATATCGGTCAAAGATATCATGGAATTTAATGAAAGCTTTAGCTCTACTTTTAAAAGGTTTCCCATCTAATGCCGCTTTGCTCATGACAGATATTCAACAACTGTACAAACCGACCGACCCCTTGGTTTAGTGAGTGGTCTGTGCACCTCGCTAAGAGTCTAGGGTCCTTGAGTTCATTTCCCGGCAAGTACCGTGGGTATCTTTTTACTTAAATCATGGTGTCTACTCAACTTGACCAATGAAATCCCCGACCTTTCCCCTGATCATTTCCTAAAATTCCCGACTAAAAAAGTATGTCACATCCTTTTAACTCCCCCCCCCCTCCTCGTTTTTCTATTAATTTTTTTATTATAATAATAATAAGTTTTAAAATTTGTATTAAAATTGTTTACTAGGAATTAAAAATATATATTACACAGCTACAAACAAAATCATGACATAATTTACTGATTATTGTATTTCATATTTTGAGTAAAATATAATTTTCCCGGATTTTTATTGTGATTTACTAAATTCCCGACTTATTCCCGTTTTTTCCCGATCACTTCAAATTCCCGGCTAATTCCCGTTTTCCCTGATTTTCCCGGATGGTAGACACCCTGTTAAATGGAATGATCACAATGGTCATCAGGGTTTGGTAAATTAGGCTTAGGCTAGTTTTAGACTCACACCGGCTCAACAACTTCATAATAACTATCATCACATCATCTCATTGCGGGTGCGTGTATACAACCTACATATATGTACCCTGGGCAATGTTCTGTGTCCTCAGAGTGGCTAATAGTTTACACATGAGGCGACCAAACCTGGAATTCACGTCCTTCCCGGTCACACATGCCATACGATAAAAAAAAACTCTTTAAATCACCGGCGAAGAAAAATAAACTCTACGCTTCTACCAGAGCAATATTTTATTTATTTTGAAAGAAAAAGATGCTTTAAAAACTGCAAAAACGCTGACCTTAATTTTGCTTGCTTACTCCAACTTTAATACAGGCTAGTAGCCTGAGGACGCACTTCAAGCGAGCTACGATTTACTCACGCATCGATCGTTTACAGACTATTTTAATTAATAATAATATTTAACCCCTCCGAGAGTTGAAGCTCTTATAATGGAATGGGTGACGGTTTGGGTGGTAACGTCTCAGTGATTTATCTCGCATTGGTTGTCAGAGAACTTGATGGCTCCAGAGTAAAATCGGACTCTAGGCCTATTGTTTGAGGAGGATGATTTGACACTTCTTAGGACCTTCAGGGGTGACCAAGTGCTCTTGATACGTTACACTTGCATTGGAAGGCGTATCTCTTGTTGGGAAGGCCGGGGTTTGAATCTTGGTATGGGTAATAACACAGGATGGTATAACACTGGATAGTTAGCAGTGATTTTATCTTACTTTCTCTAAAATAATGTGGTTGATTTTCCTCTAAACAAACCTTCTCATCTTTATCCAAAAAACTAAGTCTTTACTAACACTTGTGCTAAATGTAAAATCATGATTAGATCCCAGGTGGAAATTTAACCACTTCAAAATTGTATGTGGATTTGTACTTATTTGAGTTTTTAGAAAGAATTGCTACTATAGCTTAAGCTAGCTTGTAAGTTGTTCAAAAGTATATTAGTGGTATTGTAGAAAACTAAAGGCTTAAAATCTACATAGTTAGTTTTTGTAGGTCACCATTTAAAAATTAAGTATTATATATTATATTTTTGGTAAATTAATACTGTCAGATGGCAACTTCACTATAGGCCTGTATTAATTCCTACTTTATACCTTTTTATTAGTTCTAGATTATAGTTAGAGCTTTCTACACCTTACCTCTCAGTCACTAGCATGAATGTCTGCTTAGATAAAGGTTTCGGGATCGTTTCCCGACATAGCTGAAAAATTTATCATAGCGGAATGTGGGTTTCCCCATTAACATTGATGAATTAATTATTAGGGGCTGGATGTTGTGTCTGTTCTAGATTTAAGTTAGTTTATAAGTCAGTGCCTACATAGTTTGGGGTTGAAACAATTAGACGATTAGTAACTTGAAAGTTAAAACTTTAATTGAAAAGTAAATATTTACTAGCTAAATAAAATCAAACTACATAATACACTTTTTCACTTTTTGTAGATAATATAACTCAGGTGAGCTCCACCGGACGTCAGAAAAACTTCAGTGCGTTGTCCATCACTTTACTCAGCATTGATCGCATAATTGTTTCCACCCAAACCTATATAATCAGTCGGTTCAGAGAGTGCATGTTAAATACCTGTATTAATTTTAAAATGTTTATATCATTACTTATTTCATTGGAACACTACAATATCCATGCATATAACCGGAACATGCAGTAAGACGTGGCGATAAACAACAAGTGATATCCAAGAATGTTAAGGAACAGCTGATCATTGTTTTTGTTTCAAGCCGCGGACTAAGAAATTTAAACCACCAAACAGTGTATTATAAATACAATATTTAATGACTTGGACATACAAGAAGATACATACGTTTTCTTCTTAAATGATCCCATAAACATTAAAATATATGTTTAGTGCAGCTCCCAAAATATTATTTAAAATATTTTATTTAATAAATAATATAAATATATTTTAGACCAGATTTTAATAACATTTTAAAAATTATATTTATAAATAAAATACTATTTTAAATAATCGATACTAATTCAAACTCCCAGCCCTAGCGATAAGTGTTATTTCATTAAGGATATTATTTCTTAAATACATATTAAATTATATTAGGTGAAACCTGTGGACCGTACTTTGTCGATTTATCCAACCACTCGAACACGAGGATGACCTAAGAGTCTATTACTAGAAGGTATTTTACCCAGGTATTAGATCCATTTCTGCCCCTGACCATACAAAGTATCACCGCAAGAGTGCGTGTCATGGACAGTGGGTTAAAGTTGGTGTGTCTCCAGGGAGATGGGCTCTGCTTTCATCGAGTTAACTCAACTTCGCTTGTTGTGTGTGCTGTGCTGGAATAGTCCTTTACTCTAAAAACCCCATGAACACCCAACCAAACCACCCACCTTCCCCTCTTGACAGACGAGCAAAACCACCTCTAAGCAAATGCACCACACCGTAGCGGTTTGTTTCGACGATTTTCAATTAGATTAAAATTAGATTATGATATTGTTATTCATCCGGATAAATTTTACTGGCTATAAAGTGTAACAAAGGACGTAAAACAAACTTAAGGAGTTGGTAAACCTTGTCTTATATCGTATATATGTTTAATTTGAGGAATAAATTCAAGAGGTACAAATACGTAAGTTTAATTTTAATTTATAATTTGTTTTTGTTTTTAGCACTGCGTCTTATTACCCGTTCGGACTTTACGCTGATGTACTAATTACGCTAGTGGTTTTATGAACTAGGAAGATTATATTAAAGGAAGTGTAACCGCATTTTCATAAGAGAAAGTGGAAAACTATTTTAAGTACACCCGACCGGGATTTTAACCTCAATCTCCCCGTCATTGGAAGTTTAGCCTATTATAAGAGTAGTGCGTTAGACCACGGGGTGGGTTATTTTGTAATATACAAACATAAAATTAGTATGAAATTAAGCTAATTTTACTACCTTGTAGGTAAGATTTATTTCGGTAAGAATTTTGGATCTACTTGATCATAATATTATAGGTTAAATATTTATGATATCATATGATACCATTGGTATGAGTCTTTTGTTTGAGTTATAGTAAATCAATATAAAGGCTATTAAATATATATAAAAGTAAGTTTTTGTGGAAGTGGTTGAGAATATCCTCGCTCTGAATCACATGTTGAAAATGTTCCTCATCCCCTGATCCTCAGTGCATCTAGTAGAGATTTATACCAAGACCTCCCCTTCACTGGTAATTCAATATTTTGCGAGTTTGACTCCTTAGACCACCTAATCAACGGTTAGGCTACTAGTATTAGTGAAATACACAAGAATATAAATCCTAGACCTTTGGTTAGATTAGCGTTATTTTCCCAATTGTGATATTATTATTGTTATTATTATTATTATTATTATTATTAGCACCGCGTCTTATTTCCCGTTTGGGTTATACGCATTTACGCTATTGTGTAATGGTAGGGTGATTGTGAGATTAAATGGAGGACCTACAGTTTAACGTGGAATCCAAACCACGGTGGAGGCCTGGCATTACACACATTCACAAGTTGTGATTAATACACGTCTAGTCAGAGGTGAAGGGAGGGTTTGGCAATCAGTTAAATCTGTGCCGGGACCGAGAATTGAGCCCCGAAACCCCAGCACAGAAGTATAACACCTTACCCGTACACAACCAGGTCACCGATACCTTGTGATGTTACTTAGTCTAAAATAATTAATTTTCCCGGATTATTTAACAAATTTTAATATATAAAATTATTTTTAGCACCACATCACCACTTGTACAGGCTATACGCATATGTATTAATTTTGCTAGTGAATCAGGGATGAGGAAGGTTGGTTTTAGAGGAAGTGTGCCCACATTTGTTTGGAGGAAGAAAGGAAAATTATCTACATAAAGCCACCCTCAGTACTCCTGACCGAGATTTGAACCCCGATCTCTCTATTATCGCTAGTACCGTCTATTGTTAGATTGATGACTTAGACAATGTGACCACTGAAGCAGGTTTCACATTGCTTACACTGTAAAGTAGAATGTTTATATTTAAATTACTTGATGACCCTATTACACAAGATATCGATAATTCTATTGGTTGTATGGCTGTCACGTTAAATAAAAAATATTATAAAGCTCAAATCCAATTCTTTTATTGTGTGAACTATTAATATATGTTTTTGTATATAATTTAATATTTATAAAAAGAAATACACTCGGTATGGTGAACGAGCCCAGGACTTTAAAATTTTCAATAATCGTTTACTATTTATCTATCCAGGAATCGTCCCTTACTCAGTGTCATTATTCCCTTATAGTTTAATTAAAATCTGATGGATGTGTGAATTCATCGGGTCCTAGATAAATATATAATATAGCTAATGTATATTTTATATAATATAATACAATATAAGTAAATATTTTTATAACTGTATATATGACAATATTTGTTTATATCAATAATACACCATAAATAAAAATAAACTTATTTTACCAAAATATTTTTCTCTTTCTGCTTAGTTTTCCTGTATTTGAGATACAATTATCATGGTATATGAGTATTCTGGTATGGAAGAATAATTTTAAAATATAAACATATTTAATTGCGGTCAATCTTTATAACATTTTATTTCATTATTAATAGTATTTCATAGGTATTGATTGACATTGACTGTGAAAATTAACAGTTGCAGGTCAAATGAATGTATGTATAAATTTAAGAAAATAGTTTAAAAAACTTTATAGCTGTAAAACAAATTATTTAAAATCTAAGGCTGTCTCTAATTATCAACGGGAAGTTTAAGTGACTCAAACGCGTTTGTTTAATTTAAATTGCATGAGCTTCAAGAAACTACCATTCAATTTTTATTTGAACAAATTTTTGTAAATATAACAAAAAATAACTTCAACATTGATAATATTCTACTATATTAAAAGGGTTATTTTAAATGAATTTATAACATATATTAAAAAGGAAATCTAAAATTCACATGACGACGTATCAATACTTGAAAGTAGATTTAGTACATCTTATATATGTTGGATAAGGTTTCTTTCTATGAAGTTTGGGCTGTAACTTATGTTGCCGTAGAAAAATAATAGAGAGAAGAAGTATTAATTTTGAAATTGCTAGCTATTTCCCTTATATTGTATCTCACAGTATTGTATACGTATTCTAAGTAGTTGGTTTACCATTATTCACGGCCATTGTTGTTTGAGAAGAATTTTCGATGTGTCACCGTGGTCTTCATTTCCTATCTTCACTCTTATGTAGGTGCACTTCCTTTGAGGTAGTCCACTTTGTTTTCCCCCTAAATTTAAAAGGTTAATAGCCTATGTGTTTAAACACACTATTTATAAAAATACCTTAATTTACAAGTTTCTAAATTTCTCATTAAAAATTATGTATTCTCACTGTAAAAGGAAACCATTGCATTGCTGATAAATGGGCTCCCTTTAAATGTATATAGGAAGTTCGTCTTGATCATTTGGCTACATTTTAGGAGCCTAAGCTTCACCATATTCGTCAATAATTGAGTTAATACTTATCATCCTCAGGGTATTTTCACTTTATCGGAATTTGTTTTAATCAAAATGTAACAGCAAAAACAAAAACATTTTGAACCCACAGTTCCTCATTGTTACACTGTTACTATATAAGCTCGTTACCAACTTTCAACCTTAAAGTAGGTAAAATAAGTTTAAATTAATCACCTGGTAAAAAATTAATGAAATATTTTAGTGAATACAATTAATAAAAAGTTTCAAAGAACTAAAAAATTATTATTATTATTATTATTAAAACACTTAGTCAAATTGGTCTTAAATAATCACAGTAATATTCTAAAACGTTTAAAATATAAATATTTTTAAAAATTATTTCATCAAATAGAATGCTTTATTTGCTATAATTTTACAAAACGACCAAAAAAAATTAAAATAAAACTGCTTTTTAATACAAAAACTGAATAAATATTTTTTAAACTCATATGTCTAGATATTATTAATTGCACACAGAAGGATAACAAACAATTCACAAATTACGAAATTTAATAATGCATTTTTGATATTTAAGTATATTTGAATTCTATATCAGGGTTGCTTAATACTTTTTATATTATGTTAAATTTCTAACTATAAAAAAGTTGTTAATATTATCTTATAAAAGTTTCAGCATTTTTGACTCCAAAACCATAACAACGTATTTTTTTAAATAATATTCAAATACATTTGGTAAGGAGTAATAAATGATAAGATTGAATCCTCTTTGTTATTTTTGTATTCCCTTCTCCTTATTTGATCCTTGGTCTTCTATGGCATAGCGGAGAAGGGAATAGAAGAATAAAAAAAAGAATTTATTTTACTATAATTAAATAAATAAAATGATATGATAACTTATATTGGTAATTTTTAATTTTTAAATATTTTGATCTCATTCAATCATTTTCAAAACTCTGAACATTCATAATATTTTGAAAATTGAATGCAGAAACATTTATAAGCAAAGTTTAACTAAATATGAATAATTACGTCAGTTAATATTAGTTGTATCTAAAAGTAACACTCTTTGTTTAGCATTGCTTGCAGACAAAAATTAATTATGGTTTTATTTATATTTTCTAGAAAGTATTATCGACGTAATACGAGTAGTAAACTATTTTGTTTTGTGAACCATGGAAATCACTGACCAGATAAAAAAAATGGCAGCATACGGATGATAATCATCCATACATAATTTACGGTAGTTCGTGAAAGCATGATCGCTATTATGACAATTCACCCGATATCATAGAAATGGGTAGAATTCTTTAGAATAAGTTATTTAGCTATAGACTTGCATGAAAATCACAAAACGTCATAAATCCTTGCGTTTGGATAATCAAGAAAATTGAATTAGGCAGTTATTCGTCTGAGTAGCATAAAAAATATTGTGTTAATGGTTTTCTAAAATGTTTTCATGCTGAGTGGGTTTTGTTTGGTTGTAATGTTGGGCTATTTTGGGTCAATTGTAATGAAAAAATCTAACAAAACGTGTGTTATATAACATATATATAATTTACTGTTTTAATATAAGTGTCTTCTGAATCTTGTTTTATGTAACAATAGTTAACATCAAGATGTAAAAAAAGATTGTGTTTATGTTGGGCGCCACCCCTAGTATCTAGGAGAAAAATAATAATCAAAAAGAAAAACATTTACCTCGACTAATTCAGACAGTGGCACGACAACCCTCAATATTCGAGACTACTGGGGAATACTTAAAATAAAACATGAGCAATTTAGATAAAAATGGATTGTTGAAATAAAATGTAATTTAGACTACAATTAAAAAATAAAAAAATAAATTAACAATTGTTGGCACTTTTGTGGATTTATTATTGTTTCCCTTTTACCACATCCCAATCCTACCTATGGTATTCCATATAATTATAATTTAACAATGTATAAGATAGTATTGTTGAAACCAAAAAGAAGAGAGAAAAATATATAATCAAAAAATTAATAACTAGACATAAAATAAAATGTTACTTAATTCTCTGCATTGGTATGTCTTTCTGAAAGTTCGTAAAGTTAATTCTGATTTTTATAGGAGAAAAAATAATAATAATTTAAAGTTGAAGAGTTGGCTTGACCTCACCCATGAATTAGACCATATTGAAACACCAACTTCAGCAATTTGTTTCACTTTAGTAATGCAAATTCTTCCACAATTTAAACGAAAATAGAGTCTAGTTCTTGCACACACACACACACACACTTAGCTTTCCATTTTTACTACTTGTACTTTAATTTACAACCCTTAATTCACTTTAAAATAATTTTAATTAGGAGCTCCACAGATTTGGCTCCATGTTAAACCAACACCAAGGAAGAAGACCCAGTCTCCTACAGAACGTCTTCCAAAATCAAATTTAAAAATGTTCTATTAATACTTCCAAGTCCAAAGAAAAAACTAATTTATAAAAACAAAAGATAAAATGTTGGCTATTGACTAGGGATAGAATCACATACAATACAAATTTAATATAAATATTGAAATATATCCCAATGAATGTGAACAGTGTTTTCTTAAAGAATTAAATGTTTTTTTCCATCTATCAGAATTGAAAAGCGTGCTATTTGGAGTTATTTACATCTCGCCTTGTTTCTTCTTTTTTCTTCTTTTACAATTACGAGATCCGCTACTCACTTGTTTGATAGAACTGCGCATGCGTTAAAACAAACATGGTCAACGTTCAAAATAACTAAAAGAGTCAAACAAACTTCTTGGAAGGATAATTAGTATGTTTAATAAAAGGTAAGTGTTCTTCCTTAAATGAAAATTCCTTATTTAAATTATTTAAATAATGTTATACGTTTTTCCATCATTCCTTTTATTTTCTTAAATAGATGTAAATAGTATTATTTGTCAAGCCGGCAAAACAGTGACCGAACTTTGAAGTGTTTAATTTCAAACGAAATTAAATTGGAAACTATATACAAAAGGTATAAAAATATAGAGAAATACATGGTAGGGTGGCAAATTACGTCACACAATTTATATAAACCTTTTCTTTTGATATAGTTGAACTGTGTCTATAGGTTTAACGGGTTTTTATTAACTAGGAATACATAATTTATTTTTTAAATTTTGAATTTAAACTTTTTTAGTGGACATCTCTGTCTCAAATGTTGTAATAATCTTCATATATAAATCAAGTAAAATATTTATGATATTATGTGAGAGTATTCTTTTATTAAACGTGTAGGGTGAGTTTTATAAAATTTAATTTGTTTGAAATAATTAATTTTAGAAATACTGCAAGAGGTATTTAAATTGAGACACACGATTAAATTCCTATATTTGTTTATATTCAATAGTAGCAAAGATACCTGGTTCCTCTCCAGGAAACACTTTTCTTTGCTTCAAACAAATAGAAAAAACTCTGCATTTTATTTCTTCCGACTAAGTTTATAAATAATTTAAGAAATGAAATCCAATTTTTAAAGTTCCAGCTTAGAGGTGAACATGTTCGTGCATAAGGGCTAGTAGTATTTAAATTTCATACCTCTGCGTGTGGTAGATATCATGCAACGCTCATGAGAGATGGATAAACAGACAGACAGATAAATATACAAACTCTTCGTTTTATTAATACAAATTCCACTTCGTGTTTAGTGGAGTTTGTTTGAATAAATAAATTCATATTTAATTAGTGTTTGTTTTTCCATATTTCAGCCCAACTGATTACCCAATATTTACATTTCATGATATGTAAGATTAATTTCACAGGGATATTGATATAGACTTAAACCCCAAACAAAGATGAGCGAGTTCAGAAAAGTGTGGCTAAATTAAATTTGTATAGTGCCAAATTTTCTGTAAATAACTTGTTTTTGAATTTAGGATATTCCTGTCACTAATATTTGAGGACAACATTAAATAAAATATGAGACCTAGGTGTTTCTCTGTGTGTTCTGCATTTGATCTAAATTAATCTACTTTTTTAAGAGTTTCAAGGGCACATATGAATATGATAGACATAACAGATATTAGAGAAAAAAAATACCACCAATAAATGTCACATACATAAATAGGAAACACCAAACAAAAACAGACTAGCCTTACAAAAAGTTAATACCATTTTATTATGGTCGACTGGTGGTAACATAGTCTTATTGTGGAAGCTTTAAATTAACTTCAATTTTTTTTTTAAACCCACCTGTGATATGTGTTTTTTCCCTTGGACAAAATATGATAATTCACATCACTTGTTAAATCAACACATAACATGTGTCAGGCTAATGTAAACATAACTGTTTAAATGATATTTAAAGTCTCTGAAAAAACAAAGGTCTTGTTAAACTATTATAAAATAAAATCACTATGTCTATTAAAATACTTAATTGTGACACTTTATCTATTGAGAGTGATTGTCATTTGACTGACTTTCACTCTTAACTTATAGGTAACACCTTATCTGATCAAAGCCACCTTGGGCCAACGGGCAGTGTCGTAGTCCCGTTTTGATTTATTGGTGTGTTTTTTATGTTCAAACCAGGGTTCACATGCACATGGAAAACTGGGAAATTTATTAAATTATATTGTTTTGTGTCCTTAAAAAATAAGGAAACAACACGTGATTTTACAATACAAAAAATTATATGCTGTTTGAGAATTTGTGACATTTTACTGCAAGATTTAAATAGCAGACCTTTGCAGATAATAAAAAGCAAAATGAAGAACTGGAATAGTTAAGCTCAATGATTTTATAAGATAAGTAATATCCCCACTCCCTTCTGAATCATATATTTGTGAAACTGAGCTTACAGTTTTAATCAAGATTAAATAGTTAAATCATAGAAAATAATGACTTCACAAAAGTAGATCTTACTGAAAATTAAGTTTCATTCTTTTATACTTATCTCTAAAGTATCTTGAAGAAATTAGAATCCTTTTGGTAAACCTTAAAAAGTCCGAAAAGTAAGAAAATAGTGGCCATCCTGAAAATTGTTTCATACTATCAACTAAAATTTGTGTTAACTTTTATAATATCTTAATTTTTGTTTCTTTATTCTATTAGTGTAAATATACAAATATCCCGGACGGAGAACTATACTGGGTAAGCTAAACCTAATTTTCTTACTAATGGATATATGTGATAACTGGAAAAAGCTACTAGAACCCTTGACGTATTCACTAGTATATATTTTTAAATATAACATATTTGATAAATAATTATTTTGTATTTAAAATATTTTAAGGTGATTCCAATTTAACTGCTGACAAGAGATAAGCTATAAACAATGTAGATCGATAAGTTTTCTTGTTCGATCGTAATCTAGTATATAATATCATGATTAATCAGCCGTGAGATAGGCTCTTAATAGAGTTGATTTTTCAATTTATAAGCCTCCAGAACCATTAACTTAGCAAGCCAATGCTCTAACGTTGAGCTATCCATGATTCGTTCTGAGATAAAGGTCTTTTTCATTCTTATTTAAGGCAGGGTGTCCTGGGTTTGGAAATCATCATTCATCAGCTATTATTAGCTATACATTATATTCAATGTATTAAACAAAACAATTGTATAGTTATACATATATACATAGCATACATACTTACATACATACGTACATACATAATCACGTGTTCCCTTACGTCATAGGTAAGAAACTGTGCGTTTAGTTATTCTACTTAATTTTAATTAAATAGCGGTAATCACAGTTCTAAGAATATATATTTTTTTAAGAACCAGGATTATTCTTGTAAGATTAATACATACAATTTAAGATTTGCAAATATGGTTTTATCTATTTATAGAGTTTGTTATAATTACTTTATGCAGGTCAATTTTTAGAAGTTGTTGTTATTGACATCCTTCGCCAAAATATTGTTTCTTGATATTTCGCAGCTACTAGTTTATACTAATATTCTAATTAACAAATGTATTATTATAATTGAGTAACAATTTTCTGAGTAATATCTACGTACAATACTTATCTAACATAATACTGGGTGTGCAAGGTTAATTTTAAGTAAATGCACCATAAAACGCTTGGAGTGAGAATAGGAATTAATTTGTCAGTAAAGAACGCTAGGTGGATCATAGTTTGATACATACTGTATGAATATATAATTATAAAAATATTTTAACAAATATTTAGTTTAGTTTTTGGGTTTTTTGTCATTTCTAAAACATAACATGCCTTTTTATAAATATGTTAGAAATCAGTATGAACTTTCCTGAAACTTCCTTTGTCTCCGACTTGAAGCATTTATTTTAAAACCCACTCACGAATTTTCCTTCGTACCCAACTGAGACTTGGCAGTAAGAAGACATCGTGCGAGAGGGGAGATGAAAGTGTTTCAAGCCACGAAAACTTCCTGGAAAAAAAATAATACCATTCTGAAGGGGAACAAAAAATACAGAATTAATTTGTCTCCTTATGTAGATTTCACCTTTTGGAAAACTCGTTATATTTTAAGAGAACATTATTTAAAAAAATACCACACACAGGAATATTCACGTGAACATATTTTACTGGGTTGAGAATCTTTTTCGAGTTTTATGGGATTTTAAGGAAGAAATACATTTCTTGCAATAGGATTTTAAGTTAACTAATAAAAACTTAATAGAATCATGTTTTATTATTTTGTTCATAGCAGCCAATTACTTGTGCAAGCTATCTTCATATTTACACTGATAGGTTATACATAGATAAGGCTAGATTTAGAGGAGCTGTACCTGTATTTACTTGAAGGAATAATGAGAACTTATCTAGGAAAAATACACCATAAGTGTACCCAGAAAGGATTTGAACTTATACCTTTCTATCACTGTCAATTAAGATTTGTGTGAGATTGATGCCTTAAACTACATTACATAATTTGTGTTTGTGTTTATTTTATGCCCGGAATGATGGAAATAATTAGTGACTTATTTTAAAACTATACTGGGAAATATGAGGTGGGGATAAACAACCAGCATTGCGTTGGGATGAAATTTAAGTACCCGTTTCCCGTGTCAGGGTCAAGAGGACGTCCTTAAATCACGTTAGATATTTTCTCGTGATTCTTGACCCTACCCCCCCTCCCATGCCAGAAAGTCTGGTGCTTGCATCGGCTACCTACAGGTGCTTGGGGTGGGGCTGCGTAATGCTGTGAATTCTTTAGACTACTTTCGTTATAAGTAGTACACAGGGCAGGACCGAAAGCCCACGTCACGAACTTGGGGTTCTGGGCCGCCGGGCTCGTGCCTCGCCATTCGTGGGGTGAGCCGTTTTAGACCTCCGGTGCTAACCCGGACAGTTAGTAGTGTATGGGCTAGAGCATGTGGGCCTCCACTCGTACGTACGAGGAGTGGGAGATAACTTCCACACGCGCAATGAGCGTAATCACATTCCCTTGCACACGGGAAATAGTGGAGATCACAAGGTCGCTTCTGTGAGCAGAAGTAAATGGCTCCGTTTACCACCCTGTATAGGTAGGAGGCACGAGTCTCCCGGTGCCAGTCCAACCAGTGAGTGACTGGAAAGGGAGGGAGGGTGTTAATCCTCGCCTCCCCGGGTATCCGGCCTGAACCGTATCATCCCACCCTTCAGGGTACAGGGGTTCGAGCTCTTTTAGGTACCGACCTGAAAATTTCCCTTTGTGACGATGTCCGGGGGTGCTTGGGGCTGCTTGAAGGCATCCCATTGCATGTTACGGTTATGTACGCACCCCACCCCCATTTTTCAATCCTCACACGTGAGGCATAGTAATATTTTCGTCCCCACCCTATTTCCCCCTCTACCGTACTTTTTTTTACTATCTAGTATAATATATTATTTTAATCATTTGGTTATTTTTAGACATAAGGATTAAAATTATGTGCCATTTTAGAGTCCTTTAATTGCGTTAATTAGATTAAAATTTTAAATAAGGGATTTTTTAATTAATATTTTTATATTCTGCCCCACTATAAACATTTATAAATAAAACCTTGAATAAGATTGTTTCAGATCCTCCCTTATCTCCCCTCATAATTAAACATAGGAATATACTAAACCCCTCCCCCTGCCTCCCAGAAACCCTTATGTAATTTAATGATGGTTCTCAAGCTGACATAACTTTACTGATTATTGAATCTAAATTATATAAAAACAATGTATTTGAAATTATATCCTCGTTTCTTATAATTTTACTTTCGATATTTTGCTACAACCTAAGGCCATTCAATTTGTATTTAAATTTGTTTTATACATTTACACAAAATGACAAAAGGAAATATAAATATATCCAAGCCTACTTCACATCTTAATATTCCTAGCTCAAAAACCAAATTAAAAAAGTTTAGTTATTATTATATGATGAGTGAGTGAATGGCTCATCTGCTATAGTTAGTTTGCTGGAGCTATAATGGTGAACAATTCCGGAAACAAACAACCTTTAGTACACCCAGCATTGATTCAAATCCTGATCTCATCACCAGCAAACTAACTATAGCAGATGAGCCATTCACTCACTCATCATATAATAATAACTAAACTTTTTTAATTTGGTATCTTCTCCTAGCTTTGCCTCTCTATTCTTTGTCCCCTTAGATTAGTTATAATGTATATAACAAGCACTTGTTTACGTTGATTTAATTACAAATGGACATTTGGAGCACCTTTAAAAATTACAAAGATATTTTTTCTGTCAACAATTATATATGATATTATAATCTAAATTATTAGTTTTATTTATTTAGTAACACTGTTATCAATAAAATCTAACAGCTGAATATCATATTACTTGATGTATGAAGAGGGAAATTAGACCTAGTATATTTTTTATAGCTGTTGGATGTGTATATTCGAAAGAAAATTAGGGTATATTAATAAGTGTTGGAAAAAAATAAAAAATACACCGACACACTCCAGAAGAAAGGCTGAAAATCACCATGTAATCAGTTGGAATTGATCTCCATCCTTTAAAACCAGAGTTCTAGAATCCTCACGTAGTCTGTGTTGAAAGCTCTTATCACATCATCAAGCCCCATTGTTTTTGTTTAAATTGTAAGGTTATTTATATGATCAAATCTTTCAAATAGGTCTTAATGTTTAATTCATAGAACTTATTTGCTTTTTAAGGGAATAAAACAATTACTATACACGTGTATGTATTTATTAAACTCTAAAGGCTTACGTTGTAAAACTTTAATAAATATGGTAAGATTATTTATACAGCCGCATAAAATGAATTGCAAGGTCTTTAAAAATATTTTTGAATATCATGAACTAGTTTTCCTTGTTAAATATTAAATTCACTTTAACAAGAATTAAAATATTATAAAAGTGTTTGGTATCTTCATAGCCTACATATACTATTTTTGATTACATACAACAAAACAAATATTCAAAATACGTAGAACTTTATTTTTCTTTTAAAAAAACTGCATGTATTTAATATCTTACGCTAGTCGTAACTATTTCTACAACAAGCCTAGCAAGACTGTAGTGGAAAATATTATATAGCTTGAATAAAATAATTAGCCAGGTCGCAGGCTGTAAACAGTAAGGGATGTAAAATGTCTTAACTATTTACGTTTGATCGCTTTCAATATAAAGATTGCAATATACGGTTTAGAAAGGTCATCATTTCAAAATACTACAACATATTTATTTTTATATTCTCTCGAGAAGCTTTTCTTTTTATATTCGTAGCTTCAAAGTTCCGAATAAATTACATTCTAGTACATCCCTTTGTGATGTGTCGTCCCAACCCGGATACTCTCCAAAACTTTTCAAAGTGGGTATCTAGAATTCCACCATGGTATTATGTTCTCCTATGTGTGAAGCAAGAAACACAATACATTAAAATTGAAGTGTCAAAGATCTATTGAAATATAAGAAGAGTTTATTCAATACAAGAAAGATTTGAATTCCCTCTTCCTTTTGTCGAATGTGAACGAACCTATGATGTAGTTTGCAAATATAGGATTTGTAAAGGAAAGGATGAAAAAGATTCTACATCCACATGAAACGATCAGTAAATGCTGGATGAAAACAAAATAACCACATTCTCCAGAGAGGATATTAGATATGCATGACTATCATCGGCCAGTACACCGACAAAGGTATCGATCTATAGGTGTCTGGTTTAGCGGAGACAGGGAGAGATGAGCTTTAACCCCAGTCGGGTGTAATGAGGAGGTGCTTTCTGAATGATTTAACACTTTCTCTCTCTCTCTTTCTGCAAATGAGAGTACAGTCCATCTGAATTATACCTTTTTATTGCCACGTTTTACTTCCCGTTTGTGTTATACGCTCATTTACTAATTAGGTTAATTGTTTTAGGGATTAGGAAGGTTATATTTAAAGGAAGTATACCCACACTTGCGTGGAAGGAGAGTAGAAAACCATTTCAGAAAAAACCTCAGTATCCCCATGATCAGGGGGCTTGTTTACTGCGAGGGTTGAACCTAAGACAATGCGGCTACTGAAGCGGGTTATACCCCATTAATATTTACTCTTTTAGGGTAAAAATACAGAGACACTTTACGGGTAGTAGGTCACGGAGCACTAAAAGGAAGGCCAAAGATATATTATTGATAGTCCACGTAATAAAATGTTGTTTTCACAGAAAACTATTGTAAATAGCGATAGTGCATTTTATTAATTACAATAAATGTATGGTAGCTGGTGCATCAGCATGGTAGGAAGATATGTATTTCTGTGTTGACAGAAAACATACATGTCTGGCATATTAACACAATTAAATGTCAAGTGGTGAAATCTGTCACTGTCACTTTTGATTAATCATATCAATACTCCCTATAAAATATCAATAATAATAATATAGGTGACCTGGCGGTCTAGGGTTAAGGTGTCAGACTTCTATGTTGGCGGCCGGGGTTCAATCCCAGGTCCCGGCACAGATTTATCTGATTACCAAACCCTTCCTTCACCTCTGACAAGACATCTTGTGAATGTGGGGAATGCCAGGCCTCCACCGTGGTTCGGATTCCACGTTTAACTGTAGGTCCTCCATTTCATCTCACAATCGCCCTACCATTACACATTAGCGTAAGTGCGTATAACCAGAACGGGTAGTAAGACGCGGTGCTAATAATAATAATAATAATAATAATATAGTAGAATTATATCAATGTTCACAGTAAGAAAGACTGTATTATTTTATAAAATTGTATTCCTACTAGAATCCTACTAGAGTTGTAATGTTGCCATCTTGAGTAGGGGTGTAAATAATTTGCCACCCCCGCTACCCTCACCATCCTAGTATAAATTCTCTCACTAAATATTTATTTCACTTCCCTCTGACATTTTCGGCTATGAAGCTGAAATATGGCCTTACCTCATACTTTAAATATATTCTGGATGCATTCAATTTTGAAAAATTTGCCATTGAAGAATACATTTTTTATAGGAATCTAATTTTAAAAAACTTAATAATTTAGATTATCTTGTAATATTAGCCTAATTTTGAAACAGGGTCCAAACAAATTCTCTAAATAGCTTCTAGGAGCAAACAATTTTCAAACATTTCCCAGGATCCCTTTAATCGGAGGACAGTTAAAAAGATATATTTTCTAATCCAGCTTTACACAAATAACGTTCTGCCGCCACTGGGTGTAGCACATTTGTATACATTCTACTATTTAACCAATTGCTTATACTCTACTCGGGGCTGAGCACACATCAAATTGGGACAGTGGTTTTATAATCCATACCTTAAAATAAAGTGTGACAAGAATGGAGAGTAATTTCATGACTGTAACATGAATATATTTTGAGGAAGGTGGTTGTAGGATAATGGATTGTTTACGTCTCCAATAGTACACTATCATAGGAATTTGGTAGAAATACTTATTAATAATATTTGTCCAAGAAATATTTTTATTTTGAATATATTTTTAAGTATTATATACTGAGGAAAATCCTTTTAAAAAATCGATAGTAAAACGTAATTTGTTGATATAAAATAAAGAAATATGCAGGAATTTTACTCTACAGTTTGTATGGTCACCCTGATCTATTAGATGTAAAACCTACAAATTGCATAACTTGTAAGAATACGTTAAAGTATATGTATTATCTCTTTATAGCTACTAGAATTGTCCATGTTTAAGAAAATTGTGTTATATTGTATCGTTTATTGAGACTAACGTAATCCCTTGGATATAGAACAATTATGTAATGTTGTGCAAACAAAAATACTATTTTTATATTTGTAACAAGTTACGTGTAATAACACTCACCAACCGGGGAACCCACTCTTGGAAGGTCAACACACGGCACTAGCTCGATCACCAGCCTCCGCTCTCGCAAGATACGACGAACTGACTGAACGCCACGCCTAGCCTGCCCACAGCGAAGCTCGAACACGTGTCCAGCCAGCCGAAGATAAAAGAAAGAAGAGTTCCGCCTCCGGCCACGTGCAGCTTCGAGGCGTTTCGATATCACTCTGGAACCCCCTCTCCCCTTCGATTGTGATGTTCTTCAGCCTTCCTTTCCTTCGATCTCTCCCCCTCTCTGAGAATTATGTTTTCTATATATATTGGCCATGCCGGGATCGTTGCTTCACTTACTACCCCACCGGCTTGTGTACAAGAGGTGAGGACGGCGACCTAGGTTTGGGGAATATTACCTTACGTATCAAAATTACTATTTCGGCGTCATGGGGGAACCTCTGTCAAAATTATCATTTGGAATTTATTACTAATTTATTTTATATTGAAGCTTGCAAATGCTATGCGCTTATCGCGGCATGAAGTTAGACCGTCACTTTCGTCACCGCTTAGATTTGGGGTCTGAGCCCAATCTTCACCTAATTTATATTTTTGTAAATAGTGGTTTTTGACCAGAACGCCCAGAGATTGTCTGTGGTCCCGGGTTCGAAACCCACCTTGTGTTCACTTCATGAGCCTTGCAGTATTTGAAATCGACTTTGTTTATCGAGTCAAATACCGGGAGTTAATGTGTTACTTAGTTTACTGTTACATTGGGGTCTTGCAGGGTTACAATGACGTCACGTTTGTTACGGGCGTTTGTAGAAAACTTAAATGTATATACTAGGTTGGATAACTGTGGCGCGGGAGTTACAGTTATACCATTCCTCTTGTGTTAGGAACTATTCCAGTAAGTGAAGCAACCAAGGAACTAAAGACCATAACATTGAGATCCCGGACTGTACTTTGTTGATAGGTTTCATTTAATGTTGTTTGGTAACCGTCTTGAGGAGGTTACGAGTTTGTTTACATTTTGATCTAGTTGACTCCGTTGTTGGACGGAGAGGTGCGCTTCACGCACAATTGAATGTTTGTATTACTCTATTATTGTTTTTGATACAATAAAATTTATTATGTTCAACCAGGTAACTCTTTTGCCTGATTTACTGTCTCCCTCGCCTTATAGATATTAAGGGGGGGTAGCATATTTATTAGGTTGGATGTATTTAGTTCCTAACTAAAACTCACTGCAATATTGTATTGGTCTAGTCGTTATAAGACTTGAATAAATGCAATTTGAATGTTTAATGCTAAACTATATTTTCAATGGCAATATAATGTTGTCAGGCTACAATTTATCTATGATTTGTTTGGACAGAAAAAATATTGATTTAAGCATGAATCGATTTACTTGTAACAAATAATGTGTTTTTGTTAATAAAATTTTATTTGTGTTTAGCATACCAATTCTTCAAAACTGAATGAATCAAGACAATTTTATTTGTCATAACACTTAAGTTTGGAGCATCGCACTCTACGGAGAAGAAACTTATACTCTTAGAAAGATGGAAAATAACTACTTGAAGAGCTTTGAATTTTGGAGCTGGAGAAGATTTGAGAAGATCAGTCGGACAAACACGGTGACAAATGAAAAAATATTAAGAGGTATTGGTGAGTAGATAAACATTTTGGATTTGATTATTCGGTACAGAGTATAATGTACCTTACACATCCTTAGGAGGAACTGTCTTCTGCACGTCGTCATAGAAAGAAAGTTCAAGGGAAAGAGGAGCTTAGGAAGAAGAAGGAGACAAATATTGGATGACTTGAAGGAAAAAGGGTAATTCTGGGAGCTAAAGAAAGAGGCAGAGGACAGGGTCAAAGTTCACTGGCAAAGGGAATGGACGTAGCACAGAACAAATAATAATATTAATAATAAAATCTGTATTTTGTTTGATGCTTAACTAGGCCTACAGCAAATAATACAAAGTCAGAATGTTTAAGCCTTTCCAACAATATTATTTAAATAAGTATTACGGCACAATCACTCAAACTTTTTAATTGCAGAACCAAATATTCTAAAATATTAATCCAGTGAACTACCCTTAAGTAAATTTTCTTAATAAAAACCAATGTGCACCAACCTATTAATCACAATGGACACTCTTTTTTTATATAAATAAAATTCAAACAAATTTTTTCAGATGTTATTAACAAATTTCAAATTTTCACAAGTCATATTTGTAAACTCTCATAAATTATTACTATTATTATTATTACTACTATTAGCATCGCGTCCTACTAACCGTTCGGGTTATACGCATTTACGCTAAAGTGTAAAGTTAGGGTGACTGTGAGATGAAATGGAGGACCTACAGCTTAACGTGGGATCCGAACCACGGTGGAGACCTGGCATTCCACACGTTCACAAGTTGTGATTAATACACTCTTTGTCAGAGGTGAAGGAATCAGATAAATCTGTGCTAGGAAAGAGGATTAACCTCCATAAAATTATTTTTAATTTGTAAAGATAAAAAAAATCTAACTTATCATGAAAGATAATCCCCAGACAATAATTTTTTACTAAATTTTAGAGGTCAGTTTCTAAAAATTTCAAAGTTTCTTAAGTTTGTCATGAATATTTTCTAAGTATTTTTATTTTTAGAAACAATATAAATTATTATTTATCATGTAAAACATACTCAAATAAAAAAAAATGAACTAAATCATTATAATATTTTTAATTAAATTCCATGTTTTTCAATCAGTCCTCATTGAACTACTTATAAAAACTTAAAAAATTATGTGTTTTTTGTAAAAATCCTATCTGGTACCCATTTTGACCAAATGGTTGGGCCATATTTTGTTTTAAACACTATCAGTAAACTAATCTTAATTTTTTTTTTCAAAAAATCAAGCTTGCACTTTTATTTGTAGTGTCAAACACTACTCCATACATTTCAAACAAAATAGATATGGCCAATTAAGAAATAATTTGAATTTTCATAGAATCACTTTTCAGTAAATTACCCTTAAACGAATGTTTACCCAAAATTCAAGTATACGATGCTATTTATGAGGTAATATTCTCCATACATATCCATTTTAAACTTTTTCTAAAAATGTGTAGCTCAAAAAAATCACTCGTCAGTAAAACATTCTTAACTTTAGAGCTAGCACCAAAATGTTTTTTATCTTGTATCTAAATATCAAGTGTGAACAAAATTCATAATTATTGTCATATTTGTAACCAAGAACAGACATACAGACAGACATGGAGATAAACATAATTGTAAAATCAAATTTTGGGCTCGGGGGCACAAATATTGTAAAGATTTATAATTATTCCGTGGTCAAAAATGTTCACAATTACAATACTTTCTCTTTAATGAGAAATTAGAAACAACTGTAAAGCAAAATAGCTTATATCTACATCATTTAGGGCTTATAATACTGTACCATAGCCAGTCGTTCATTTTTAATCCCTTGACTGTCAAATATTAAATCCTATAGATTTGGTTCCTCTGCTATAAAACTTAAGGAAAAAATTATTTGTTTTGCAATAGTCTTGGAGGTAGAAAAAGTTACTTTCGCGTATCTCTACTTCAGGTCATGTTAAAGTGGATCTCACTGTTGATAGATATTAACTTATCAAAAAATAAAATGTTGTCGGTTATGGCAACATATTTTTTATTTCTTCATTTTCTAAAAGGATCATTTTACAAAAATTGAATTTTACTAGAAACCTACACGGAACTTCGCTAGAGAGATGCGTCATTAAGAACTGATTAATTACTAACGAGTGACCCAGTAACCAACATTTATAACAAAGTCAAGATGGCGGATGGTGGATGATGTATTTCACGAGATTAATTTTCCCAATTCGAATCTAGATCACTGTAAATGTAAACCAAATTCCCAACTTTAATTGTAACCTGCACATTATTTACATTGAAATAGAATAACTAGAGAATTTACCGACATCAGAGGAATGATTATAATTACGTTCAAAATACTAATGAGGGTAATATTAAATCACAATGCATATTGCAAATTATGTTATTATTATAGCAATGTTTGTCTGACAAATAGGTCTGCTGTATTGACAACACGTATTTTAAATCTAATTTATAGCTTGAGCTATCTACAATCCTAAATAAAAAGTAAATTACCAGAGTTTTAGTATTGCAATCTAAAGGTACGTATACACAAGAGGCAAATTTGAAGCGAGGCAAGTCGAGGACGAACGAATGCAGAGCGAGGCAATAAGTGACTGAGCTAACTCGTGTCTGTACATCAAAGTGAGGCAGTGTATACGTTCGACCTCGGCTTGCCTCACTTAAAATTTGCCTCTAGTGTTTACGCACCTTTATAGTTGTAAATAATATAGATTTACTATCATCAATGTCTCAGATTATCAGTTATTATATATACAGCATTTAAAGCAACATATATCATTCTTAGTTAAAATGAATCAAGTTGAATAAATATAAATCGCCATAGTAATATTCACATTAGCTAAAATTATAATACAATGTAATTGGTTTTCTAACTGCTTTTATTCTTTCTTGACCCCTCGGAGAGATAAGTATTGTTATCGTAAAGAAAAATCAATATTTTGAATGTCGAAGTTTCATGACACCCTGAGACAGATTAAATGGTTTTTGCGATGACGTATGTCTGTCTATATCTAGGACTAGAGCCGAAACCGTTTTAACGATCAGGCTAAAACTTGGTATATAGGGTAAACATCTCTATTTTAAGATTAAAGAGAGAGAAAGTCTGTTAGGTACACCGTACCATTAATTTCTACCTGCCATATTATCTAAATTAATACTTCATTTTAATGTGTACGTCTATAACATGGGTTAGTGTTTTCAGGGATTAAGAAAGTTATATTTAGAGGCAGTGTACCCACGCTTATGTGGAAGTAGAGTAGAATACCCTTTTGGGGAAAATCTCCCTCAGTATACCCAAACGGGATTTGAACCTCAATCTCCCCGTCATTGGCAGTCTAGCATACTGCGAGAGTAGCACCTTAGACCAAGCGACCACCAAAATGGGTTTCGTAGCTTTTATAGAGTTACGTGTGATAAAATAATTTAAGAACCACTAGTATATAGATTGCATAGAAGAGTCACTTGATAAATAATAAACTTAATAATAATAATAATAATAAATTTAATTTCAATTTAATTTATTTGGTGCTGGCCAACAGTCGTAAGACCTATAACAGGCCAGCACTGAAAAGTATACAAGTATCATACAAGCACGTATAATAAAAAAAATTATAATAATACCTAAATAATCATAAATACTGAAGCATAATTACATAAAAAAAGGACATAATAATTAATGATAGATGATAAAAATAATAAATAAATAATGTGTGAGTAGTAAAAGCATATGTATTTAAAAATCAATAACAATAAGCAAACATATAAAGCAGAATTATGTAAATTTAAATATTCGAGGCAGAACCTCTACAGAATAAATTAGCTATAAGGTAGTTTCTTAGATAACTCTCCGAGTTTGGCTTTAGTTTATAATAAAAGTCAAATTCGACAAATACGGAAATTAGTGCTGTGGCTACAATGAACTTTAGGGCTCACCTTGTAAGAGTTGTTGAGAGAAAATAATTTTGATGTGTTTCCCACACTTTAGAAGCAGTGCACTGACTCAGCCCTTTGGCTGGTGGGTGCCATACGCCCACACCACCTAAAATAGAACTCATGCACTTGGGATGTCCTGATATTGCTTTTATTTGCCGTTGAGTTCCACATTGAATGTGTACTAGCAGGCTAGAAAGAGCCTGAAAATTTTACTAGGGTTCGTTTACATGCCAATATTGACATGGGATCGACGTCTTTACTTCCTCCCCAAAGGAATCTATGCTACGGATTTCAATCGCTTGTTAAAATCCGTCAACCTCGTCTGGGTTTAAACCCGCCAACATCGGGGCGAGAACATTACCCCAAGACCACTGAGATTGTCAAGTGATAAATATCATGTAGGAAACCATCTTATTGCACCAAGCCAAGACACGATCCTCAACCTCTTCGTGAACGGTAACAGAGGTTTATCCCACGTGTACTACTGCGGATTGACCATGTTACCGTTATTCGCGACACTAGTTTGCTACATTACTAACCATACATTTATCTGCTTTGGTGGTCGCATGGTTTAATGCGCCACTCTCGCAGTAGACTAGACTGCCAATTATGGGGATATCGAGGTTCGAATCTTAATTGTGTGTACTTAAGGTTATTTTCCCCCTCTCATTCCACGAAAATGTAGGTACACTTCATTTAAATATAACCTTCCTAACCCCCAAAACCATCCGCGTAATTAGCACACAAAGGTATAAACTGAACTGGTAGTAAGACGCAGTGCTAAAAAAAATTTAAGTCAGATCTATTTTATATAAAATAATTAATGAAGAAACGCTTTTATTCACTATTATTAATTTACATGTCGGTTCGAGAAACTAATGTGATTCAGGCATTTAACTGCGGTTAGAAATTTAAAAGTCACTTCCAGTTGTGGCCACGCTGTCCAAGGCACCAGATTTACACTAAATTTCGTTTTCATTTATCTTAAGTCTTTAACGTGCACTTTTTGAACCGACTTATTATACCAGCACATGATTTATAAACTAACTTACATCTTTAACAGACACAACATCCAACCCCTAGCCGTTAATTTATCACTATGAAAGTTTAAACCCCCATTTCACCAATGATAAATTTTTCTAAATTTCTTTTGTCATGCCGAGAATCAAACCTGAGACACTTAGCTTAGTAGACATACATGATACAGACCGAGCTAAGGGTCAGACATTTGGACTAAAAAGCATTAACCTTCGGGGACGTGGCAGTAAGGGCTCGAATCATGACTTAGTACACCAACGGCTGTTTCCCACATTTGATAGGTCACTGCAGTTCTACCATCGTTTATATATGCTAATGTGGGTACACCTTCTCTTAAATATCCTTCTCGTCCTTATACGTTAGATTATTAAGACATTAATAAAGTTGGTGTTGAAACCCACTAAATGAAAACAAAAGAAAACCTATTTTAAATATAAATGTAAGAAGAATTAATTACATTGCATAAATTAAGCTTTTTCTTTACTCTCTCATATAGAAACAATATTGTAATCGTTAAAATTCTCGACCTCAATACTATTATTAATATTAAAAACAAGTGGGTATTAAAATTATGTTCGTTTGTATGTTTCTTCAAACTTGATAGTTAAATATTATATGATCTTACCTCAAGTTCGACTCGTGGTTTTGATTCTAGATATAAAATTAAAGATAATAATGATTTTTGAAAATTAAAATTTCACAAAATGGCTTTAGTGATTTGGATAAAAATGTATATTATCTAGTTTTAATGATAGATAAGAATGTTGTATAGTTTTTCTAGAAAATCTTTTGAGTTGAGGCTATTTTATTAGTCACCAATAAATTAAATTTTGATTATTTTTAAATTTATACAATTATTTTTTATATATAAATCGAGAGATAATTTTCTTATGATCTTCAAAATAATATAAATATTTTAAAGAAAACTATTTAATGGTTGTTTAGTGATTAAAGATAGTTGATTTTTAATGGGTTTTTTTCTTAGTTACAATAAACTACGTGAGAAAATAGGAACGATTTTTTCATGCCATTTACATTGTAAGGCCAAATTCACCATAGTTAAAGGACCGAATATCAGAGGATTTAGCTTTCTTGGTATAAAAAAAATCTGGTATATGTCGCCCTTTAATTATCTAAATCAGTCTATAATCACCGCTCTATTTTGCACTTAATGACAAAGTAATCATAGTAATACCACGGATTGAAATATTGATTTAATATTTTCTGTCATACAGCTGTGAGATTACAAATTTATTTCCTACAAAACTCATTATTAAATTTCAGCCATGTTTAGCAAACCTATTAAGGAGTTGTTAGAATAAGCCAAAACAACTTTTTTATGAATAATTGTTTGGTTATCTACAAGATTTAAGAAGTTTTATTAGTTTAATATATTATGCAAAGTTTGTCAATTAAATTTTATAATCACAGTTTTTATTGTATTTTTCAATACAGTAAACATGTAATGTAAACTCTTTTTATGATAGCCTAAGATTTTTATGAATATCTTAACGTTATTAAATAATGTACTTCACATAGTTATTCTTGAAGTTTAAGACCGTGAGTTTATATCAATAAGAAAAGAAACGAAATTTAAATTCTACAGTTCACAGATTGTGGATCTCAAACTAATTATAGCTATTAGGTTTTCTGTTTTTAAACATTACAATAACCAGATTTCATTAACAAACAATCTTGGTAGATGATATTAGATTTGAGAAAGACTTAAAGAGATAAAAATTTTGGTTCGTGCTTTAATTAATGTTACCATACAAAGAACTTAGCAATATAATTAGTTTAGATTATTAATATATTCTCAAATAATTTAACGTATTTCTTTATTATTAATGAATATGTTTTTTATCCGAGCCAATTTGTAATCTAAATGACCAAAATAGATACAAGTGGTTAATTTATGGATTACATCTTACATTTAATTGATCTAAAGATAAAAATCCATTAACACATTTAAATGGCTTTCTTCGTTTTAAATAACCCGGGGTTTGATTAAAACTAAACAAATGGTGTTTGTGTTAAATTTAAAAGTCTAATTTGATACTAAGAGTGATATTTAAACAAAAAAATATATACTTTGAAATAATCATTAACGAATATGCACGTCCACACCCTTTCCAAAGTGTAACCTTCCCCAATGAATCACTGTCCATTTCCTGCTCGAGGCCCCATCGAGGGGGGGAAACTATATTTCGCCTAAGTGTGTTTGAATAATTAATCGATACGCACTCGAGCATCACATATAATCCTAAAGAGATAAATCATGACAAACTCTAGCCTACGCGGTGATTACGTGAGATAAATTTAGTGTATTTATTGGTCTGGGGAGACTGGTGGACGATGTGGTATGGTAACTGGTGCGCTTGCGTAGATGCAGTCCACTTTCGCGCTGAATAGAGGTTTAAGCCGGCTAAAATTGATACGGCTATTAAACACGCATTCTGAAATTTTAAATAATCAGCTGACGTTCGTCGGATGAATCGTATTTTATTACATCTCATCCTTTCAACTCGAGTGCCTTTAAACAAAAAGAAAAAATACTGTGATAAAAACCGATTTAAAGGTATTTTAGCGGTAAATATATTATATAGGCAACGTATTTTATTTTATTTTAAAATTAATCGTATCATGTATTGGTTATTGAATTATGTTGGTTGTTCAATCTACCTTAACTTCCTATGCAATACCCACTCCCATGACTAATTGTTTAGAGGGATTCACCCGCCTTGGTGGCGTAGTTGGCTAGCGCGCTAGTCGTGTTGAGCTCTACTGCTGAGGACGGGGAGATCGAGGTTCGAATCTCGGTCGGGTGAACTGGAGGTGGTTTTTCCTAAATGGTTTTACACTCTACCTTCACGCAAATGCGGGTTCACCTCCTCTAATTCAACTTTCCCAATTCCCAATCCATTAGCGTAATCAGTACTTAAAGCGTATAACCCGAACGGGTAGTAAGATGCGGTGTTAAATAATAATAATTATTATTATTATTATTTAAGGGGGTTAACCACTTGTCTAAAAGACACGGAATTGATTCCAGTTGGTGTTGATACTGCTGGTAGCTTGATATCTCGTAAGTGGATTATAGATGCTATGGATGAGTGGGTATGATTAGTATTGCTGTCTAAGGTCAAGATTTAACTAAGATAGGATCACATTTATACCATTTTGCTAGTTTTTGTTTAATTTTAGTAAAAAAAACAGGTAGGTACGTAAGATAAATATTGTTTAGGTTAATTTAGGACTATTTAGTATCAAATAGGTTTTGTTAAACTCACTAAGGGGTTATGTTAAGAACGGTTGTAATTATATTTGATATATTTTTTAATGAAATCACAAAGTCTTACTTCCCTAACGGGTTGTCCGCATTTAACTACACTAATGGGGTAAGTATGAGTAGGGTAGAATTCAAAGTAAGTAGACCCGAATTTTTGTGAAGGAAGAATGAAAATCAATTTAGGAAAAACCACCCTAAGTGCATTGAGCCAATAAACTAGGCTAAAAAAGACTGATCTTTAGTCTATGTGCCCAACAATATTGGTTTTATTTTGGTTAATTTAATATTAACTTAGTATGACTTTGTATGAAAATAAGATAGTAAGCTATAGTTTTTAATTACTTCATTCATGTCTGCTTGAGATACTATTTTTTTTAATGAAAATGGCATGCAACAAAACTATTGGATGCTACCCTCTAAAATTGGCCAGAATTCTTTGACTTGTTTTTGTTTGTTTGAACATAAACTGTCTCGAAAACTAATAAACAATTTTTTTAAATGCTTTACTGAGCTTGAATTAAATTACGGGGGTGAACCTCAACCTCATAAAAGTGCAGTAATAAAATAGCTAGTGTTGGTGTTCACCATCACTAAATATACTTTTAAAACCCATCTTTTTTATATACTGATAAAATATTGATATATATTTATTTGTTTTAAGGGTTCACCACATAATTCTATCAGGAAAATAAATATGTTACATTTAAGCCATGGATTGAGTTTGATTTAAGATATCAAATTATATTTTCCATAGCGAAGAGAATAGTTTTAATTAAATCGTGATATTTGCGTCTCTGCTAAGTAAATCATGTTACTACTTATATGGTAATTTATACAATGTAGTCACGACTTATTTTATCATAAGTCAATTTTTTAGTGCTAATGTGTTTGGATTTGTTGAATTAATAAAATAAAGATTAATTTTGAAGATAATTGATTTTTATACATTATAAATTGAATTAAAAATCATGTTGGAAAAATACCCTAACTTTAGAGGTAAAAGTTGGTCAAATTTATCAAAAGTGTCTTATAAAACACTATTTTTTTGAAAAAATATAATTTTGTGTATAATGTGATATATTTAATGCTTAATTCATAGGCTGAGGATCACGGGGTGGTTTTATATAAGCTGTATACACATTAGAATGAAAAGGGGATGAAAAAAATCACAGTTATAATTCACACGTGTAGAACAATTGTGAGTGCAAATTAATGTAATTCAATTCTTGATCTCCCTGAAACCGAGCCTAACGTCATAAATTGGGATAAAATAGATACCGGTTGGTTGGTTCAAATTGAAATTTTTATATTAATCAACATTAAATATCGTATCTTTAAGAATTTCCTGTGTTTAAAAGTATGTTTGTTAACTTAGTTTCTGTGTTGTTTATATTTAATTTTAAAAAATGTTAAAATTGTAAAGGGTTTTATTTTGGTAAAATTTATTCAGGCATTTCATGAATAAATATTATAATTTCTACCAAAACATAAATTATTTAAAAATTTATTTCATATATAGATTTAAATATAATATAATAAACAATAGCTAGCACCGTGCCTGTGAGAGCTCGGACAAAGACGTCTGTCTGTTTTTTCAGTGACCGGGAGGTACGGGCTTGTGTCCCAGCTGGGTGTACTGAGACTTTTTATGTTCCTAAGTTGTTCCCCACACTCCCTATACGTAAATGTGGTCGAATTCAAATTAAATTCCTCTTTCTTCGTCACAAAACGGTTTGTGTAAATATGCAAATATTCTGGATATGTAGTAAAGCTAACAGGGTGTATTAATAACGATAACTTGATAAATGTATATATTATCCCCTTACTGAAAATTTTTCCTTGTCAAGTGTAACGCTATTTGCCACCTTACCATGTATTTCTCTATATTTTTCTAATTTTTGTGAATAGTTTCCAATTTATTTTCGTTTGAATTTAAGCACTTCAAAGTTCGGCCGCTGTATTGCTGGCCTGAAAAATAATACTATTTGCAACCATTCAATAAAATAAAAGGACATAAGGAACAACGTATAACATTGTTTTAAATAATTTAAATAGAGAATTTGGATTTAAGGAAGAACACTTACTTTTTATTAACCATATTAATTATCCTTCTAAGAAGTTTGTTTGACTCTTGTTTTATTTATTTTCAAATTCGGCCATGATTTATTTCAATGCATGCGCAGATCTGTCAAACAAGTGAGTGGCGGGTCTCGTGATTGTAAAAGAGAATACTACGCAATATTTCAATAAATACAAACTAGCTCGCTTTTCAATTCTGACAGGTAGAAATAAGCATTTAATTCATTAAGAAAAACATTGTTCACATTCATTGGCATATATTTCAATATTTATATTAAACCTGCTTTGTATTTGATTTTTATCCCTAGTCCATAGCCAACATTTTATCCTTTGTTTTTAATATTTTAGTTTTCTCTTTGGACTTGGAAGTAAAAAAAAGATCACTTTTAAATTTGATTTTGGAAGACTTTCTGTAGGAGACTGGGTCTTCTTCCCCGCGTGTTAGTCTAAGATAGAGCCAAATCTGTGGAGCTCTTAATTTAATTTATTTTTAAAGTAAATTAACGGTTGTAAAGCAAATTGCGAATAGCAAATAGAAAGCTAAGTAGATGTGCAAAAGTTAGACTGTTAATTTTTTTAAGAATTGTGGACGAGTTAACATTAATAAAGTGAAACATATTTCTAATGTTGGTGTTGTTTCAGCATGGACTAATTCATGGTTGAGGTCAAGCCAACTCTTCAACTTTAAAGTCATATGATTATGATTTTTTTGGGGATCAAATATCAGAATTCATGTAAGAACTTTCAGAAAGACTATCTAATTCAGAGAATTAATTAACATTTTATTTTATGTCTAAATAATAATTGTATTGATTTTTTTTTCTTTTTCTTTTTGTCTCAACAATACTATTTTATTTTGTCAAATTAGAACTATAATTATCCGGAATTCCATAGGTATGATTGGTATGTGGTAAAAAAGGAAACCATAATAAACCCACAAAAGTTACAATAATTGATACTTTATACATGTATTTGTATTGTAGTCTAAATTACATTTTATTTCAACAATCCATTTTTATTTAAATTGTTCATGTGTTATTTTAAGTACTCCCCAGTGGTCTCGAGTATTGAGAGTCGTCGTTCCACTGTCTGAATTAGCTGAGGTAAATGTTTTTTTATTTTATTTTTTCTACTAGGTCCTAGGAGTGTCGCCCAACATAAAGCACAATTTTTTATACATATATATGTCAACTGTTGTTATGTAAACAAGATTCACAAGACACTGATACTAGACACAGTAAATTATCATTTATATAATACACATTTTTTATGAAATACCACACAATATTACAGAAGAGCTGAGAATTAAGCGTTAACTAACCACCTTTGAAACACTTTGATTCGAAACTAGGCTAGGTCAAAATTAAGTATTTATGTAGTCAAACTAAGTGATTTTTCTCTTAGCATGAGCCCAAAAGCAAAAAACAATTATTGTTTATGGTAAAAAAAATGAATAAAAATATATTTCTATCCCTTTTCAACACAATAATTCATCTGCTATACCAATATTTTCCGGAAAATAAAAGTTACTTTTATTCAGCTCAAGAAAATACAAGCTCTCGTCAAAAATTCTCAGTTATAATAAGTCAAGTTTGTGAACAAAGACATCTCTCCTCTTTCTTTGGATATAATTAAAAACTTTTTTCTTCCAACTTTGTTGTTAATTTTTATTTTACAGCCGGTGCCGAGCACATGTTGCCTTTGTTTTATAACTTTCAACAAGTTTGATACAAAAAATGTACTAAAAATTGGTTTTATGGTCCCGAAATTATGAATTTAATATTATCCATGAAGGCAGAACCACAATTAAAATTAGATTTAAAAATAATAGGGCTCCTTGAAATTATAAATAAAGACATGTAAACACGTATATCTTGTAAGCTTGTCTATAAATAAATAACATTCATTCGCAGGCTATTAGTGAATTATTATATTTCAAATTTTGAACCAAAATAACATCCAATTTCGAGTCCAGTAATTCGCAACTTATTTACAGGAAAGAAAAAGTTTCACGGTGAAACAAATTTTCACTATTTCAGTAATTTAAACCGGATAAGTATACAATTGAAAGTATATTTTACATACCAAAATATTTTTAAAGATCGCTAATGAAAATAAAATTAAAGTTATTACTTAATAATACAGTTTTAATAGATAATGGAGTAAAATAATATAAGGTAATCTACATTTCTAATAAGATGTAAGATACTTATGTATAGTGGCACTCCTGGAATTGTGCCAGTTAGAAACAAATATTGTCTTACGCTACTTCATGTTACCTTGATTCAGCAGTTCTCAAGTATATTATTTTGTATTACATATTAGACTAACTTATGAACCTTACACTCTACACCTTACACAATACGCCTAGTCTTACACCTAACTTAGAAGAAAATTATTTTTAAATATTCCCAAAATAATACAAAACCCTACCCAACTCAAAGTACTCTCTTGAAAAATAATTATGAACACAATAAAATATATTAATTACATTACAAATATTATGTAACTATTATTAAATGAAAACTAACCAAAGTATCAACCTGTGAATCGTTTAAATAAATGTAAATCTACATTTACATAGTAACGAGTTAATATTTTTTTAACTAAAGAAAAAATAAACTTATCAAATATCCACGTGAAATAATTTCAATAAACCAGTTTTTTAAAACACTTTAATACATAAAATAAATTAATTATACCACTTTGTGCAAAATATGTTGCAATTATTAAATTAATAAAATTTGAATTTTAACGTAACTGTACGCCGCGGCATGTGTTTAAAAAATATACAGGTCAAAAAAAGATTTATGTAACTTTCAAATTAAACTAATCTGGAAATATGAATTACATATAAATATAGAAAACATATAATTTTAAAACAATAGTAAAAAGTACTATATATAAATAAAATGACATTTTGATTATGACGTCATTCCATGCGACTAAGTTATATCGCTGGTCGATTCATATAACGTTAATCGATAGTAAGTCGCATGCATAACTTATTCATTATGGCTTATGAGTGGTAGTCTCTTGTATTGCTTAAAGAATTCCGTTCTACAAAAAAAGCAGATAATGTTAATACTTCCTTCAGCATTATAGCTATGAAAATGAAATCATATTAGTAAACAATTCATATGTTGTTGTTTTTTTATGAAAATAAGCTTAGTTAGAGTTAGTAAACAATAATGAAAGTTACTATATTGCACAGTAAAGAATTGAAGTAAACGTTGGTAAAAACATTATATATAGGCGTAATGTCAAGGATATCACTATTTTAACAAATATATGGTCTGTGATTGTAAAAAAAAATTAAAATAGAAGAATACATCACGATGGTTACGTGGACTAAATGTCAATATCATGTGACTTTCAAGTGCCAGCCAGGTGTGGGTTTTGAATAAGCCAACAGTTAATTGTATTGAGAATGCTTATTCCTAAATAATTTCACCATTTTCCTCTAATACATATTTAGTAGGATTTTTTTAAACATAAAAACAAAATAATTAACTGTATTTAGTATAAGCTTTTGTCAAATTAGGTGATTCCTTTTAGTTTTAATCCAAGACTTGAATAATAATTTGTTAGTACATTTACCAAACATTTAAACTTTTCACTCATTCAGTTAAGTTTCCATAGTAAACGTTTACAAACTTTATACATAGTAAAAACAATCTGATGGAATTTATACACTTATATTAACCATTCATGAACATTTCAAATTTTCAACAAAGGACTATATTTTATAGCTTAATTTTGTTTCAAACAAAGGAGTTTGGCCAGCGCTAACGTGCATGACTCTGACGCGAGAGGATAATAGTTTAAACCCATCCAGATGCACTGAGGCGCGTCCCTTTTCTCTTTGAACAGTACACTTAAACTTGGATAGTGTCATTCACGCTGAAACTACTATTTACTGAAAACAGATCCTAACTGTTTACCCTAAACGTATATGAAGAGGTTGAATTTTAGGTATGTCAAGATTAAAATTATGACACTCGGATCAGAGTCAATTCTATTTTACATGACAAAATATATCAATAATGATGTTAAAATCTTTAACAAGTAGAGTTTTTGAAGTATAACATTTTATTTGAATCTGGTAAGCTATTACAGTATATTTAAAAAATTATCATTTAAAAAAACTTAAAATGGAATACTGGATCAAACTATTATAAATGTATATTAATTCATAGTTTTACAAACAGTATTATAATTTATAACAACATTTTTTGAAATTATCTTCTAGTAAATTACCATTATATATGTTTATTTTATAATAACAAACATGTTATTTGGTTGCTTATAATAAACAATATTCAGATACAAATCTTAAACAAAGGGATCTCAGCCATTTTATTTAACTTCAAATTTTCAATATTCATTCATCAATAAACTAATCTTGAAATAAATTTTCTCCTGAAACAAATAAATTGTTATTTAACACGTTAACATTCCCATTGTGACTAAAATCATTAAAGATATTTTAAAAAAACTGCAAATCCCGATTATTTATCTTATAGGAATGACCATATACAATTTAAATATAAAGTGTGAACGATATCTATCGAACCCAGACACATACATAATGTTTGTAAAATTCATATTTTTGAATTAGAGGCCACATAAAACGTCCACATCCCTCATAGCCTAAAGTTCCAAATTGTTCATGATTATAATATTTTTTCTACACAAAATTACCGTAAATTTGTAAGCTATCATTTAATTTTAACTGGCTTATGGAGTTTGATTTGATATATTTTCCTAGATGGGCTACAAGCGCCGTAAAATAATATAATGAGTGTATAAAACAAGAGGTTGGGGTTAAAATCCAAACTGGAAATTGATGGTTTTTTCTAATTAGTAACTCACTAACTCTAAACGCAAATGTGGATACATTTTATCTCTATTATACCTTCCTAATATATATTCTAATATGCAGAATGTTATAACTGCTGGTAAAACGCGATGCACAGTAAAACCAAATATAACTACTTGGAAATGAACCAAAATTCACCTCTGAATTGTGTTGAAAACCATACTGTAGAGCAGAAACAATTTAAAAACTCGAACTGCAACATCCTACATCATACTCCAAGGCAATAGCATTGCCGGGGTCATGCAAATTAATTTCAATTTAGTTTTCTTTGATTGTTTCATTACATTTTTACAGAACTCATAATGTTGTAAATGACCTGTACTAAAGCAAATAAATGTGGGTAGTGAAGTAAAGAACCTCGTTTCACTTGACATTATTTCTCTATATTCTGTTTCGTACAAACTGCTTCACGCTCTCTGACCATAACAAAATTTCTCTCCTATATAGAACGCCCTTGTTTGTTTTAATTAAAATTTCCCATCTTCTACTCTACTGTACCAAAAATATTGATTCACACCAAGTTATGCAGAATTTTAAATATCATTTTCATTTGAAGGCCTGAGGGAGTAGAAGGGGATTTGTTCCTAAAGTGAGCAAATTTGTTTAAAGGTTAAAATCATCAGATTTTTTACCTGCCTCATAGTTTTTTTCCGACTCGACTCTTTACAGCTACGGCAAGCCGGAGGCTATACCTCATCTTCTATTAATGAAGACTCTCCTATGGGGGATGGGAATAATCTCTCCAAAAAATACTAGAGCTAAAACTGATTGGAAATATTTCATAGCAAAAGTAGAGATTCAGGGTGACTAGGTGATAGGAGTTCATCAAATAAAAAATAGAACCGGTACTGTATTCAGATATTCAACCGTTAAATTCGCCCTCTAGGCTTGGTTGTTGGCAGTAGTGTAATGGATCGATAGTTCCAAGAGGTAAACTTCCAAGAGAAAGGGCGGCATTGGGGTTGGAAAGGGAAAGAGGGGTTGAGTAGAGTAGACGGATGTAATATTCAAACATTCACTCATGGAAATGATAACTCTTTAGCTGAACTTGACACGCCTGTCCCAATATTAATCAAAGTAGAGTTTGGAGTTAAGTTACATTTTGGAATGGAATGGTCCGATAAGATATTAAAATGTTTTACTTCGTGAATGAATGAAGGAGTAAGATAACTCAAATAAAACAAGTCGACCCCTATTCATGTAGTAATTAATTCTTTTCTATTGGGCGGAGTTTTATTTTAATTGTATATCTAGTTATTTAATCTTTAAGAGGTTTAACTTAGCTATAATTTTTAATGTAACTTATATTGGTCTAATATTTCCTTAGAATTTTTTTAAATTTACACCCATTCTAAAATGTTTCCAAAATTTAAATAAATCATTATAAATGTTGGTAAGACCTATACACAGATGTGTGGATGACATTAGAATGGACCTGAAAGATATAGGGTGTAATAAGGTGAACTGGATAAAACTAGCTCAGTGGCGTACTTTTGTAAATGCGGTAATGAACTTTCGATTTCCGGATGCCATATAGTAATTAGGTATGAGCAATCGAACAAGCGATAATAAATCTTAATATCTTAAGGGAACCCGAATTAAAGAGCCTCAATAGTATTTTTTAGAAATACCAGGCCAGAATTGCACCTACATTCAACAATTCCTGCTAAGCGTCTAATTTTCATCAACTATCACAATTTTTACCAGATTTTTCCAAACTCAATTTTGAAAATTCTTTGCAGTTACAATTGGGGTGCTATTTTATTACAGTTACTTCTACGGGGATAACCAGCCTTTATAAACCTTTGTATATATTTCGGAAGTGACTCAGCCTGAAACTATAT
Source organism: Timema douglasi (assembly GCA_901482245.1). NCBI lineage: Eukaryota > Metazoa > Arthropoda > Insecta > Phasmatodea > Timematidae > Timema > Timema douglasi. Next base: position 157,277 of record CABEEJ010000803.1, read on the forward strand.
TTCTTGTCTAATTTACAAACAAAGGCTGGTAAATTAAGTGGCTACCATGTTGTTAATTACTTATGTGTCATCATTAAGGCCATCTTGGAGAGTAATAAGAAAATAGTTGAACAAGTTTGTATGCAACTCAAAGAATCTTAGCGAATATAATTAAAAATTAAAAGGATATTTTTTAAATTTAGTTATCAACATATAGAACAATATTTTTTACTTTCACTTGACGACTGAAAGAGAAAATTATTGAGATCGTCAAAAGAATCAAAATCAAGATATTTATAAATGTCAACGTTTAATGACCCCCTCAAACCAAAATTATTTTTTTTCTTTGCGATTCCGTCTGTCTGTATATCCGTCTCTACCTAAGACAATATCCAAAACCATTTCACCTATCAGGCTAAAATTGGTATTTTGTGTTTTCATAAGCCTCCTCCAAGGAATTTTCGGAATTAAATGTTAAACCCTAGAATTAAAGTGAATTTACTGAAGGTCAAAAGAGATAAAATTGATATTCTCAAAGCCTGCTCTAACGATGTTGATTAAATTTTGTATCTAGACACTGTTTTCATTTTCCATTTTTCCACTAAAATGACTATGTCGGTATTATGCATATGCAAAAATTTCCAATTTTGATCATATTCCCGTAACTATTTGAGATATGAAATAATTTATCATATTAAAGATTTATTACTATTATATATAAAACTCTTTTATCTTAACTATATTTTTTAACTTGTAATTTCTGAGTTATAAACCAATATATATATATTCCAGGACAAACTAGTTTGTACTAGGCTGAATTGGTACATCCAGCAGCTTGTAGAATAAACCGATACAGCCTGATGATTTTAGGTAGTATCAGTTTTCATCCGTCTTAATCCATACGATGAATTGTTCTTGGACATGTTTCATGATGCACACATCACGTGCAAAGTTTTTAGCTAACCTAACCTAAAATAAAATAAACTAGCCTAACTTAACCTAACCTAACCTAAATCTAGTTTGTCCTTGTAAAATTGTAGGCTATATTAGTTTATCCTATAATCTAGGTCAATATTTATGAGTTAACTAAATAATTTAGACTATGCTAAACTAGTACATCCTGAGGCTCTTAGGATATATCAATTCCCCCTAGTACAAACTAATTTGTCCTTGAATCAAGTTTGGACGGTTATATATATATTCTGAAAATGAAATTGATTGTTGTGCTCTTTGTTGGAAAGAGATGTTCCTATTTTCTTAATGATTTTGTTAGTGTGTATATTATTTGATTTATGTTCTTTGGTGGAACGGTATGCACTTTTTGATTTGTCTCGAGCCCTCAGAGAGAAAATTGTTGTGATTATCAACAAAATTAAACTCGAGATTTCAATAAATGTCCACGTTTACTGACACCCTGGAACTGAAAAGTGTTTTTTGCGATAGCGTCTGTTTGTCTCGTTGCCTGTCTATATCTTGGACTAAAGCCAAAACCATTTTGTCATTATGATTAAAGCTTGGTATCTAAGGTTCCCACAAGGACCACAGGAGGGTTTTTGGAAACTGATATCACACTCTAAAGTTAATGATAGCTTACCAGACGGCATAATAAGATAAAATCAATTTTCTCAAAATCCGCTACAATGATTTTTATTAAATTTTGTATCTAGTCATTCATTGTTAATCATTACACACAAAATTGTAATTCTATTTTTTACATAAAAATGACTTCAAGGACACTTTACACCGACAAAAATTCCCAATCTTGATTATATTATATCCACAAATATTTGAGATAAGAAATATATTATCATTGTAAAGTTGTAGTATTGTTAAAATTAAAAAAAACTTTAATTTGGAATATATTTTGATAAAACCAATAGTTTGGCTCTATAAGCAACCATATATAGTTTTATGTAGTACTTATAAATAAGAAAATGATAATTATTCTTTTTTGGTGGACTGATATGCTCTTTTCACACATGCTATTTCATTGAACACTTTTTAGTTTGTAAGAGGGCATTATATCATTCTTTCATACGATTATTTTATGTTACCTGCTTCGATGGCCACGTGGTTTAAGGCGCTACTCTCTCAGTATACTAGAATGCTGACGATGGATAGATTAAGGTTCAAATCTCGGTCGGCTTTACTGAGGGTGTTTTAAAAAAAATGGTTTTACACTCTACTTACACGTAAATGTGGGTACATTTCTTATAAATATAACCTTCATAATTCCCAAAACCATTACGTAATTAATACGTAGGCGTGTAATCCGAACGGTTGGTAATATGTGGTGGTAAAAAGAAAAGGATTTTATGTTTTGCAATAGTCTGAATGGTTTGTTGTCACGCTGTTGTCTTTATATTTATTGACATAGTATTAATATACATGCTAATTTTCTTTTATGACACCAAAACACCTTTACAGTATAAATATATAAACAGTCACACTCGACCTTGTCACATTACTCGTATTTTAGTATTTCTAGCGTCCAGTAAAGTTTATTACTTATGTCCTAGCTTCCTAGTTCGGTATGGACTATTTATTATAGCTTTCTATACGACACCCGGCGGGCCGGACGAAAGTGACCGTGTTTTCCGACAACGCACAGAGTTTGGTAAGACCATTATTATCCAGCGCACCACATATTAATAGATATAATTCATGTTTGTGTCAAACAAGGTCAGGTCAGAGAGACAGAGACGAACTTAGAGAATTATAGTAAAATGTAAGGGAAAACTCATTATGTGAACCCCTAGCTCTAGATATTTACTTTTACATTAATTTCGAGAATTACGTATAAAACCACAAACCCCCATATTTTTAAAACACTAAAGTCAATTAATATATAAGAATGAAACTTGGCTTAGGCCTACGACTTAAGGTAACGTCCTACCTATCCGCACCTCAGGCGTACTTTATTTACTTTAAAAAATGTAATAACTTTACGTCCGATAACGTTTGACTACTGGTGTGGATCGCTCAAAAACCAAGACACCAAAAAAGATAAAACTTGGAATAATGAATTAAAGCAACCTGGTGGTGTGCTCATCGGCGAAGCTTTTTTTCCTTCTGTGTATTGAATCTGAAGTTTAATAAGTTGGATATTGGGGTTATTTAAGTGCACATAACTGATATTAACCTTTCTATCAACAATTCAAACTGCCGAAATAAGATGTCTGTTTGTTTTTATGCAATAGAAAATATCCACACTAATTTCAGATTCACACAAAGGAAAGTCAATTTGAGTAACTTAGCTGTTTTATCTAAGTATCAAAGCATTCTTTTAAATATGGAAAAATATTCAGAAAAAATTTTCAAACAAATATAAATTTCAAGTTCACACAAAAAGAAATAAGTGCCTAGTTAATATACAAAGAACGTGTTCAAAGGTTAAGTGTGGAAATTTTAACAAACATTCAATATTTTGATAACATACAACTTACTTAAAATAATTTATACTTTTTGACTTAAAAATATTTAATTGAAAATTCACTAAAATTTTTGTAGGGGAGGAATGATTATATTCTGAAACCTAGGAGAATAGGCCACTGTGACAGAGCGTAAAAGAAGCAGATAAGTTGTAAAGTATTAACGTTTCGATACTAAATTGTTTCCAACTATTTCATTGGTGATATTAATGTTTTCCCAATAAATTTTCTAACTTATTATTTTCTTTTTCCCATCAAAAAACTAAATTTGGAGTCAAGAATTTCTGGCAAATAGTTATTCATTGTAAAACCTAAAAGGGAAAAAGAATAAAAGCTAGAAGATCTATTAAATATTTGAAAGAAAGTTTAATCTGGTTCTCTTCCCTCTTCTTCAATCCACAAGTTTTTTTCTATCTTCCCATATTGACGTAAGATTTATTTTATCTTTTAATAAGGCAATCCCCAAGGTTTTGTCAAAACGATCAAATTGTCAATGGAAAGATATATTTTGTCTTTTCTTCAATAAAGAAAGCCACAAGCTTCCACAGAAGGTACTGAACCAGAACAACAACTGCAAGAAGAAAGAGCAAAAGGAGGATAGAGAAAGATAAGAATTAATCTAGCCCCGCTTCTTACTACCCGTTTGGGGTACATGCTTAAGTAATAATTATGCTAATGGGTTACAATTGGTAAGATTCAATTTATAGGTAGTGAACCCGCATTTTAGTCGAGGGAAAGTGGAAAACCATTTTTGAAAACCATCTTCAGTTCAGTCGACCGAGATTAGAACCTTAATCTCCTCGTACTCTGCAGTCAAGCTCAACACTAAACTAGCGCGTTAGCTAACTAAACCACAGAGGCGGGTGATAGAGGAAGATAAGCGGACGAGCATTTATCTTGATTTATTCACTAATAGACATTTAGATAACCTTTTATGAAATACAAACATAATTTTAGTGGTCAGCATTGATAGCATTTAAAAATATTATTAGAGTTATTTTTAGGTATTGTCTATCAAGATTGACAGTTACAGACAGATTACATGACTTGACGTAAGAACACGTAAATCAATAAATTTTTCTAGCTGTAAAATATAAACTCCATGACGTGAGCCTGTGATCAAGCTATACCAACCGAATGGTTACCATGCTAGAGACGATAGTGCTAATATTTGCAGATAGAGGGTGTCATGTGGTCAGCACCACAAACCCTTGGACCTTAAATCTAAGTTCTCTAGACTGAATGCCAATATAATTTTTGTTGAGACCCCCAACTAATTAAATTAAATAATTCGTTTCTAAAATATCCATTCTATGTTCCTAAACAGGTGACCTTTAACATATCGGACATTTAGGTCTTAGCGATCAACCTTATGCTGTCATTTTGTTGGATTTTTCCAATTTAAAAATGTATAATTATAAACTTAGTTTATAATCGTATATAATATGTATTAGTTTTTTATTGGTTTCAGCATAGATCAAACCCGTGTACGATTAACAGCTAAACGTACGAGCACTATTGTTTTGGATACCTATGTAGCTCTGTTAAAGAGACATATTTGGCACTAATACTTTGACTTAGTATTGATATTATTGTTTGTAAGTGTTCAATCTTATTCTTTTACTAGCATCATTATATACGTGGCAATCTACGTAAATAACATTATAAGGAAATTTAAGGAAGTGCAACAATGCAAGTGCATCTGGACAGGATTCCACCTCAGCCTATCTGTTTAGAGTTAATCCCACCAGTCTTGCGGCCAACCCTTACCTTTAATTAACTGTTCACCTCCTAAATTTGGTTCTATACAACATATTTTGGGGTGAATATAAATATTTTTTAATATCCATTTAAGTTTTTTAATGACCATAAGCAAGAAAATAAAAGTTGGTGTGTAGTGCGAGCTTTATAAAATGCAAAGCTATATCAACAAATGTATTATAAACAAGTGAAATATGTGATCTCAATTATTATATACCCACATCTTAAAATAAAAATATTATTACATGAGAAATAATAAATATAGAAACCCGATAAATAATTTTGTCCCACACAATCCTTCTTCGATTGGGCTCAAATTAGAACCTTCTAGACCAATACATATATTAATTAAATGTATTCTCATATTCGAACAAAACATAGATTTTACATTCGTAGATTCTACTTTCTAGAATATATATTTGTGGTATTTCCATATCATATGTTAATAAATAATATTCATAATTATTAAAATCTACCATTTTAAAATTATTCAAGTATTAACAGAGCTGGGTATATAATAAATAAAATGTTTGAGTCTATAGGCTTGATCTATGGATTCACCAGAGTGGTACTTTAAAATGTAGATAATTATCTCAATTTGAGTGATATTTAATTTTATTATACTTACCTTCTGCATTCTAATATGTGAAAAACATAATTTAGATAAATTCACTATTAAATTTTTGTCTACATACTCTATCCGTAAGCTCCGAAATCTTTTAGTCTTCTATATTAATTTTAAATGTGTTCACATCTCCGTGACCTTGCAGTGGAAGTATAGTGTGGGCGAAGAAAAGGCAGTGGGTTTGCAGTTAAGGTGACCGTTTCACTTACTATAGTTAATGCTCCATTTTTAATTCTAAAATCAATATTAATTTAATCCACTTCAGTAAACGAATGGTCTAAGGAGTCGCTCTTCTGTTAGACCGGCCTGCTGAAGGTGGGGAAATCGAGGTCTACTGAATCTACTGAGGGTTGTTTTTCCTAGATGGTTTCCCACTCTCCTTCCACACAATTGCGGGTGGATTACCTCTAAAATGCTTCCTTCCTCATCCGTATCCCATTTTATCACACATGTGTATAACCTGAACAGTTAGTCATGGTGATAAAAAAAACCCATTATTTTTCTACCTGTGAATGGTTCTCTATAGCCGTCCGAAACGACAGTTCTTAAGAAAGTTAAAGTTGATCTTAATTTTTGTATTGACACAAACTTCTGAGCTACGGATCGGATTCTGTGGACAAAGCAATATATTACTGTTGCGTTGATCTCTTCTCATTGGCTATGGAACTTACAGAGAATGTAGAAAGGCTTATGTTTTCTCATCAACACAAGATGTACTAATAAAGCATACTTGAAATACTTCCTAGTTTATTGCAATGGTGACATTTTCACTACTTATACATTAAAGAAATTATAGTTTTACTATTTTAGTAACCATGGTAGTATTTCTAAAACTGTATGAATCTCACCAGAAATTAAATACTATAAGAGCAAAGTATTATAGGTTAGTATTTGCAACAAACCAAAATTAATCATTCGTTTTTATATCATTCTAATTGTGCTATCTTATTATATTTCCATCGTCTTGAGTCGACTTAGAAATAATTTTACTAAATAAACAATAATTATTTAATTACCATTGAAATGTATATTTTCTATTCATTTATTACTTCCCTTATTCCTTTCTTTTACGTATCCATCTTAATGTATAGGCATTAAGTTCATAATATTCTTTTATGTGGTGTTTCCACTACCATAACTTAAAAACCCAAATCTTATACAAGAATGTGCAAATAGTAACACATACATTTAAAAAAAAAGTCTGATACAGTCGTACACATTTCCTTTTATAGTTCCTAGAGCAAATTTTAAAAATTAATTTATCATTCCCATAAGTAAATTTTTCTCTAAAAAAAAAAAAATGTACATGGTCTTAATGTTAAAAAAATCCTCGGAAATCTAATTCAGTACCGTATGCAAATTTTATATCCAAACGAGCTTTCGCCGTTCACGTTGATACTCAACTTAGTTGCATCATGCAACGGACAGAAGGCAGAGAACACAGTCATGGCAATAAACCATGTATTTCAGGTTCGTGTATCATCTCTTAAGACCAGAGTTGGACATCTTGGTGAGACATGGGCTGTATCAGATCACTAGCTTGTTTTTCAGGTTCATTCCTCATTCAACTGCTTTTTCCTACAGTATTATTTTCTCATAACATTAATAAAGGCTAGTGCTTTACCCTCGTACTGCATCTTTTAACATCAATAACAGCGAGTGTTATATATAGTGAAATAAGAAATGAAAGCTTCTTATAAGAATAAGTCCTATCATTTTTACGAAGATTGGGAGCTTAAATACTTCTTTCTTATGATAAAAAAACTAATATTTTTGCTTAATTTGTAATGCTTCATTGGAAATAACTAAAAAAAAAAGAAAATTTGGAAAGGCACTTCAACACCCTACACGGCAAGTAACAGTTGGAATTTCCACCCAATTTGAGGTTATAAACCTAAAGTTGAAGGAACTTAAATCCAGGCTATAGGCACAAAAAACTTTGTTCGTAAAGCCAGCTTTATCATTGAAAACAGTGACCGTTGCATTGTTCAAAGTAAGTCACCTGTTTATAAATAAATGTAAACCATTTAGTGATGGTGAATCTATTTATTAAGGACACGTTTTTAGAAATATCAAAATAATTTTTTGAGAATTTCAAAAAATCAACGAGGTTTTAAATGCTTTTTAAGGCCTACAGCTATTCCGAAAAAATGTGATACGGTGAATTTTAAAAATGAGCAAAAATGTGATTACACAGTTGCAAGCATATATATGTAAATGTAATGTCCCCTCTCCATAGCTTGATGAATCCACACATGTCAGTGTTACCGCACAAGTAATTGTTTTATACGTATTGTTTTAGTGATTTTTATCACAAGAGAGGTAAAGCTTGGTATGGTTCCTTTAAGAGAAAAAAAAACTGCAGGTCTGGACATATTCAACAACTTAAAAAAAATTGTTAATAAGCTTAAACTGCCTATTTTTAAGTTAGTATCAATCACAACGGATGGAACAAACACAATCACAGGTCATGGTAAAGGTTTAATCCCATTATGCCGGAAAGGGTGACTTCCCCATTTTGTTGAGTTATAAATAAATAATTCATCAGCAGGTACTGACCAAAAAGTGTTTAAACATAACCTTCTAGATTGTAAGTTAAATCCGAAAATAATATTTTAAGAGGCACCTCTTCAAGATATAATTGGGTGGAAAAAAATTAATATTACATATAGATTTAAGGTGTCTCAGCCAGATTAAGTTTCTACAAAGGTTTAGCAATTTTTTGAGTGAGACTACAATATTTTTTTAACAAAAGAGTGTTAGATGACAAGATCTGGCTGTCTGACTTGATATTTCTGACAGATCTTAATGGAAAACTAATTTCTCTGAATCTAGAAATCTAAGGAAAAGATAAGACAGTTTGTTACATGGCCAACTGGATTTCTGGCTTTTTAAGCCAGTTCCTACTTATGCTCACTAACCTCCAACAAAACAACTTAGACTACTTTCCAAATATGCAAGATCACAAACAAAACACCCAGATTTTGAGTTAGAAACCAAGAAATATGTGGTTGAAATTGGTAAAGTTCTACAGGATTTTCAATCCAGATTTAGTGACTTCAAAAAAAATTGAAGGTATTCTTCAATATCTTTATTTCCCATTCAGACCAGACTTTTAGACACAAATAACATTACAAGAAATTTCAGTATGGTCCTTTCTATGCGTAAAAATTCCCTTGAAAATGAGATAATATATTTGCCATGTGATACGTTCTTAAAGTTCCGGTCATCAGAAGACAAATTTTGGAAATATTTTTTCCAAGAGAGGTATATCAACATTAGAAAATGCAGTGAAATGCTCCACTCCTGTTTTGGTTAAACTAATTTGTGCAAATTGGTATTTTACTACTTTAAATTGACGAAGACAAAACAGATCCGCATTTGGAAGGTTCATTGAGATTGGCCCTGTCATAGTAAGTACAAGCCTACCCCTGATTTTGGACACCTGGTGGATGACATGAAACAACATTCTTCTAATTTGTAAGAAACTGTTTTTAAATTTATTTAATGTTTTAAAATGTATTTTTGTTCTTTGTAGACAATGTTTTTGTATATTATGATCTTTTTATGCATATGATCTTCATGGTATTGGAGAGGGGGATGTAGGCCTTAGTATCTCGCGGTTGGTCGTAACGAAAAAAAAAATAGATTACGAAACAAAACAAGTTGACCAGGCCTTTCATAGATTAATAAAGTAAGTTTTCTGCCTAATGCATGTTTCTTCTAATAAATATTTTAATGAAGCATTGTTTAGTTGTGCATATAAGGTATCATGGATATAAATTTTTTAAAGACTGTCTGTCCACTTGTATTAATGTTCTAATATTGTAAGGTCAACAGATTCAAAACTGCCCCTTGTGCATTTAATTATTCGTTTTATTCATGTACGACCCGTAATAGCAATCCTGTGCACCTGATACCTTATGATTTACAGGCAATCTGGATTAACATCAAAATGAGATATCTTGCACAAGAGGAATCGTGATATAAATACAAGTTTACAAAATACAAACAAATGTTGTCAACATTGAAAATATGAAACCTTATTATTATGATTATTACCATCATTATTACTATCATCATCGTTATTATGTTGTTGTTGGCATTTATATCCTGTCACAAGTGTAGCATATTTTGACAGAGCTTCAAAATTTAATTTACGAATAATCTGTATGTGGGAGTTCCTTCGCAAATTTGAATAATGTGAGTATTTTATTAAACTTCTAGTTTGTGTATGTGTGGTGGTGTATGGGGGGTGTAAGGTATGTGGGGGTGGGAATATTTGTATGCCAGCTCACTTTAGATTTAGACCAAAAATAAATTATAAGTTAAGACATATAACACAAGATGTAGTGTTATTTTTATTTTTTGACAATGTATTTGTATTTATCTCTAGCTTAGGGCCAACTCAAGGTGGTTCAGCTGCCCCGGTACTGGGATCGATAGGGCACTATACTAATAATGCAGAAAAACTTAAATTAAAGTAATGTTGTGACAGTAATGTTATGACAGTAAAAACTAAATGCATTAAAATCCTATCAGCACTAACCAATAAAAACAACTGACAAGGACATACTAACACTGTTGCCTTGTAATGACCACCTTTATAAATCATAATACAATGTTTAGACCAAATTAATGTGAAATAGGTGTTGAAATCAAATCAAAAGTTTTCCCGGGCGCGAAAATATGCTTGAGGCGACCCTGATATATTTCGATTTATTAAAATTTGCTTTATTCTAAACTTAAACTTATTTAACTGTCAATTTTAGTTATGTATTGTCCCCCCCCCTCCCCCCCGCCTGCATGTTTGCGGTCAGAACTTGTCGCTACACTATTTCCTCCCTTATCAAAAGCTCACCGTTTAGTATTAAAACACCATATCTCATAATGTGTAATTATATACAAAACAAAAGCTATTGAAAAAATTAAGAATGTTTAGTTACACTTTTCTTCATTCAGTTAGAGCCGGCTTGAAATCTAATTGTTTGTGTTCTACTCCAGGCTGGGTAGCAACATAACTTCTCTCCATCTGTGTTGATCTCTATTACATTATTTTGAGGATCCTTTGGAATTTCCACCAGATTCCAGCATTCACTCGTGGGAGTGATGCCAGTTGCTTTAGTTTGTAAAGAAGTTTCAGCTGCCATCAACATCCTTAAGTCCCCATATATATTCTGACCAACCGTCGATAGACCAACATCCTTTGATGGTATTACCTCAGGCTGACTATGGTCTTAGTCCATTGAAGTGGATCACATGACGTTTCGGGGAGTTCAATGAGTATTTAACTCTGTACGTCACATCATAGTATCTTTTTGACGACGTAAGGACCCCGCCATCGTTTTTGTAGCTTAGTATTCAAGCTTACCCTTATTGCTGGTGTGTGTAACCACACTATGTCACCTACTTCATATGCTTTCCCAGAGCACCAGTGGTCATATACCCCTTTTTGTCCATCCTGCCACATTTAAAAAATATATGACTTGTTCATATTCAGATTCTATGTGATCACGTAGATACATTGTATGGGAGGTGGGTGGGTGTAACTACTTCTTCTACTTACTCCGTTGATCTTTTTTACACTCTATTGATTGGTAAACGAGTTTACCTTCCAAAATTAACCTCAAAGGGGGTTTGCTTGGTAATTTAATGTGTGCTTGAATGCGATGTCATCATTAGCTGAGGTAACTTTACTTCCAAGTCATTTTGATTTTGATTTTTCCACTGAGATATCATGTCCAGTAACGTCCGATTAAATCATTCAATCTAATATTGGGTGGTATGCTGTTGATTGCGTCTTCAAAATCTGTAATATATTACACAAGTGTATGATTACTATCCCGTTGAAATGTTTACCTTGTTTGGTGTGGAGTTCAGTAGGGACACCAAACCCCGCTGTTGAATTCGTCCACCGTGACTCTTGCCACAGTGACTGTCTTGTGTCTTGGCAGAGTATACACTTCCATCCAACGAGTAACGTTGACTGATACCAATATAATTACTTACTTCCCCTACTTATTCATTGTAAAGGGGTCGAATATATCAATGGCAACCCCTTTAAGTAGTTCACCAACCCTAAACTTCTCTAGTGGTGCCTTAGCTGTTGTTTTAGTTCCCCTAGCTGCACAATCGGGACACTGCTGTACCCACGTTGTTGTGTACTGACGGCCAATAGAAAGGTGGGCAGGCTTTTTCATCTGTCTTGTGAATAACTAAGAGTACTCCGGTTGGTGTGTCATGAAGATTGCTTAGAAATTCTGGTTAAGAACTTGTGAAACAATACTCTGACGTCTATGAGTATTTTAAGTTTCTTTAAGACGTTGATAAATAACATCAAGTCCTAAGTTCTTATTAGTCCAACCGGGACCACAAAATCGTGGTAGTTCTTCTAAGAGCCAGTAAGACGCGGTTCTAAATAATAATAATAATTCTAAGTGCAACAGAATCCTCATGGGGTGTGAGGTTGTTAGCCTCGTTTCACTTCATAACAGGACAGATCCCTATATCGTCTAAATGTAACTGACGTAGCTCATCAGATGACACATCAGGATTCTACACAAATGCATCTGACACTATAGTCGTGACTTTTGCATCTTGGGCAAGAATGGTGGTCGTGATTTTCTGAGCGTCCCCACACTGTGTTTTGCTTCAGGGCTACTACGACTGTTCTTCTGGATTGAGGGAGCCTGTAACGGTCGTATCATCAGAATTATCATCCACGCGTTGGCACTTGCAACACGGCATTCTTGAAAGTCCATCAGCATTTTTATGTTTCACACCTGGGAAATGTTTTATCACATAATTTAATCGCGATAAACGCTCCAGCAACCCAGATACTTGCTCTTCAAGCTCTTTGAAATTGTTGACCCAGACTTGTGCTCTATGGTCTGTGTGCCCAGGCACTGTCTCCCTAACTTTATGATAGAAACGAAAGAATTAGAGACAATCAACAAGGGCCAGTATTTATTTTCGTGACGCACAATACTGCCTCTCTGTCTTAGTAAGGGGGTGGCTCCAATAATAAATTACTATCTTTACCATCTGAAATCTGACTAAAGTCCTGCTCTAATTCTAATTGCACTCGCATCATAATCCACCAGCTATTCTTAATCTGGATGGGGATACCTTGAAATGTGAGTCAAACTAATCATTTTTCAGCTCCTCAAATGGTGTTTCACAAGTTGCATCAAACACAAACTGTACTCATTTGGGGTTTAGTCGCTGTATAAGAGAAGCAACCATCACAAAGTTGCGTATGTAGTGGTGATAGTATCCAGGCATTTACAGGAAAGAGTTCACTTCTTCAGCAGTTAAAGAAATGGGCAAAAATTTAGCCTTATTTTTTTTATCTGCTGATATGGTGATCCCCTACACCAATATGTTGTGCCCCAGGAAAGTAATCGGTTCACGCATAATTTGACATTTATTAGGTTTCATTTTGAGGCCAACATCACTTATTCATGTAAAAACTTCATAAAAACGTTCCCCGTGTTGTTTCTCATTCCGACTCCATATTATCCCATCATTTAGGACCGAAGGTTTTCCACTTGATACCTGTCAACACTAAATTAATGAGGTAATGGAAGGTATCCGTTGCATTACATAAGCCATAGCTCATTACGTTAAATTCGTAGAGATCATCTGCTGTCATCAATGCTGTTTAGGGACGATCTTTTGGTGTTATCTCAACTTGATGATAGAATGCTATCCTGTCAAAGTATGAGAAAAAGTCTTCTCCTGACAAACCCAAGAGCATATTATCCATACGTGGCAATGGAGAATCATCTTTTACAGTCATTTAATTAAGTTTTATGTTGTCACAACAAAACGCACATCACCATCTTTATTTCCTGTAAGGACCATAGTTGATGATTAGAGGGACTCACCTTAGCTTATTAACTTATTTCTATATGACACTTATGTCATTACGAATCTATTCCCGGTGTTTATACGCAACGTGACTATGACGTTGCTTTATTAGTATAGTCATATTCTTATTAATTTTATAATATTTGAGGTTTGTAAAACCACACTTGAGTCATATTGTGCCACAAAGATCTGAAAACTCATTTAACAGAGCTATTAGCGTATAGTCATAAGGGTTAGTAAGACATGGTGCTAGTTATATAATAGAGCTACTGTTTCCACACGCGTATCTTCAGAACACTTACCTTGGGTAAATTTGAACAATACAGATCTTTGACGATGTTTGGTTTGTGAGGTGAAAAAAAGCATCCAGAAGAGTATTTATCTTTATCAGGTAGGTGGTGAAAGTGGCTCATTGATGACCCGTTATACAACACAATAGGGCCACGTGATGTATTTATAAGTCGGAAAGGTAGCCTATTATTGTGAGCTGTGATCAAAACACAGGCAGAGAGGATGCCAAATTTGGCTAATACTTGCATGTTGGGCTTAAATCAACCTTCCAAAGCTTCACATTCTGAAGCCATTAGTCCTCCGTGTGGTAAAAACAGTTCACTTCTGGCAGGACCAATGAGACTTTCCTCAAAGTTAACACGAGACTCATATGTATTATATTGAATAAGTTCTGAGAATTAATTATATCACACTTATGTGCTAATATTAATTAAAAACATGAAATTTAGACTGGGAGATACCTTTAGTTACAAGCGCTGTTTGTTTGTCTGTGGTATTACCGAGCATAACGGGTGGGGCCACCTGGCCTAAAACTGATAGCTGACGTCCACTTGCATCATAGATTGAGATAGCTGATGAGACATTTTGATCCTCTAGACTCTTAATGCGTTTCTACAAGTATTCAGTAGTTGCAGAGTTTGTTAGGAGATCCAATTTAATAGAGCGAATAGCTATAGATGCACAGATAGCAACTGGATTATTCAATGTGAAAATTTTTATTGACTGATAGGAGACTTATTTAAGTATGTGAAAAAAAATATCGGTGAATGCAAGATTCCCAAAAATGTTGCGGCACATTCCCCACGTACGTATCTTCTTTCTCCACATCGAAAATACCCTGGTCCCAAATTATCACGTGTAGCTCCATCCCAGGTGTCACATTTCTTTTCTTGTGACTTGTCATCTCAATGACCACTATATTTACAGTAACTGCAAATAATACTTGACGCGCAAGAACAGGCTGCTGTTGGTGAATCACCAAAGGCATTAGCATGAGGTATTTTCTCTCCTAAAACCACGGTACATATTCCTGACACTGCCTCTTGAATAGATAGCATCAATAAAACAGGTGTTATTTTCGTCTCTGCTACAGGGATAGAGGTGGCAACTACAATAGATCTTCAGATGGAACAGCACGCTCTTTCCGACACTTATTTCAACATTTCACCGCGATCTACAAGATAGATTACAGATTTGGCGGGATCCAGGTGCAAATCGTTATCTTCACAACTGTAAGGGCAACGCTTTCCCAGTTTTCAGTCAGTACTTGTCGCTACATCTATTATTAATATTAATACACATTAATAATATTAATAATTAATTGAGTTATTAGTATAATTAATTTGAATTATTATTACTATTATAGATATTTTATTCTGTACCCCTCAGGTAAATGTTTAAATTTCAGCCCAATGCATTAATTACTTTATTTTAAAATTGGTACGAAAAAAGCCTAAAATAACCAGTTTGAGCCCTTATAACTCTTGAACTGTATGAATTTGAAACCATTGCGTTACTATTTATAGCTTATAGCTATACACTTGCTAAAAATGTGAAATAAAATGTCAATGGTCGAATGACCTAAGCTGCTCATAAAAACAGTATTATGCTGTTTTTTTGTAAACATATTTAAGCAGCTTTAGTAACTGTCAATATCTACCCTTAGTATCCACTTTTTTCTTCCCAAGACTATGCTAAAGTGTAATCGATGAAAAAATTAAAATCTTAGAGCAAATGTAGCTGAATTCACACGGAGGGACAGTGGGATAACAATTAGGGGAAATCCGTCTCAATACACCCATTCATGATACTATCCTGATCTCCCTGTCACCAATCCTGTCCAGTCTACTTGAAATGTGATGCCTCAGACCAGGGGTGAGGGTTAGTTACCTTTTGGTATATGATGTCCGCATGTCACTTCATGCATCTCTGATAAGGCCACACACTTCATGTACGGTAATTTTCGACAGAATTATAGAGGTAAGAACAAATACGAATTCAAAATTTTTTAGGAATCCATAAACGAGAGAACTTTTTTATAGTCTACGTTTTTTTCTGTGTATTGTACACGGACCTATTATGTAACACTGCGCCTTCCATTCTTCATTGAATACTCTATTCTCTTCCTTAATTGAATTGTTCTTCTATTTGTATTTGGCAAGTTTGTACTATCAAATTATTTTCTAAACGAGTGAATGAATTAAACAAAAACTTATAATCGTTCAGCCCTTTATAGAACGACATTACACACGACGGCACCACAATACACCAACATAGGTCCGAAATTAAACCGGTGTTTCCAAATCAAGCTGACGTGCTCGTCGTTGTCAATAGTGACCAATTAATAATATGATAGTGCTCCAACGGATAAACAGATAGGTAAGAGCGGTTAATTGGTTTTATGTCATGCATTAAAAAAGATTTTTTAAATTTTATTTTATTAAAATACACGCTGTTTGATACTTCATAATGTATAAATGACAAAGATACGTAGTTGACCATATATGCTAGAAGGCCTCACTGAACACCTAAAAAGACCACGGGCTATCCAGCAATGCCTTAGACCATTTGCTCATTGACATGGATATTGGAAAATTGATATTGGTAGCTTATATTAACGTATTAATGCCCAAGAATTAATGAAAATAGTTTGCTAATATTTATCTTACTAGAACTATCTTTAATACATTCAATTGCGCTTTGGAGGGAAGGTCTGACTATTGATTGAGATAATATTCTATGGCAGCGTTTTTCAAATTTTGCTTTATGAAGCACTACGTCAAAGTTATTTCATGCTCTATGAGGTAATTTTAGAATGTTCTTCATTTGATTTACACACAATAAAATAGCGTAAGTATTAAGATTGATAATTTTTTCAAAACCGAAAATATTACACTTTTCAAAGACGAAGGAAGATAATATTATATTTTCAGTTTGTTTGGTAATTTTAACTGTCATCGAACGTTCATAATATTTGTTTTAATGAAAGCTTGAGCATGTATTTTTTCTGATATAAGGGCTCCTTTGATCTAAAAGGTTTGGGAGCCTATGTATTATTGCAACTGTCGGTATATCCCATCATATAAGGATATCTTGCACTGACTAGAGGGAATATAGTTTGAGCTGAGGTAGGGTACAATATATCCAAATAATTTAAAGCACGTTTGACACAAGAGTGTTTAATCAAATAGCTAATAATGATCAGAGTAGCTTAGAGGAAAAGTACTCGTATTAACGTGGAATCAACGGAAAACCAGCACTAATAGAGCCAGCCAAGATTCAAACCCCTTGCCCATCCTCCAACGGCAAATTTTGCAACGGATATTTAACCCCCATTACGGCGGGACTATCGTTACATAATGCCCTTTACTTGTATTGAATGATTATTCCTGTTTCTTTAATGTTAATATTTAGTCAATCGGTTGAATTAAATTTTTAATTCGGTCTCATAAACAACTTTTTATTTAAAAGCCTTCGTTAAATCCTCAAAATAATACAAGTAGGTTTCTCTTTTACCATAATTGAACTAGAAATTAATTTCAGAATGTTAAGTACTAAAATATTGTGTAAGAATCTCATCCTCAACTTGCTTCCTCTGAATCCTTCTAGTAGACATTAAGGTCAAAGTTTAACGTGAAGAACTTCTCAAGTTGATGTTGGGTGTTAAGGGCTTTCATCCCCTCAGCCTCCTTACTGCTAACTACCTCCCCTCCCTTCGTTTTCTCTAAACAAGACAAAGGGTTTATAAAGGAGAAACCATCTTACTTAGAGGTTACTAGAGCTACTGATTCATTTTAAAATATATAGATTATCTAATTATGTTATAGAAAAAATCTTAACATTAACGTGAACTTTATAATTACAGGTTAAGATAATAACACGCAAACCAAACTAATTTAATATAGAATTTAAGGGTACTGCTTACTCTAAGGTAAATATCCTCGCACTGAAGTATTTCTTATGAGAATAGTAGTACTAAGGCTTAAAAAAAACCTTAAACAATTTTTAGTTATCCTAAAATACTATCTTTTGATCCTGTTAAAAACACTGTTTGTTTGAGGAAGGTTAAACACTTTTTCTAACCATTTACTTCGATTTCTGAAATGACGTTATTTTTATCAATGCCGTTAAAAATGAGCTAGTATCACCTATTTGTGATTTCCTAAAAAATTATAACACTGACTTAGGAAGATGCTTATTATTATTGACAAACATGTTGATTGTTGATATATTTCACCTAAATTTTTGCCTGAGTCGTATTTTCAAATATTGAACTTGCTCAAGGTCTGCAATGCGTTCCAACGAACTGATAAGTGCCTTCCTTAACTTAGAATGACTAATAAACACCCATTATAGCACAACTAAACTATTGTAATCGTACATTTTGAAAAATATTTGCTAGGCACGGGTATCGAGCTCGTTACTAGCTCAACTGTTATACATGTGTAATGTAGTAAGAACACGCATTTAATGAAATTTAAAAAAATAAAAAAATGGGTGACCTGGTGGTCTAGAGGTAAGGTGTCAGACTTCTGTGCTGTGGTCCGGGGCTCAATCCTCGATCCCGGCACAGATTTATCTGATTACAAAACCCTTCCTTCACCTCTGAAACGACGTGTATTAATCACAACTTATGAATGTGGGGAATACCAGGTCTCTGCCGTGGTTCGGATTCCACGTTTAACTGTAGTTTCTCCATTTCATCTCACAATCATCCTACCATTACACATTAGCGTAAAGTGCGTATAACCCGAACGAGTAGTAAGACGCGGTGATAAAAATAATAATAATAAATTACCCGCCTCAATGGCGTAGTTAGCTAGGACCTTTTGTACACTAGCAGTTAAAACGCTAGCAACCACACCTTTGAATGAAACCCTTGTTATCAAGTTAGAAAATAAGTTTTCGTCTAGACCAGCGTTTCGACCACTATCTCTGGAGGCGTTAAAACCGCCTAGTGGTAGAATTCGGAAACAAACTACACGAGAGGTTAACAGGCAGTTGTGCCTCAATGTCACAAGTCTTTCAGCAGGAATAATAAATACTCTTCCTCAATATGATATCACGTTTTGCAATATTTTCATTCATTAAATCAAGTAGTTCATCAAATGAAACCACAGACATTCTATAGTACAAAAATAGCTTGTCCGGTTAAATTTTGTGACTCATAAAAATAATATGAAACTTTCTTGTTGAGAGACAGTTCGATAATGTAGGGTGAGTCCCCCAACGTCTTTTTTGACGAGGTTTTTTTTATATCCTTTTGTACAGTGTCCATTTTTAAACCACTCTGTACAAGTGGAAGCAACCACCACGGCATTTAAAGCGCTAGGGTAGAAACAGTAGCCTTTTATGGTAGCTGTTTAACAGTTTCGGTTTGACAGTCAGGTGTATATTCAAGAGTTTGGGGGCGTAAGCTAGCGGAAAACCGCCGCGTTTTAACCACTAGTTTAGTATCGGCCTAACGCGCTAGTCATATTGAGCTAGACTGCTGAGGATGGGGACATAAAGTTTCGAATCTCGCTCAGGTGAACAGGGGGTGGTTTTTCCTAAGTGGTTTTCCACTCTCCCTACACGTAAATTCGGCTTCACTTTCTCTAAATTCAACCTTCCCAATTACTAACCCATAAGCGTAATTATTATTTAAGCGTATAATCCGAACGGGTAGTAAGACGTGGTTGTAAAGAAATAAATGAAAAATTGTGACAATCTAAGTGCCACCTAGGTTCAAATCATGGTAGTCTGCCAGAGATTTGTAGTCACCTTTCTAAATCACACATTCTGAAATAATGTGTCCATAGTATAATTTTTTGACTGAATTAATTGAACGTACGAATCACCTCTGACTTCAGTAGGTCCACATAACCTATAGTCATTAATTTTTAGATTTTAAATTTTACCGTAGTTAATGATTCAACTGACTTGCATCGGTGAACACGTGGACTAAACTTCAAACTAGTTTATTCTCGTTTGCCGGTGACGGAGATGTCAGGGTTCGAATTCCGGCTGGATGTACCGAAGATGCATTTTCCTAAATGGTCCCCACCTATTCCTTTACAAAAATGTGGATATATTTCTTCTAAACTGTACCGTACTCATACTTACCCCACATTTGTAGTCCAGACGAGTAGTAAGATGCAGGGAAATAAAGTTTGATTTAATGTATTTGGTTTGGTTGCAAATAAATAAATATTTATTTTATGTATGCCCACATATCTTCAAAACTTTCAACTAACAATACTGGGAGTTTTAATACACTTAAGACACATAGAACATTATTTTACTGAACTCTACCTATAATAGGAAAAGGATTACGACTTTCTCTCAGGCCAAACTAGTTTTTGCGAAGCTGCTAATGAAAAGTGTGTTGGACTTTGTTAGGTAGGAATCCCTTGAGATTTGGGATTAACCACCCAAGGTAAAAACTGCTTGTCTCATCGTTTCTTAAATCACTTATAATTTTCTTCTTTATATAATATATTTTATTCTTCTTTTCTTCCAAGTTATTTAGTAAAGTACAAAACACAAAACACACTTAAGTATCATCATTTTTAAAGACTCTGAACTAAACCTTCATAGTTTTGAGAAAAATTAAATAAAACCTATTTTGATATAACTTGAAAAAATGTATCATGAAATATATGATATCTTAAAATAAAAATATTTTACATGTTTATAAAACTATTATATTATATCTACTACCTTTATAAAACGCTTACGTCATATTTAATACCCATACTTTTTGTTTTGTTTTTTGATATCGAATTTTTATCAAAGAACTTATTTAACAAATGTACATAATACTATGGATAAAGAAAGCTATCCCTTAGAATCCAGTTATCAAAAATACATTTGCGAATTCCTTAAGATATTTTAATATGATTTAATCAAATGTTAGTTTTTATCTTGTCTTCTTTTTAGTGGAATGTTACAAAATTGCTACCGAAATAATGTTTCTAAATAAGTTATTTAATAAATCAATTCGAGGGCTGTTATTTAATATTTATCTAATAATTATAATACAAATGTACTCCTCAGCCAAGGATGTTCTTAAAATGATTTATATACAATTATGTGCAACTATGTAAATTAAGTGATAGTGAAGGAAGCAAACCTGGAAGAAAGATATATTAGGCCTGAATGGAAACAAAAAAACATTTTTTCTTCATTTATTCGTACACTTGCACACTTCCTACTTCTTTAAAATTTCACAGTTATATATTGTTTTGAATTCTAGTAAATATTCGTTTTTCATATGAAAAAACGCATTAAAAACACATAAAACACCAAGAAAAATATGGTATGGAACTACATGCTTCAATAATAATTTGAAATGTATATAAATATATATATATATATATATTACGTTTCTAATTATTCTAGAAGAATGTAGCTCCATAATATATATATTTATATATTTTTTTCAATTTTTATATATATATATATATATATTTCCAATTATTCTAAAAGCATGTAGCTCCATACCACATCTTTCTTTTCATATATTTGTAATGTGTCTCTTCATATGAAGAAGGAATATTTGAGAAAATTCAAAACAGTGTGCAATTGTGTAAGTTTGAAGAGGTGGGAAGTGTAAAAGTGTAAGGAGAAATGAAGAGAGAAGTGTGTTTGTCTCTATCTAGGCCTAACCTAACTATACTTTCAGGTTGGCTTCCTTCACTATCACCTACTTCGAATTATTGTACAGTGTTTCTACACGGTATTACTATCATTTCCAAGCCATTAGGTACTAATTCGTTCTACTAAATGCAATTTTGTTATTTCAACCATTGAGTGTTCGATATCATTTTAACTCACAATTATCATCGAATTCAATCAAAATGACAAAAATTAAACATAAGGGGTATATTATTTATTTCACTCTTAAGGTTATTAAAATAAATTTAAACTGATTTTAAGTCATTACTCCTATGATGAATAAAATTACGTGTTAAAAAGGTGAAATTTAATTCATTTATTTTTACTTTGGGTATTTAAAATGCTTTTGCTAAGGCCAGAGTTCCAGCACATAACTTAAAAATTACATTTTTGAAAGACAAAATACTCAGTACCTAAGATGTTTATGCATTACAGTTAATTCCAATTTCACAATTTAAAAATTTTACTACCATTTGGAGAATCAAACCCGGCCCTACTATTTTAGTAAGCATACTTACTGCAGCTTGAGCTGTGAAGTCAAATTTAATTCAAGTATAACATAATTTCAAGGTAACTGCTAGATTAATTCAAACATTTTAAATATTTTAACATAAAAAAAATATTGGAAGATCTTTTGTGGTTGTTACCACTACCAGATTTTATCCAGGAAACCAAGATTTTAATATTAGGAGGCTGCAATGGAGATAGTTTTTCTCCCCATGGGTGTTCTACTACCCTTTTTACTAATTATTTAAATATTATTTGGTAGAGGAAATCAGTGATCTTATATCCTATCAACGTGAAGATTCCAGGATAGCTCAGTTTTCAATAATTGGCGCTTTAAGGCAAAAGTTCTGGGCTTTATTCTGTGTCCGTGTTATTAGTTGAAATTGATTTATATGATTATATTATTTTTTTCTCATTTTTTATGGGACTAGTTTATTTAAGTAGATAATAAACAGAACATCGGTGTAAAACGTTTTAAATACAGCTTAGCTTAAAACGTATTAATGAAGGTATTAGTGAATGTAATATACCAGTGGTTAAGCGGTTTAAGGCGCAAGCTTACCATGGATTAGATTTGATTAACGGGTAATTTATGAGTACCAACTTTAATGGATGTACTGAATGTTTTATCAACCTCTTTATATGCTAATGCGGGTTCATTTTTTAAAGTTACCCTGTTAATCCCTACCTCCATTGATTATTTAATAACTTTTGGATTTTTAGTACTGCATCTTACTATTCGTTAAAGTTATAGGCTTATTGTACTAATTACGCTAATGGTTTTAGATATTAGTACAATTATATTTAGAGAAAGTGTATCCGCATTTGGGTAAAGGGAGAGTGTATAACCGTTTTAGAAAAAACCACCCTCAGTACACCTGACTAAGATTTGAACCTTGATCTCCTCGTCATTGGCAGTCTAATCTACTGTGAGAGTAACGCCTTATATCATGCAGCCACCAAAGCTGGTAACCTTGGTATTGAACACATTAATTAAAAAACATTTATTTTTACATAGTACTTTATAATTGATAATTTCTACTTCTCAAACAATATTTATATGGCCCACATGGATGGCCATAATATGTTATAACGGTTCACTCCGATAATAAACTGAATTTCCGGTGATGAGGAGATCGGCGTTCAAATCTAGGTCGGCTGTACTCCTAATCAAGTAT
The DNA here is from genome assembly GCA_901482245.1 of Timema douglasi. Classification (NCBI taxonomy): domain Eukaryota; kingdom Metazoa; phylum Arthropoda; class Insecta; order Phasmatodea; family Timematidae; genus Timema; species Timema douglasi. Next base: position 180,580 of record CABEEJ010000803.1, read on the forward strand.
GGGTACATTTCTTCTGAAATTCTAACTTCCTCATGTTTATACCATTAGTGCAATTCATATAGTCTAAGTGTATAAACCGTTGGGTATTAAGACACGGTGTAAAAAAAAGCAACCTTAATAAGTTAGTTAAAATTATATTATTATTTCCTTTTTTTTTAATTACGATTAACATAAAAACATGTGACTGTGCGTTCTGAAATATTATATTCACTAAAATTTTATAATTTACGGTAGGATCAGAGTTTAAATCCCGTATGGGTGTACCAACTATCAGGGGTGATTTTCCATCATACTTCATTGTGGTTTATCCATATCCTCTCCACACTAGCTTGGGTGCATTTCTTTTAAATTACACTCCTCAACTTTATCTCATAATTATGTTAAGCCCCTTCTTACACTCAGTTTTTATACCCATTCAAGCTATCTCCCTATTTACAACAATGGGATAGGGAGGAGGTATTTATAATAATTTGTATTTATTTGAAAGGACGTATACCCAAAACTTCGTGGCGGGAGATTAGTATACCAATTAGTAAATAACACCCTCAGCACGCCTGGAGGGAATTCGAAACCCGATCTCCCGGTCACCGGCAATCCAGTAAAAAACATGCTAAGCCATGCGACCACCGATATGGTTCCAGCCATTAGCAACGTGTGTTTTTAATGATGTTCTACTTATTAAGCAATATATTACCACTGTAATAGTATTATTTCATGTAAAATAAAATGTCCAGGGAATATTTATTTAAGGCGTACCCACTTCGATGGCTGAATGGTTTAATTCATCATCCTCGTGGCTTACAGAGGACAAATATACATCGGGGCTCAAACCCCGGTTGGGTCTACTAAGGGTGTTTTTTTCTTAAATAGTTCCCCCCCCCCCCTTTTCCACGCAAATGTGTGTAAATTACATCTCAAGTACTTCCTTCCTTATTCCTACCTCATTAGAGTAGTTGTCAAATATGTGTATAGCCTGAAGAGGTAATAGGAGGTGGTGCTTGAAAAAAAAGTTAAGGCTTACAAAGTAAAATAGTTCTTACCAAGACATAATTAGATCGTCTGATGAGTGATAAATTTAGTTACTGAAGGTGTTAAATTTCCCATCACAAGCTGTTAGTGAGAATTAACTCAAGCAAAGTGTGAAGTGTAACAAACTTTGCTATTAGACAAATCCTATAAATATTCAAAGAAGTCCTTAACACCTCTTCAAGTAAACTATACTTTTATGATTGTTCCAAGAAATAAAATTATTTTTGTTCTGTTTTTTATAATATGTATTTTATTGTGGCCGAGAATGAGATAAATTTCTACCTGGAACAAAAAACAAACTATTTGATAACCTTGAACAAATATTCGTATATAGACTAACTTTTCTCCTGAAAACAAGTGTACATATTAACCTTATTAATGTCTAACGCCCTAGTTCACTCTATAGTATGTCAGCATATTGATCTTAAGGTCACAAGTTCAATTCATGGGCTGACCGCAAAATATTATAATTAGTTGAGTCGGAGGCTTACGTGTTTGTTCTAAAATTGTGTTAAGCCATAAATGGTGTACTGATATAATTAATCGTTTCAAAACATATACGTTAAATACTCAAAGTAAAGAGGAAATATTTCTCTAAACTTGTGCGAAGATAGTTTTTAGATGATATTCTCTTCAGCATATGCTTAAATATTTCCCTAACTTCGAACTTTCTCCCTCTCTTTCTGATCACTCTCTCTATCTTGCTCTGTCTCACGTCCTGCTATTCGTCCGGGTTAACCTCTTATTTACGTTTATGGTGTAGGAAAATGGAAATGTACCCTCATTCACGCAAAGGGAGATTGGAAAACCATTACGGAAAAACCAACCTCATCACATCTGAAACGGATTCGAACGTTTAGAGTTACGTCATTGGCAAACCAAACCATTCTAGGTTGACGCCTTAGCTTGCATAGTTACCTATGGGGGTGAACTTCCTAATCCTATTATAATATTATATAATTTTAGATATACAAAACCTAGAGTGTTTATATTTTGTAAATAGTTGGTCTAAAACCCAAACAATCGTATATAATTCTAAGCGGAATCTTTTTCAAAGCAAGTAAATACCTATTTAAAAAATCAAATTTGATGATAACTAAAAGCAAAATGTATTCTAGAGGTGTAAAAGTATAGCTTAAAAATTATATTAATTTTTTTTTTACACTAAAAGCATTTACCTAATTATTTTTCTGAATTATAAGTGTAATTTTTGTTTACTTATTTCTTGTTTTATTAGGGGTAATTAACATATACTTTCTGAACAAACATATATCAGCTGATAGCCTACAGACTGAATTAATACAAAATAATAAGCAATACTTGCTAGCGTATTTAATTCGTCAAACACCAATTTCACCAAATATTATTCTTAAGGCCGCACGGATAATCGATCCCGGTACCTGGATCTGAGTATATAAACGTGCCATCAATTAAGATATGGTGTTAGTTATTCTTATTTGTTTGTCCAACACAAGGGCTTTAGATGTATTACTCTGAATATTATGAATAAGAAAGGTAGTTTAAAAAAATCCATTAGAGCTCTCATGTGGAAAACCAACATCAGTGAAACACGAAAGCTTTCGGATCAAACCCACCTCGGTGGCGTAGTTGGCTAACGCGCTAGTTTCGTTTTGAGCTTGACTGCTGAGGACGGGGACATTGAGGTTCTAATCTCGGTCGGGTGAACTGGGGTGGTTTTTCCTAAATGGTTTTCCACTCTCCCTCCACGTAAATGTAGGTTCACTTCCTCTATGTTCTATATTATCAATTCCTAATCCATTAACTTAATTAGTACTAAATCGTATAACCCAAATGTATAGCAAGACGCGGTGCTAAGAAATAAAAAATAAATTAAGGTCCAAACTTCTCCACCAATGACAAGCCAGTAATGTAATAGGGGCTTCACTAGGGGGAAAAGACTCTTCTTAATGACTACTACGTTTGACCCCTCGGAGAGAGAAGTATTGTGATCATCAACAAACTTGAATTCGATATATTGATAAATGTCAACGTTTCATGACCCCCCGAAACAGCAATAGTGCTTTTCGCATTGCAGTTTGTACGTATCTTGGCCTAGAGCTGAACCATTATACCGATCGAGCTAAAACTTGGTTTTTTTATTGTGTTAATAAGGTTCTTCATAGGAATTTTGGAAACTATAAATCCAAACCTTTAACTAAGTATAATTTAGTGAAGAGCAAGAAGAGAAAGTCAATTTTCCAGAAATCCACACAAACTATTTTGATTAAATTTTATAACTAGGCATTGCTAAATATTTAAAACCAAATGGAAGTTCTGGTTTTCCCATTAATCTGACCTTAAGGCTACTTTACATATGCGTAAATTTCCAATTTTTATGATATCTCCAAAACTATTTGAGATCAAAATAATCTATCACTGTAGAGTTGTAGTATTAATATAAAAAAATTATTTGGAAAATGTTTTATAAAACCAATAGTATGTTTTTGAACTAGGATAAAACATACATTTTTATATAGAGAACTTTTAAACTGTGAGATTTATTACTATGCTCTTAAGTGGACAGAGATGTTCCTCTTTCACCAATGTTATCCTAACATTGGTTATTATTTAATTAGTGATATTTGGTGGAATTTTTCCGCCACAGCGTGCTTTTTTTTCTTTTTACAAATATTACCAGATTCTAGTAAATTTATTTATTTTAAGATAAAAAAGAGAGAAAGTATTTGCAATGCACCGCGCAATTTATTTCATTTGTTCCGTATCGTTCTCTAGATATATTTTTTATGTGTGTCATGTCTTACTACCCGTTCAGACTCCGTGAATATTTACACTATAAAGATAAATATGAGGGAGGTTTAATTTAGAGGAAATAAACCCGCATTTTTTAAAGCGAGAGTGCGAAACCATTTAGGAATAAGCATGCTCAGTACACTCAACTGAGATTCGAAATCTAATTAGTTTATGATCAACAACACAGTATAATTCAATATTAGCGCCTCAGAGCATTCACGAATCGAAGTGGATTTTTCCTTTTTCTCCAAGTAGAAAACAAAGAGGGTTGGTTCAAAAAGACCATATTACTTTTCTACAAATAATAATGATGTCATTAGTAACTGTTATTATTAGTGTGTATTATTAAAAATGTGTACAATAAGAATATGTTAATATTTTCTCACCGCGTCTTAATCGTGTTATAAATAAGCATACGTGGTAATTACTCTAATGTGGTAGATATGAGAAAGAGAGCATTTTAGAGGTAATCTACTCGAATTTGCGTCTAGGCAGAGTGAGAAACCATTTAGAGCAAAAAACACCCCAGTAGATCCGACCGGAAGTCGAACTACGATCTCCCCATCATCAGCAGGCTAGTCTAACAAGATTGTTACGCCTTAGACCACTCAGCCACTGAAGTGGATTTTGTATTTTAATAAAAAATCTTTCATGTGCCTCTTCTGGTCCTTGTTTTTCTTTACATTTCAGTCACCTTCTTCGATGAGTGGAGTGACTTGAACTATGACCAGTGCCATTTTGAGTTTAGTGTTCCTACTTTAACATGAAACCCCCCTTTGGATAGCTAGTGATAAAATATATATTAGGATTTCCCTAAGCTTCCTCTTGCTTCCGGTGTTTAGGGTCCTACCTACTTCATATCACAATGGTACCCCCTACAAATATGTTCACTTATTCACTGCGATGAACAAGGGCAGTAAGTATCTTTGATATACTATACTTTTCTCAAACTGTTCTTCATTCAATGAGCAGCTAGAATATGAAATGTATGTTTTTGTAACGAGGTTATCTATTCCCTTCGTGTATAACCCCTGTGTATATTCACCCCTATTGTGTGACTATGGTACTAACGAATAATTCGTAGCTGTAATTTATTATGTATTAATCTATCTACATCTACATCGGGTTTCAATCACTTGGTAAGCTCCATTTCGATCCTATCATTGATGGCATCATATATAATTTTGTCTGATTGCACGGCTTGGATTCCATTGTAAGCAATTAGAGGGGTGACTCTGCATCAAACACGCTGTTAGGGGTGTTAACTACCCACTGAATGGTAATACCATGCAGCGATCCATTTTGTGTTCAATTCCGTTGTCAATCGCTTCAGTTTGATTGCACCATTTACCCATGTACTTTGTCTCTCATGAGCTGAGACCAAAATAGACTGATTGCCATTTATGTGTGTGGTGATATTAAGATTATATAGAGAGAGAGAGAGAGAGAGAGAGAGAGTGAAGGCAATACATATTTTCAAATTTATATGTTTTGTCGCATAAGTACCGACATTGGTAAGTAGGCGTACTAAATGTTAAGCTCATCTGGTCTGATTTGAAAGTGGTGGAAAGTTGAGAAATCCTGGCTTGGTTTACTTAGGATCATTTCTCATAATTTTTTATCCACTCTCTCCGCGCAAATTCGGAAAAAAACTCATCTCTATCCTATTAGTGTAAGTGTGCGCATTTTTTTAGACGTGTAGTAAGACATATAATAGGAAATAAATTAAAGCAGCAGTGATTGAATGGCCTAAAACGTTATACTCGTGTTATATATGTTTTCCGTGGCACAACTTCATTCGGAGAGAAAGTAAAGATGTTGGTCCCATGTCAATTGTGGCATATAAAAGAATCCTGCAGGATATATCAAAATATCTTTTCCAGAAAAATTGATAGGCCCTTTCGACCTCGTTCATAGAAATGGTCGTGTAATGATCTAAGCAGTCAGTTCATAAAGATCACGTTAAATACCACAAATAAATCATATAAGTTACAATATAATTAAAAACAAAAAGGATAAGCGTGTTACTTTTTGTGATAAACATAATCTTCACTTCATTCATCCTGAAAAATAGTACGCTTACCTTTTACTTTTTTAATATAATTTAGTGTTATTCATCAAGATAGAACTGCTGGCTACCTCTTAGGATTAACAAACTATAGTCTACCTAATATTCGACAGGGCACGATAGTAAAATAATAAAACTTTTTTTTGATTTGCTAGTATTAAAGTACGTATAGATGATAATGCCAACTTAAGAAGGATTGTAACCAAATATGACAGTAGTAGGTGACGATTTCTGCACAATGTTATCAAAACTAAAAAACATAAAATACATTCTTTCTCTCGCAATACTTATCCAGCTATCTCGTAGCCAAGGGAGCTCAATACGTTTACTGACGTTGGTTTGGATATAAGTAACGAGTGACGTGTCATTGTGTGTTGCCATGGTAACCATAGCTGATTAAAAAGAAAGAAGGCCTTCCTTTTAAATGTGTAAACCCACTAGTTCCCCATTTGACCAAACAGGAATAAGCTCAGCTCTACATCCCTTAGATAGGAACGTGTTTTTAATTATTCCTGACCACTGAGTGATGTACCAAGTTAAGTAAGCAATTCACAGATACAGTTTCGGGCGGTTGGCCAAAGCAAATTTAATATTGGTTTAGTAGATAGCTTTAGTTTAATTTTCTAAACTTTTTTGTACTGCATTTTACCACTTGTTCAGACTATTACGCATATTATGTGCTAATTACGCTAGCAAGAAAGGGTTGAGAAATTTTGAATGTTAAAGGAAGTATATCCACATTTGCGTGCAGGAATAGTGGAAAACCATTAATGAAAAATCACCCGCGGTAAAACCCATTGGGATTTGAGCCCCGATCACCCTGTCATTGGCAGTCTATTCTTTTGCGAGAGTAACGCCTTAGACTAATGTGGCCACCGAAGTAGGTCACATATTAATCTCAACAGCTATTGAATGTTTGGCATGGGCATTGAGAAATATAATCAACACTTTCTCTCTTCATTTAAAAATGTTCTGTTCATGACATATATTCAATAACTCAATTCAATAATTAAAATAGATTAATCTACCGAAGCAATATTTAATTTATTTTGAGCAAAAATGTTATTTTCTATAACAACTGAAAATAAATGGTACTACACGATCGCACACTCTCATATTGTGTATTATAACATTGAAGAAAGTTTTCAAAAATTATATTTACTAAACTACTCTTAAGTAAGCTTTACTTGTAAAAACAAACACATAATCTTGTTAATCCCAATAAATACCGTTTATAAATACATTTTAAACCAAATTGTTAAAGTTTTTTGTAATAAATTTCAATTTCTCAAAAATAAGTTATTTGCAAGATACCGTACAAATATTTGTAGTTTGTAAAATTAAAAACGTAAGCTTATTCGACATGAAAAACTATTCCCAGAGACTCAATGTCAGCTCAATCTACAAGTTAAGTTTTTTTAAATATTGTCTATAATTTATCCTAAGTAAACTACCTTTAAATTAACGTATTAATAAAGACTTAAAAATATAATTAATCAAGTAAAATAGTACCAAAGTAATTTTTTTAATTACTCAATCATCAGTTAACTGCTATAAAATTAAAGATATTTATATATACCAATATATAATTATTTATAATGTAAAAACTGTAACAAATACACATTTTGAACAAAATTGCTAGAGCCATTTTCTAAAATATTCAAATGTTTAAAAACACAGTCATCATTAATTTACCCTTTCACCTAAAAATAATAAGTCTAATGTTTTACGTATATTTGTCATATCATACACTCCCAGATTATAATAATAACAATAATAATATTGTCTTTAATTGAGTTAAAGTAAAACTAATGCCTATTCTTACGTTTAACCCCTTAATAAAATATCATGTTCTTATTTATATGTATGTACTGTACTATTATTATGATAATTAAAAATAATATGTATGTAGTAATAATAGTAAAAAGTGACCAAATAGTTCTTCTCATTAAACAAACCTGGCAACAAACAACGCGACTGGTAATAGGAATTATTTTAATTTTATATCTGAACACGATACTGAGACATATATAGTCACGCCTCGTGACTGGGTTATTTTTTCCACATACATACAAGTTTATATTATGAAACATTATATACATGGATGATGTATACCTACACATATATAGGCCTACATATCCAATGATATTAAACTAAAATGAGAGCGAGATTGAGACATAGAAAAAGAAAGAAGAAACGCATTCGTTTATCCATGTAACTTTAATCAAATGTTATATTCGAAAACATGATGCGTGTTACCTGAGAACCTACCGCTATGAAAGAAGGGTTTTTCTCACATTCACCCTCTCCCTCTCACCCCTAAAAGAAACTCACCATTGAGAGCATTTCTCCAGGGTAATCATGAAAAGTGGTGAGGGTCTGGGGGTAAAGTAACAGGACGCGAATCTTACCAGCCACGAGTCCTCTTTCAACCATTTTTTTTTTTTTTTTTT
>CABEEJ010000803.1:198040-214210 GCA_901482245.1 Timema douglasi
TTTTCAGTCCGCGAGAAAATATTTCCACCATCAAGAGTAAATATTTTAGCCTTGCAATCCTTTTTAGTGCATCTCCACCTCTCTTCGCTCGTCAACTTTAATTGATTCACCTGACGATACGTATAATTATTATAGACAATCAGAACTTTACCTTTTTCACTATAAATCCTTTCCATATCAATAATTCTCGATAATATTATTACAGTTCACACAAAACCCGAAAAAAAAAATACACCGGGACAGTCACTGTTGAGACAATTAATAAGTATTGGACAGACGGATGTCAAAAATATTGTTACAAGTCTTGTTGTTGGCACTTAGGGCGTTTTTACATTCCTTTACTAAGGGGAGAGATTGTTTGCGATGGTCTTTGTTTGTATCATCCCCCCCCACCTCCCTCACCGACTACCTGAACTTGACTTGGCGCAATTCGGGTCCGGGATTAGTAAAAAGTTTTTAATCCCTTAATAACTGGCGCAATTCGGGTCTGCCCGGATTTTGTGTCTATTCTAGATATACGTTTGTTAATCAGCGTATACCCAAACGAATAGTAAGATATAGTGTTATAAAAAGAGTTAATAAGTCGTGTACTGAAATAATCAGTCGTTTCAGAAACTGCGTTAAATACTTTAAATAATTTTTTAAAAAAACCTTACACACATATTTTAATAATAACAATCATTTGTTTTATTAGCTTATTTATATCTTAATTGCAGCTATGTTCCTATTCGGAAAGTTACCCGCAAAACTATCAGTGTAGCGAGTTCCAAAATGTATTTCTTCATCCCTGACCGTTATTTAAATTTGGAAATACCTTTCGGAGTATTTATCAAATAAACTTAAAGCAACATGACAAAAGGTAACGATATTCATCTTATTTGTCGAATTAGACACCATATATCAAAAGTGTCAGATGCGTAACATGTTGTTTGGTGTAAAATGTATTAAAGTAAATCTATCAAATTCACGTTCATAATGACACGCTTCGCACATTTATGTGTACAGTAACACCGCGTCTTTTTAGTGCCACATCTTAATATCCGTTTGGGCTATAAGCCTATTTAATAATTACACTAATGTGTTTGGAATAAGGAAGGTTTGATTTAAATAAAGTGCACCAAAATTTGTGGGGAGGTAAATGGAAAACCATTTAGGATAAACTACCCTTGGTGCACCCAACTGGGATTGAACCCCAATCCCCCCTTTCTTCGGAAGTTTAATCTAACACACGAGTAGAGCGTTAGACCATGAGGTCACAGAAGTGGCTCTATTTGCACATTAAAAATATTGAGATTTCATACATTCAAAATTACAAACTTCACTGGTAGAATTGCTTATCATCTTATTTTAAATGTTGGTTTTTATCCATACCGGTGAACACATGGAAAAGGACGTCAGTATAATTTTATCTGACTTTTTCGTGACAGGAAGGTCGGGTTTCGAATCCCGACCTTGTATACTCGGGTGTTGTCTCCTAATTGGCTTCCTCTTATCCCTTCACACAGATGCGAATTTATTTCCTATAAATTCTACCTTCCTTATTCAAAATTCTGAGAATTGAAAAATGACATGGGAATCTAGCCTGAGATATTCGGCTTAGCACGCCAATGTATTATAGCTTTGGCTATTTGATTCTAATATTATTGATTATAATATTATAATATCTTTGGTTATTTAATTCCTAAAATATAAGATCCCTTACATTTATAATAATTGTTCAAGTGGCAGCAATAAGCCAACTACCGAGTCGAAGGTGGCTGCGTTATCTGATACTTCGTGATCCTATTAAATCACACATTTGTAGCCAACTATATCCACACGTCCATCACAGACTCTGCCTTAAAATATGAGTGAAGAATTACTCTAGGCACGGGACGATTACTTGATAGCTCAGTGGTTAGAGCATTGGCGTGCTAATGCAAAGGTCCCGGGTTCGATCCCCTTGTCCAGGTGTCGTTTTTCAAGATATCTTGATGCAAGTTAATCTTCACTAAAACAAATATAATAGCTTTGGCTATTTGATTTTTCCTCATTCAAGCTTGATTAGCATGTAGCCTCTTTTCGTCCTCCAAGACCAAGGCAGGCATACAAAGTTATACAGCATAAAAAAGAAGAATAAATGAAAAGTAAGCCGATAGGACAATAAAAACAAATATATTATTATATTATAGATTTTATCATGTTTCCCTGTAACCCATTCAGCATTATAGTGTCAAACAAAAAAAAACGGATCACCAGACATTAATTAAAGAGTATTTCCAGTATTGAGTAAAATACTTAGTTAAATAGGAGATGAGTGAAATCAACATATCAGAAGTTAAATAGTTAATTGCAAGTTTTATTTTTAAACAATAAAAAGGTAAGTATTATTTATAAACAATAAAAAGGTAAGTATTATTTATAAACAAGATAAATGTAAATTTTATTTATAAACTAATGATATAAATTTGAACTTGAACTTGAACTTGAACGTTGTAACCTATTATAAAATACTAGGCCTACAAGCATGATATAAAATTCGTATGGACTGGGTAGTAAGAGGCGGTACACAAATAAATAAATCTTAAAATATATTTTGCAAAATTAAAATAAATTAAATCAATTTATTTGTCAGTTGTCTAATAAAAACAAAATATTATTCATAATTTATTACTGCTACTACAGATTATTATTATTATAACTATCAAGATATATTACACCCACCTCGGTGGCCGCACTCTCTAACGCTACTCACGCGACATACTAGATTGCCTAAGACGGGTAGATTGGTGTTCGATCCCAGTCGGGTGCACTGATGGTGATTTTTCCTTGATGGTTTCATATTCTCCCTCCACGAAAATTTGGGAGCACTTCCTCTAAATTAAACCTCTCTAATACCCAGCACATTAGCATTACTAGCACATAGACGTATAATGCGAATGGGTAGTAAGAAACGGTGATAAACCTAAAACATTTCCTCAATAATTCCTACTAAACAAAAGTGTAAACTGAACATTTCCTCAATATTTCCTAAGGAATAATATGACATACAGCCTGGTCCCTTTACATCTAGTCCTCACATAACACTCGGCAAATAAATTTGAAATGACAAATATCTTCCAAAGCAATATTGATAAATACAAAACTCACAATTTTATTTTACAGTGTGAAATAAAAAAACCTTTCGGAATAGTAATAAAAAACACAAAAAAAAGTATAACTTTAACTAAATGGTCGGGAATGAAGTATAGCACTCAAAATAGTTGTCAAGTGTTACTCGTTCGAAGAAAAAACTTTTAGATTGATTATATAGATGTCATATTTTTATTTTCATGTTCCATTTTCCTCCAGACAACTTTATGTTGTGTGTTTACGAAAGAAACCTTAAAACGTTTCTCATTGAAAAAGAAAACCATATTTCCTCACCCTTCACAAAAGCAGGCTTATTTATCCCACAATTTATTGTTTTATTTCTCTTGGACAAACATAAAATATCCTACTGTAATATAAAAAAGTTAGAAGTTATTTTTCACAAAAATAAACAATGCATCTGCCACTAGCCTTGTTTTACTTTTCGTCGCAAGTAGGTTTGATGATGTATTATTGCAATTATTCTTTAAACCAACGAAGGCGCTCCTATTTATTGAAAAAATAGTGATAGATGTATAGATGTTCAGGAAATTTAAAACTTGTTCCTATTTTCTGTTAGCTCACAACAACGGCAAAACTACATTTTAATATGTGCTTTTAAAACAAAACATACACAATTCAAATATTAGGCTACATATTATACACCCGCAGTTGCACACTGTCTAAGGTGTTAGATTCACATTGCGCAAGATTACTGTTTACATGGAAGTCAGTGCTCAAATTTAGTGAGGGGGGTTTTTCTCATGTGCTCATGAGTTAACATTCTTAAAATTATCCTCCTCACCCCTATCACCTAAACCGTTTAGTCATCCATGTGTTAAATGGTTTAATGAAAACTCCATATCATAAGATATATAAAGTAGCTTAACCAGGAAAAGCATAACTAAGACAGAACATCAACCCTAATTTAAGATTATAATACGTGGGGAATAAATATACTTTTGATAAAATGATAAATTTGTTTAGGAAAGAGGCGTGTGGGGGACAGATTCAATTCCTCTGGACTTTTGCCAGCACCCTTAATCATTCGTTAAAGGAGTGAAAAGTGAAACAAGAGCTTGCCAACCCCAATAAGTTAATTTGACTATTTCGAAACATGATAGCGTTTCAATATTTGAGTATACTCTAAGATGTTTGAATAATAATTTACTAGTTTTTTAGTAAAAGGATAAAAACGTAATTTCACTAATGGATTTCGGTTTGATGAGTGCATTTTTTAAAAATAGAACGCAAACTATTATGTATTCATACAATGAAGTACTTAGTAAAAGTAAAGCTTTTCGTGTACTTTACATATCTGAAGCTGGCTTCTGTGTGTGTCATTAATTAGCCACCATCAGAAGTGTATATATAATTATATAATATTACAATAGCTACGTATCATACACGCTAAAATTGACTGCCTGACTAGCTCATAAAAAATCTAATCTACTTATGAGATAGCTAAAAAATTAGATGGTTTCTTCTAGTTATAGCCAACAAGAAAATTTTAAATTAAAGAAGGGGTTTACTGTGTTTTTAATACATTGTCTTTATAAAATAGTTATTATAGACTTTAAGCAAATATGTATTTAAAAAATAATACTTTACACTATCTAGCATCTTTTATTTACACTTTCATTTATATGGATGACTGCTTAAGAAAAGAACATTTTAAAACTGAAAAAAAATAGACATTGCAGAAAAATACTTTTTCGGGTTTATGGTATGATATAAACGTAAACTTTTATTGTGGATAGTGTAATAATAATAATAATAATAATATTTAGCATCGCGTCTTACTACCCGTTCGGGTTATACGTTTAAGTACTAATTACTCTAATGGATTAGGAATTGGGAAGGTTGAATTAGAGGAAGTGAACCCGAATTTGCGTGGAGGTAGAGTGGAAAACCATTTACCATTTAGGAAAAAAAAAAAAAACAGTTCACCCAACCGAGATTCGAACCTCGATATCCCCGTCCTCAGAAGTCGAGCTCAACACGACAAGTGCGTTTGCCAACTGCGGCACAGAGGTGGGTCTGTGGCTATTGTAGTAAATACATAAGCCTACTTTTTTTTTGACATTATAATTTATAAGAGGTCTCTTAAATTCACGGACATAATTTCACAAATAGCTCTTAATATTTTAAAAGATCTTGTTATAAAGATTTTACCCAAAAAAATAATTTAAAATATATATTTTTAAGTGTATTCTGGGTCTGTATATGGGAAAGAATCAATTAATTTAAATAACATTACTAAACAAAAAAAGAACCAAAAGTAGTGTACTTTTTTTTCTTTTTTTTGCGAAATATTTTAAACATGTACAGTACAATGCAGTCTGCATGAATGCGAGGGATGGAGCTGCCTTTGTTTCACAAGTTGATTTATATTCTTTGAATGCTGGAGGAATAAGAACAGAGTTGGCTTACAACGTTCTTATCTGCTACTCTTGTCCGTTGTTTAGACTTTGCATGTCTCTCAAAATAGCTTCAATCTGATAGTCTATAGCTCTTAAAAGAGGAAACGCGCAGGTATATACAAAAAGTTTAAACTACCTTGCGACAGATTACACTGAGGCGCTATCTTAAAAGCTGTACCAAAGTAGAAGTAATCCTGATACTTTTAAAGACAAAAGATGTGTACACTCCATACAAATATCTACGCTATATTTGTGTGTATTTGACTAAATTATAACTCATCTTTTAGTTTGCTCTGATAATTATTCCGTGGTCAGTTTTTACGGAAAATAATTTGTTAGCTACTGACAGGCCAAAAAATTACCCTTGTGCTAGAGTTTCTTCTTATTTCTCCTTTAGTAATAATGTGTTGGTTGACTATTAATGAGATATTCTATCTTAATTATAGGACAATTAGTATAACACTCTTGACACCTGAGTTAATTTACTACCCTTAAAATAAGTCGGAGATAAAAAAAAAGCGCACATGAAATATTTTAGACTATGCTGGCAAGCGAATTCAGTGCCTCTATACCAAGAGATATACGCGCTAACGGCTGAGATAAGGAGCAAAGTGGAAGTATTTAATATACAATTAAGAATATTTAATACAAATTAGAAGATAGTGAATATTTTTCTTGACAAATTCTTTGGGGATATCTTTGAGAACTGTTTATAAAGTCCATTCTTAGGAAGGGGAATGGGGGGAGGGGTGGCTGGGCAAGGAACCTTAAATCTATTGTAATGGACCCATAAAGAAAGGGGTTTGGTCTCATAAATCACATCTGCCGTGTGCCTCTAAAAACTGATGTCACTGAATCTCACCGTTATCTTCATCCTTGATCAAATAAAATTTGACACTTTCCATGATAGATAAGGGATTTCGTACTCCAAATATTTTAGTGAAATATTGCATCTGTAGATATAATTTATATATTGTTGTGTTTATGCATAGATAAGTTTAATATATATAATATATACATGGAATATATTCATTTATTCATCTATATATAGCTAAGAAATTGACATTCATCTATAGATATCCAAGAAATGTATGTGAAAAATTAAATGGACATAATCAGTAATGCGGGGGTGTTTAAGGAGTGCGGTTTGAAAGGGAATCCAATAGGTCAATGTGAAGACAATTTGGCAATGTTGAGAGTATGAGTTGGTTCGAGTTTCGAAGCAAATATATGAAGGTAGAGTGAGTGTATCAAAAAGGAAGATATAGACCATGTAAGACGTGGTTAAATGTGGTAGACGAATCTGTGAAAAAGAGAAACATAAAGATTTCTAAGAATAAAAGAGCATGTATGACTCGGTGTATGAATGTTGTTGAAGCGAAGGGAGTATGCAAGGATAGAGAAGCTTGGATAATGTTAGTGAGAATGGATTAAGTAAGAAGTTGTTTTTAAGCTTACCTAGCCCGTTAGGTAACGGCGTGATTAGGTATGTATGTATGTATGTATGTATGTAAATAGTCATACAAGCCAAACAAAGGATCCCGCAGACTAAGTGTCAAGCTCATGCAGTTTTATTATTTTGTGCCGATGGGATGGTTGTAGCTAGAATCCTTGCAGGTTGTACTGAGGATATATTTTCCTAAGTGTGGTCTTACTTTTACTCCATTAAAATACGGAAACATCTACTTTAAGTTCTACCTTCCTTATCCCTACTACGCACATAGCCCGAACGTTGAGTTAAACATGGTGGGGTGGCGGGGACGTTTAATTAAATGTGTAAGTCAATAGGATAAACGGTTAGTAAGACGCGAAGCAAAATAAAAATAAATGAATATTTAATAATTGTGAAACATTGAATCCTGAAGATTATTCTTCAAGAATTCCAAAAAATATCAAATTTGATATTTGAAAGGACCTGTATTTAATTAACCTAAGCCAACTAAACCATATTTTTTTAGAATTATAATGAAGATAATTTATGGTCTATCCAAAAATAATTATAGAATCAACTTTACAACTTGACCATTAATTTATAACTTGACTTAATTAATGTATATTTAGCAACGCCTCTTAGTACACAGTGCGGGATATACGTGTATGTGGTAATTATTTTAATGCGTTAGGGATTAGGAAGGTTGAATTTAGAGGATGTGTAGCCATATTTTCGAAGAGTGAGAATGCAGAAGTATTTAGGAAAAACCACCCTTAGTACATATGACCGGGATTCAAACCTTTATCTCCCCATCATCGGTAGTCTAGTCTATTGTAAGAGTGACGTCGTTGACCACACAACCATTGAAGCAAGTTTAACTGAATGTAGTTTCACATTATAATAAGCATGTAATATTCAGATATTATTTATTACTATTATATAATCATAATAATAGACTGTGTGAAAAAATAATAGTTAAAACAAACATTTTAACATGGGAAATAATTGTTCTATTATTCAGATTCGTTATTTAGGATTCTTGGGTAAAGTACAGATCTGAATTTAATCCTTCTTTAATTCTATTAAGAAACTATGTGATAGTTTTACTTAAATGGTGTTTCCTTGAAGCACATATATCCCTATTTGCTGTTGCCAATAAAAGAAGATTTTCCTCTACTCAAAAAAGAGGTATCTACTTTGGTTGCCGTATTGTCTAAGGCATCACTCACGAAATAAAATAGACTGGTGATAACAGTAAGATTGGGGTTCGATCCCGGTCGGGTGTACTGGAGGTGGTTTTTCCTAAATTGTTTTTCACTCTCCCTATACGTTAATGCGGGTACACTTCCTCTATATCTAGCCTTTATCATCCCTAACTCAGTATTATAATTAGTGCATATGCGTATAGCCTGAACGGGTAGTAAAACGCGCCGCTAAAAAAATTAAAATAGGTGGTATGTTTTCCATCATTATCTACTGGGAGATATCGTCATCTCCCTCTATACTCTATCCACGAGTTACGATTGATTGATATCACTCATGACGTCTTCTAGTGATCATCATAGCTGTAATATATTTTGTAGGGGACGGGGGGAGGGGGATATGAGAGGTTACTAGTTCCGTTATCTAGTATGCAAGCGTGACTGTTTAAAAATACAGAAAAAGAAACACGCATTTGCACTTCACTTTTGTGAACGCGACATTCTTTATTCCAACATCTGTCAAGTTTTTTTTGGCAGTGGCAAGCAATAACATAGTATTTTATGCATGTGTAAAACTCTAGCTTCTCAAACAGCAGAATTGTATTGATATGATCAGATACAGCCTCTAAAGTAGCAGGATTGTATTGATATTATAGATGCTAAGTTATAAAGCAGATGAATTTTGCTATGGTAGTTTCTAACCTCTAAAGCAGTAAGATTGTAATGATATGATTTGTATCCAGCCTTTAATGCAGCAGAATTGTATTGATATTATAGAAGCTAACTTCTAAAGCAGATGAATTTTGCTATGGTAGTTTTTAACCTCTAAAGCAGCAAGATTGTATTGATATGATTTGGATCCAGCCTATAAAGCAGCAGGGTTGTATTAATATGATTGACTCTAACCTCTAAAGCAACAGGATTGTATTGCTATGATAAAGTTTAACCTCTAAAGTATCAAAGCTTTCTCGATATGGCAGTGTATAACCAAGAAAGTAACCTAACTTTCTTCGCGCGGAAGGCTCTATCTAGCCTAGGAATCAGCAAGATGTTATCAACATGGAAGGGTCTAACCTAGTAATAACCCGAAATTTCTTTACATGTCTGGCTCCATCCTAGAAATCTTGACATAGCAGGGTGTAGCTTAGAAAATAACCAAAATGTCTTTAAATGGCGGGCTCTAGCCTACAAATCAGCAAGATTTTCTCAATATGGTAGGGTATAACCTTAAAAAGAAGCAAAAATTTCTCTATATAAATGGAACCAGCCTACCAAGCAGAATTTCTTTGGTGATATAGACTAACTTCTAAAGAGGAAAGATTATCTAGATGCAGTATGTTCTAACTTTAACAAGACCAGTATTTTATTAAAGCAGTTCACATTTAACTATAATTTGTATTACCTACAATTTAAATGTACAAAGACCACCTGTGTTAACCTAATCTCATAAACTAAGAGAAACACCAAGATTAATTTCATGATTTGTTCCTTTGTAACCTAGTATAACTAGTAATTATGTAAACAGTATACCTGGTTTCCTCCATTCAAAAAGTTTGTCCTGTACACCATGTTAAGAATTATGCATAGATAATAAAGGTGGAATTTTGTCAGGCTCTATAGTTACAATAGTCTAAAAATGTCTCTTTGGATTTAAAGTTGAAATATCTCCTTATGTCTCTGTGGATTTGAAGTTGATAATTTTTCTATGGTGGTCAGGTTAAACAGAAACAAAATTAATTCCATATTCAATTGTGCATTATATTCAGAGATAGTAACAGACTTTTTTACGTGGCATAAGATGTCAGTCTTGAAAAATATGTAATTTACAAAAAATAAATATATACTTGGTCGATTCCTTAGAATTTTAAATTCATATCACTTGAGATGATCTATAATATGAAAAACGTTTTGAGTGACCACTATATTTAAATAGATTATCAGCTTGAAAAATTGTATACATAAGCTGTTCGTCCTAATTTTAAAGAATGTCCCTGCTAAATTTCCTTCAAATTGGTCGATGCATTTGACTGTTATCATGGAACAAAGATCCATACAGATAAAATTCAAAATGTTAAAGTTTATGATAACCTCACTATGCTAGGTCACTTATGCAGATGCGGACTATATAGGCCTCCTATGCATTTTAATCCCACGTGTTGGTATTATTCGCATCAGTAAGAAAATAACCTGCTTTGGTGGCCCCATAGTTTAAGGCACTAATTTCGCAATAGACTAGACCACCGATGACGGGTATATAGAGGTTTGAATCTCGGCTAGGTGTTCTAAAGATGGGTTTTTCCAAAATTGTTTTCCCCTCTTTCGCCACACTAAATATAAACATCATAATTGTTAAAACAATTAGCGTTACTAGAACATATACGTGTAACCCAAATGGATAGTAAGACGAAGTACCAAAAAAAGTTATTTTTATAATTGTGGATTATAGGCTCGTCGAAACAATGAGGTAATTAGGACCTTATAAGAAAAGTAAGAACGATAAATGCACGTCAATATTTTGCCGTGTCACCCCAATAGATACCAGTAGAAAAAACCTAGGTCAAGGGATTATAAGGAACAGATTTACCTGCACTAGTGGACTTGGTGACCAAAACCCATCTGTTCTCGTTTGCTGATGATGGGGAGGTCAGGGTTTGAATCATGATCGGGTGTAGTAAAGATATATATTTTTCTTAAATGGTGTTTCACTTTCCCTCTATGATAATGCTGTTATATATTTTATATATTTTACCTCCCTAATTTGTCACCCATTAGTGTAATTAAATGTGCATAGCCTGTACAGTTAATAAGGGGCGAACATGTTTGTTTTATATATATCTTACTTTTCACATTATCAGCAGTGAAGCTATTTTCGAATCGAGATCAAACTTTGATCTCCTCTAACGATTCAGACTATTGCAAAATTGACATATTAAGATGGTATGGAAAGGAACTATATTATATATTTATAAAAATATTATTTTGGCAAACATAAATAAATATTTCTTCAGTATATATTAGAACTGGGACGAATCCTATATTTCTCGAATAAGTATACTAAATTTTCTTTAGAATCTTAAATCCAAATTCGAATTCTCTAATCAATAAAGATATGAAAATTTTATTTAAAATGAAAAATGTATAATTTTTTTTTTTAAGTTGTGGTCAATGTGCGTGTAGAAAGAAAGGAAAATACATTTTAAACAAAGAGCTTTCTTCAATCACCTGTGGGGATTTGAACGACGATCTTTCCGTCATTGTCAAACCAGACTAGACTATCTTAACAAGCGTAGCCACCACCGTAGCTTACATTTGATTATTATTATTTTATAAATCACTGCGTCCTACTACCTGTTCAGGTTATACGCATGTATGATAATTACTATAATAGTGTTGGGATGAGTAAGAGAGCATCTTAGAAATAACCTACACGCATTTTCCTATAAGGAGAGTGGAAAAACATCAAGGAAAAAATTGGTAAACTCAGCCATGATTCAAACCCCGATCTCTACGTCATAATCAGACCATTCTAGCGTGCTAAAGACACCTTACACTATTCGTCCACTAAAGTGAGTCACTTCGTTATTAATACGTCCCAATACAAGCGTGCACCAACATTTTATTTGTCCATCACTTATTTACACCCTTACTGTCTAATCAACCGCATATCTGCAACTATGGAATAAGGATGATATCTGCTTTGGGGGCCGCATATTCTAAGGCGTCACTCTTGTTTTAGGCTAGACTACAGATGACGGTGAGATTGGTGTTAGAATCACGGTCGGGTGTACTAAGAATGTTTTTTTCCTAAATGTTTTTTCACTTCCACTCCCCACAAATGTGGGTACACATCCTCTAAATTTAACCTTCTTCATCCCTAGCTCATTAGCGTGATTAGTAAACTTGCGTATAGCATGAACAGGTAGTAAGACGTGGAGCAAAAAAAAAGATAATAAAGGTATGATTTGAGGAAAAGTACCCACATTTGCACACAGGAAGAGTAGAAAATAACGTATAGCCATCCAGCTTCAGTACACCAGTCAGGGATTATAACCCTCCTCGTCACAAGCAAACCAAACCAGAAAAAGTAAACGCCCAAAAAGTGGTCCGACCACTGCGAGTACCAGCTATGTTATTAATTACAGGACAAGGTTTAATATCGGTTTGTTGGGGCTCGTTTTTTTTAAACTGAATATACCCGTGAAACTCGTTAGTAAAATAATTAACTGAAGGTTTTGTCCGTTTCCTGCCTACAAGGACAATATCCTATGAAATAGTCAACAAGGGCTTGTTACCGTGACCCATCTAATCTATTAAACAAGAGAGTGCCACGAAACGACTGTCGTCAAGTCTTTCATTATTTAGGCTGTTTGTACTTCACTTGAATTTTAGAACTCAGTTTATTTTAGAGTTACAGTATCGTAAAAATAATTATTCATTGAAACGCAGGTCCGGCCGAGAATAATAAGACAGTTTGATGAGTTGGACCGTATGAGAAAAAATTTAATTCAATATTCTCTGCTCCACTTTTTGTTACTCGTCCAAGCTATCCGCATATTTAAACCAGTAGGGTAAGGATGGCTAAGATATAGATGAAAGTAATTTTTACCAGTTACTTGTCTAGAGGGATAAAAGAAAACAATTTACTAAAATAATTATCCCCAACCAGGATTAAAATTTCAACCTTCACGTCAATGGAAAACTAGATTGATGCTTTTGTTTCCAAGGGCCCACTAGCTAAATTAGTGTTTAAAATAATTTAATACTAATAAAATAAACATATCGTTGTCTTTTTCTTTGTTTATTTTCATGTCCTGCTTGGGTTGACTTACCTCGCCACAAGATGTAAGATTGATTCTCTTAGAGGAAAGAGATAGTTTCATAATGGTGGGTGGTGAAAATATCTCGGTGTATAAAATCAATTAATTATATGTATTAACTATTTAAATGCTATATGCATATTATTAAATTAGTTAGGATCATTTGTAAGAATAAGGAACGTATAACTTAGGGGAAATGTACCACCAATAAAGTAGTAGTAGTGGGAAACTATTAAGTAAGAACCACTTTTAATACAACCGGCTAGGATTTGAAAATCGACCTCCCCATCATCGTAAAATTGAATAATCGATCTTAATATTTATACCACATAATATACAGTGAGTTTTACTTTAGTTACTCACCACCCAATTCTTAAACAATTATTTGTACCAACATATTTACAAATTAACAAAACGAATGACAGAAACATAAACTAGCACCATTCCGCTTCGTTGGTTGTACGGTCTGAGGCGCAGCAGACTATAATGCCGATGACAGGAAGATCAAGGTTCCAATCTCAGTCGTGTGTATTGAAGGCTTTTTTGAAAATGGTCTCCCACTCTCCCTCCAAGCAAGTGCAGGTAAACTTCCTCTAAATACAACCTTCCTAATCCCTAAAACCACTAGCTTAATTATTACCTAAACATTTAACCCGAACGGCTGGTAAGATGAGATGCTTAAAAAAAGATCTAGCACCAATAATTTAAATTATTCTTAAAAGGTTGAACTTTTTATCAAATACTAACATATGTTGTTCCACCTTTTTAAATGTAACTGTGATCCTTTATACCTGTACATTGGCAGCAACAGCCTTTTGACTGCGATGGCTATCCACTTCAATGTCACCCTACTAAACATTTAATTAAAGTTAAACTGTTAGGTAGCACTTACAATTACTTACCTTTTATACAACAATTTAGAGTTAGCTTACCTAGTGTTATTTTAAATTTGATACCAAGCAACCCGCTTCGATGTTCACATAGTCTAAGACGTCACTCTCACAAAATACTAGAGTGCCGTTTATGGGGAGATTGGGGTATAAATATCGGCTAAGTGTAGTGAGGGTGGTTTTCCTAAAATGGTTTTCCACTCTTCCTCTACGCAAATGTAGATACACTTATTCTACATTCAACCTTATTCATCCCCAACACATTGTCATAGCTAGTATTGTATCACTTTTGACAAATGAGTTTCTTTAATTATAAACTAGATGATATACATAAAGTTTAATTAGAGCTTAGATTAAACAGTCCTTTGTTAACTAAGAGAAATTAAACCAGTTAGCATAGACGTATACTTCCCAATAGGGCAGAATTGAAGTAAACACCTAGGTGACTAGGAATCTACAGAAGTAATATTGAGTCTATTGTTGAGTCTAGTAACTATTTACTTAGAACTAACGCACATTCTGCTACGAAGGTACATCTGCCTCAACACAGTGGCTATATATATATATTATAATTATTATTATTATTTAGCACCACGTCTTACTACCCATTCGGGTTATACGCTTTAAGTACTAATTACGCTAATGGATTAGGAATTGGGAAGGTTGAATATAGAGGAAGTTAACCCGCATTTGCGTGGAGGGAGAGTGGAAAACCATTTAGGAATAACCACCCCAGTTCACCCGACCGAGATTCGAACCTCGATCTCCAAATCCTCGGCAGTCGGGCTCAACACGTCTAGCGCGTTAGCCAACTACGTTATAGTCGAATAATAGTTAAT
Organism: Timema douglasi; assembly: GCA_901482245.1. Lineage (NCBI taxonomy): Eukaryota > Metazoa > Arthropoda > Insecta > Phasmatodea > Timematidae > Timema > Timema douglasi. The sequence continues at coordinate 212,752 of CABEEJ010000803.1, forward strand.
GAAATAAAATTCTAGTAAGTCCTAGTTTAAAGAGTTACTACGATGGTAGTTAAATGACCTTGATAACATGATTTAACTCCATAGAGAGTTATGAAACACAAAGACTGATTTCCTAAAAGAGGAATTATCATTTTACAAATAGCAAATGGCGAGGAATCTAGGCTGTTAAGATACTATGACTTGTCTATTCCCAATTATTACTGCCTGGATAATCAATAGTATATTTATACTTCCACCCAATCTAGGGCACATTATAACTAGTGCAAACAATAAACGTATTAACTAAAACTAACGGTGCCTGAAGGGGGCCGAAGACTAAGCGCTATCCCCGCGGACCACTACTATGAATTAATAGTGCTTCCACTGGTTGCGCACCGTAGAAAGTACACCAAAGAGAAATAATAGGGACTGGTATCAGTCAAAGACCTAATTAGGTCATTGAAAAACGTGTTAGATAACTTTATTTCCACCATAAAGTGATCCTAAGCACTTAGTAAGCCGTACCATGGCCTTGCAGTATAAGGAGTCAAGACATTTCCCTAGTATTTAACACTGTCTTAAGGACATAGATAAAAAAGTCAGAAACATTGACATACAAAATAATGTCATATAGACCTAGATAAATAGAGCATAAATCCCATCATTCAAAACTACGCCACAGGAACTTATAAAAACAAATCAGAAACTCTGACATTCAATACTATGTCATATGGACATTGAAACAAAGAGTAAGAACTTTAACAATCAAATACTCATAATCTCAGACGAAGCTTCATCAGCGGTAAGGGGGAGATACTGACGCCTAACACATCGTAGCCACCAGTCTATTTGTCCACGGATGTAGATTTACGCCCAAGCTGCTCCTCCGTCGAATTTTATACAATATAATACAAAATGTGAAGCGAGGGATGACTGTTTTATAAAAACAGGACTGACGTATTCGGGGAGGGTTTCTAGTTGCACACAAAGGGGGTTGGTGAGTTTGCAAAATTGGGACGAATGACAATTAGCGCTAGAATAAGGTGTGGAGAACACAGCTCTGTCATTTCATCTAAGTGGGGCCTGCGAGTAAGATGTCGTTTTGCTGGATCTCCAGGAACCGCCAGCTGGGGCATTATCCTGAAGTTTGGGCATTTCCCGGCAAAATGATTTCACCATGAGTTAATATCTGCCACACATTATTATAATTTATTACTTCTTGTATTTATCGTGTTAATAATATACAAGGAATTCTGAGTGTACGTGTTAAACGAGACGTTTACACGTTACAGTATATAGGCATATAACCTGAACTGACAGCTAGACATGGTGATAAACAAATAAAATAAATATATAGATTACAAAAAGTTCTCAAAGAAAATGAATGAAAGTATAGTAATCATACTAATATTATAAAGAGGAAAGGTTTGATTTTTTGTTTGTTTGTTTGTTTGTAATGAATAGGCTCCGAAACTACTGG
>CABEEJ010000804.1:6793-20282 GCA_901482245.1 Timema douglasi
CCCCCTGTTGTGATCACTCTGTATAAGCTTATCTACCGAAATAATTGTGGAAACATCACCCGTGCGTATGGAGCACTAGACAACACATTTATCAAAATTAGCAATCAGGAAAAAAGGCTTTCTTTGGCCATGGAATATTAAACTGAACATAATTAGAGATACAGTAGCCCCATGGCTTCTTTGGTGCTGACTGACAGCTCACAGCTGACTTCTGACAGTCAATATTTAGGTATATACCTAGATGTAGACTGTCAGAAGTGACATCTGCTAAACACATGTTTTTGCAGATCGTATGGTTCGGCGTAGGGATACATGATTTGGTCTGGTAACTTTTCAAAGCCTTTAGCTGTCAGCTGTGAGCTGTCAGTCAGCACCAAAGAAGCCATGGGACTACTGTACTTCATGTTCAGACAAGTAGAGTGAAAGGTGTGTGTGTGTGTGTGTGTGTGTGTGTGTGTGGAGGGGGGAAGGGAGGGGTGGGGGCTAGAACTATACACACCCTTAAAACGTAAATACATTTTCACCTGCACATGTGTGCACGGAGATAAAAAACAAAGTCAGTCTCGTCTTGTCTGGTTTACTGTTGATGGGCGGTTATATAGCGGTATCTTTCCCCTAATTGGTTTAGTAATCTCTCTACATTCAAATTCTGATACATTTCCTCTAAATTCTATCATACTCATCCTTACCCCTTAGTGTTAATATATGGACAGCTTGGATGAGTAGTAAGATGCAATGCACAAATATATTTATATATACATATATAAAAATTATCAAGATTAAAAGGCACCTCTTCAAGGCAATATCAGCATTTATTTATTACTCGCTTGAATAGGAAATTATAATAAAATTATATCCGAATATTTTTAAATCCATGCTTCATGCCACGTCTGCATCAAACGGTTAACCGGATTATTGTGTGTCGGCTGCTGCTGACTATTTTCGTTGCACATCCCATCAAAAATCATACATCACCTATTAAGATAAGATCCTAAAAACAACATTTATTACCAGTTCATGGTTGAACAACATCGGTGATCGAATGGTCTAAGGCATCACTCTCACAATAGACTAGTAATGACGGGGAGATCAGGGTATGAAGCCCAGTCGGGTCTATTGAGGGTGGTGTTCCTTAAGTTTTTTTTACATTCTTTATCCATTAAAATGCTGGTAACTTTCTTCTAAATTCAAGCTTCCTCATCCTTAACACACTAGCGTAATTAGTACATATGCATTGTAATGATAATGTTTTGGACCCCTCTCATATATTAAAAAAGTCATGGATGAAGGGTATTTTTATTTAATGAACTGTGTTTAAAATATAATTTTAACACTTCATCCATGGAGAGTCACGTGATTTTCAGAAGTAATTTCTATATATTGCACCATTAAACCTTTTTTATTACTTTAAAAGATCAACTCCGTAGTATTTAGTAAAATCTTGTGACTCACTGGATCCCTCTACCCAATAGAAAGCCAGCCTTCACAACACCTGTTGGCAGAAGTTCTTCCATCTAGTTAGTTTTAACACTGGTAACAAGAGGTCCAAGAAGCAAGGGGTAGGTCATATGTAAGTCGCTTGTGCGTATGGACCCATATGAGTGTCGGTAAAATACAAAGCAGTAGCACAAATCTATACAGTTCGATTCATCACGCGGCTCTTTATAACAGTGCCACTAACTTAAATCCATAGAGTACATTAAATATATTAGACAGAAGAATCACAAAAAAACAATCTGTGAATTTAACAATAAAAACTGTTATTTTATATATCATATCTTCAGTACTGAAAGTGGAATTATCAAAATATATCGTGTGCAAAATCCAAACTCTTGTTTATTTCACAGGAATTAATATCACAATTAATCAGATCATATAACCGGGATAATTGCGTATTTTGGCACATTCGCATCATCAAAAAAAACAGGAAACCGCTATAAATATGTACAATCGCGGAACTGAATCATCATAACTGGCTCCCAATCTTGGGGCATCATTAGTACATAAATCCCAATAAATATAGCATATAGGGGTTCAATCATCGGTCCGGGCACAGATTTATCTGATTGCCAAACCCTTCCTTCACCTCTGGAGACGTGTATTAATCACAACTTGTGAATGTGTGGAATTTCAGGCCTCCACCGTGGTTCGGATCTTACGTTAAACTGTAGGTCCTCCAATTCATCTCACAATCACCCTACCACTACACATTAGTGTAAGTGCGTATAACCCGAAAGGGTAGTAAGACGCGGTGATAATAATAATATAACATATTGCCTTAACTAGTGGAAACCCTGAGAGTTTGGCTAAAGATTTTTACAAACTCACTGATATGTGCCACATATAACCCATCGTGTTTTATTAGCTTTTTTTATATCAAGTTGAAATAAATTTCGCAAAGAAAAAGAGACCTTGCGGCTTTTCTCCCATTACTTTGGTTTCTTTAGTCTAAATCACAAGCCAGGGGAAGTCAAGAGTGACTAATGGATCATAAATCAAGTTGTTGGAACATTTCAACTCGTCCCCCTTGGGTTTTACCAGATAAAGATAAAAATACATAATACCAACAGTTTAAAATGTAAAAGAATAACACAACTTATAAATATATATGATTTAAAAATAAATATTCTTAAATAGATATAAGCCTTTTAAAACTTCATGTCATTAAATTATCAAGAACTGAGTGTCTTTCAAAAATAACGATCTCTTCTCATCCCATCCACACACGAAGGAGGTGTCCTTAGCTAATTAAGGACACTAGCTTACGCAGGATTGTGAAGTAGGTGGGTTTAAGGGGGGCTTGGGTGGAGGTTTTCCCAGCTGCCTTAGGCAATTTTTTTTATCAACCATTATATCCATCTAGAAGCTTTTTTTGAAAGGTTTTTTTTTGTATTTGTTGACTTGATCATTTATATTTTTACTATTATAAAAAGTGATATTCTAACACAATAATAAATAAATAGACCTAAATTAAAGTTGGCTCAAACATCACATAGACCTACTGTCACAAGAATCACTGATTATTTATAATAGGTAAATAAATGTCTAACCACTGTGCGATTCCTCCGCGTGTGAAACTGTGAGATTTGTATTTAACCTGTCGCAATTTTCAGGACTAAAGTCACACGCTAGACTGCAAGAGCATCCATTAGGACTACCAGGGAGGAGCAACACAAGGATGGGTGGCACTTGATATTTTAATAATAATAATAATAATAATAATAATAATAATAAAAATAATAATAATTTCGATTTAATTTATTGTAGTGCTGGCCAACAGTCTTAAGACCTATAACAGCTGGCGGCCGGGGTTCGATCCTCGGTCCCGGCAAAGATTTATCTGATTACCAAACCCTTCCTTCACCTCTGACAAGACATCTTGTGAATGTGAGGAATGCCAGGCCTCCACCGTGGTTCGGATCCCACGTTAAACTGTAGGTCCTCCATTTCACCTCACAATCACCCTACCATTACACATTAGCGTAAGTGCGTATAACCCGAACGGGTAGTAAGACGCGGTGCTAATAATAATAATAATAATAATAATACAAATACATATATTTACACGATGCCACATAATAATAATAATAATAATAATACTTAACACTGCGTATTACTACCCGTTCGAGTGCTACACTTAAGTACTACTCACGCTAATGAGTAAAGAATTAGGAAGGTTGAATATAGACGAAGTGTACCAGCATTTGTGCTGGAGGGAGAGTGGAAAATGATGTAGGGAAAACTACCCCCAGTTCACCCCAGGGAGATTCGAACCTCGGTCTCCCCGTCCTCGGCAGTATAGCTCAACACGAAACTAGCGCATTAGCCAACTACGCCACCGAGGCAAGTCACTTGATATTTTCTTTGCTCACAATGTTTAATTGGTCATACCCCTCTTCTCCCCCATTTTATATTCTCTTCGGATCCGCGTCGATCTCGGGGTATCCCCAAAATACGGCCCCCTCAAGGACCCCCGTGGATACGCTAATGATTAAGGACACATAATGTGTGTACGATATATAAATATGATAAGGACTATAAGGATAAGGAGTTATGGGCTATGTAGACAAGGCCTTACTAACATTAAAGGTTTTTTTTTTACTGTAGTATAAATATCGTCTGCCCTCTTCGGCTTGTTGACCACTTAACCAGATAGGAGAATGGGCAATGATGAGAAGTGCACTGCGCGGCATGAGGCCAGTGGTTGTTGACAATCCCACGGGAGCGCTAGCGTGCTGCATGCAAACAAGATGGCCGCCACCAACTAGCGAGTGACGAGTCAGCTTTAAGAGCTTCCCTGTGACTAGGGATGGTTATTAAATAAAGAAACTTTAACTTAGAGACATACAATATTTACTTTGACCAACTTTATATTTATAAAATTCTTTTATATGATTTTTACAAAATGTAAAAGTTCAACCAATGAAATGCAAGGCAATAGAAAAAACAATGATGATATCTAGAAGTGTAAATTTTAATGATTTAAATAGTTGATTGATATAGTCAGATTATATATTAGTTATTTATTTATTTGATCGAATGGCTCCTACTCCACATCAATCATTCTACTCTCATAATCATGTTCCATTCTCATATTTTATAAGTTTGATTCGTAGGCCTAATATTTTTGCAGCAAATTCTGAAAGTGTTAATCATCTTTCATTGCAAGCACAAGAAAACTTTATATGCAGAACTTATTATATATATATATATATATATATATATTATATGCAGAACTAATATAACGAAGCTAAAAATAATAATTATATTTCACTTACACGCACGAAATAATAAACAGCACTGCATCTACTCTGGTATTATGAACTATTGCTGATATTGGAATGTTGTAAGAAAAAAACAGTGTTGCCAGGTTACAAAAAAGCTACTTATAACCTATTTTTTCTAAGTAAGCTCTTGACAAAACCCTTTTTACGTAGCCACCAGATATAGTAATGTGAATTGTTAGAGCAAGAAGGAAGGGGAAAGAGAGGAACATGTCTTCATATCTCTCACTTGGCAGGTACCCGACTGCTTTTAGAGTAATACTGGTATATATATAACAGTTTCTCTATAAATTCACAACTCCATTGAAATGTAAAAAAATACTAATATTAATTGAAAATTCATCGGTCAACAAACAGTTTAACGATGTGGTGTCTCACCTGGAACACCCTCAAGCCTCACCAGTGAGGCACGCCTCACAGTTTGAGAAACCCTGCTCTAGCAGACAAAGGAACATATTTTTTCTTTATTGGCCAGTCAAAACACACTTTGATGGTTTCTAACACTCCGACTTCAAAATCTCATTCAAAACTTATGATTTTGAGATGATAGTCACAATAATTATTGTAAAAGGTCCCATGGCCTTTCTTACTTTGAATTCTTAAAGTCAAACATTTAAGTGAAAAATACATTTTTCTAGCTGTGAGTTTTTCAATTGGGTAACTAGCTTAACATTTTAGTACTGAGCCGATATCGTCAGCTCCAACTTCAACCGTTGAAAGTACCAGGAGCCTATCTGATCAGCTCCACCTCCTATCGTTAAAAGTACCAGGATCCTATCTGATCAGCTCCACCTCCTATCTTTAAAAGTACCAGGAGCCTATCTGATCAGATCCACCTCCTATCGTTAAAAGTACCAGGAGCCTATCTGATCAGCTCCACCTCCTATCGTTAAAAGTACTAGGAGCCTATCTGATCAGATCCACCTCATATCGTTAAAAGTACCAGGAGCCTATCTGATCAGATCCACCTCCTATCGTTAAAAGTACCAGGAGCCTATCTGATCAGCTCCACCTCTTATAGTTAAAAGTACTAGGAGCCTATCTGATCAGATACACCTCATATCGTTAAAAGTACCAGGAGCTTATATGATTAGATCCACCTCCTATCGTTAAAAGTACCAGGAGCCTATTTGATCAGCTCCACCTCCTCTCGTTAAAAGTACCAGGAGCCTATCTGATCAGCTCCACCTTCTATCGTTAAAAGTACCAGGAGCCGATCTGATCGTATCATTTCAATGACACAAGAACATTGTCCTATAATTCTTTCTACAAGGTTGGCCAACCAACCAACCTGTTACTAGCTGTTATTCAAATATTAATTGGAAGCTTAGTTCAATGACACCGATGGACTATGGTACTGTTGCTATTAAACGAATCAATCACTATTCGCCACCAATGAATTGAACGTTGAAACTCGAGAAGAATAAAGTGGTTTGTTTGCTGATGAAACATGTGTCTCCAACAAAGTAATGTAAAGAGGAAAGTAGCATGTTAGAGCCAGTAAAGTAACATGTTAGAGCCATTAGGCCGGTTTCACTACTAAACAAACATAATAGTGAATGCAGAGAGAGCTCTTTACCAATGCAAATGAATAATTACTTTGTAAATGTATATAGAAGGTCCTATATAAAATAAATATTGGATTATATGATACATTTAAAAAGTTTTTTTTTAAAAAAAAACCGCAGTTATCCACATATAAGTACTTATTAAGGTGTGTTGTAGTTAGTGCCCCGAAAATTCCTAATCTAGGATGTAAAGTAAAAAATTTTGCAATACATTTTTTTTTTCAAATCTACTCCAAACTTCATTTTCTACTAAAAAACTTAAAACGTTATATTTAAAAGCCTTTTAACAATTCTTTTTAAATTAGTATGAATTAACCTGGAAATCAGACAAGATGTCAACAGCCTACTGACCGGGTAATAGCATGCATTTCCCGACTATATTCTTTTACTAATTTCCAATCTAATACCGTTATTGCTAGTTAAAAAAATTACTAAATATTTAATTTCATTGATCATGTCAAATGATATGTGGTCGAACTAATCTCTAAATTATCGTCCTCAATCTGTGTTCCCTGTGTGATCATACACACAGTATTAACAGCGTTTGCTTATAAGACTATTAACTTACAAGCCTCTAGTAAAATTTCTTACAATGTATTTCATTCATTCATATATACTTACATCCTCACTAACTTTCTACACACTTCCCTATCATTACATACTCTCTTCTCTTCAACATCATCCATACACCGAGTCATACATGCTCTTTTATTATTAAAACTCTTATTTTTTCTCTTTTTCACACATTCATCTACAACATTTAGCCACATCTTACATGGCCTACCCCTTCCTTTTGATCCACACACAGTATCTTCATATATTTGTTTTGTCACTCGATCCACACTCATCCTCTCGAAAATTGCAAACTAACGTAAAAAAACTTCTTTCACATCTACCTATTTTATTCCCTTCAAACCACACTCCTACAGCTCCTATTCATCACTGACTCTGTCCATACAAGTTTTCCACACACATTTCTTAGTTATTTCATTCCAATTTCATGCATCGTGCTCTCGTGTTTCTCCCGGAAAACCCACGCTTTACATCCATAAAACAATGTTGGCATTAACATACTTGTATATACTGCCATTACTTTAATTAATTAATTATTTATACAAAGATAAAAACCTTCTTAGAGGTCCATCTTCTTGAATAAATGTTGAGAGAGAACGATGGTGAATTTATAGAAACATGGCTAAGTTTATAGGGGTGTTGACAGTGATATTAATTATATTTGTGCACGGATTCATTCTAATAACATTTTTTTCCCCCACTGTGCCTCACAACCCGTATGGACTTAACGCGTTTTGATTAAGCTAATGAGCCAGTGGTGAAGATGGAATTTGTAGAAAATGTACTCGCATTTGAATAGAGGTAGAGTGGTAAGCCTTCTAGTAAAAAATTCCCTCAATACACCCAATAGAAATTCAAATCCTGACCGGAATAGCTGAGCATGTCGTTTAGTCCACATGGCTCACTTGAATGTTTTAAAACCTGGAATATAGACTATAGATTGACTGTAAGAATAGTTTATCAGCTATTCTGTAGTTTTATTTTCTAGAATACATCAGCCAATCATCGTTGTAGGAATCAATATTCATGTGTTCTTTTAGCAACACGTCTTACTACCCGTTAGGGTTATAATCTTATGTACTAATCACGATAATGGTTTTTCGTATAAGTAAGGCTATATTTAGAAGAAGTGTACCTACATTTTCGTGGAGGGAGAATTGAAACAATTTTTCGAAAAATCTCCCTCAATACATCCGATAAAGATTCAAACTTCGATCTCTCAGTCATCGACAGTCTAGTCAACTGCGATAGTAGCGCGTTAGGCCATGCGTTTATTGAAATGGGCATGATTCATGCTCTTTAGTTTTAAAGTGAGTACAATTTGATGAGCTTCCATTTCACAGCTTCAAACTCTGTGCGGCAGATGACTCTCTTCATACAAAAGTAAATTAGTTTCTAGAACACACTCATACAAACTCTGTTTTCCCTAACAAACAAATATACATATATTACAAGTTCGCAAGCCTACATGGAATACAATAACAAATTAGAGGCACAGCCAAACAGTAGGGAAGGGACCCGCCTATCGTTTTGAGCTTATAGTTAGTCTGGTTTCAAGAAAAGGTCCAACTTCACCATTTTGTGACACGTGGTGGTTGGTTTTTTGGTTCACGTACGTTGGCCACCACTGAACGTAGAATGTTCTGACACCATTGACTTAACCTTAGAATTGAACAAACTATAGATCCACTTGACATGTAATTACTGTCACAATTTTATTCTATGTCAGGTTTGGGGGACAATGAATTTAGTTTCATACCAATAAAATTACTTTGTATGACATAAGTTCTCAAATTACTTTACACTGATTAATTTATTAAACTAGTAGTTTTGTGAACAGTAGACCTCAATCATATTACTATCATTATAACAGTCTTACTAATAGGTCTGTGAACAATAGACCTCTCTACATGTTATTATCGTTACTACAGTCTTACTAGTAGTTCTGTGAACAGTAGACCTCCCTCCATGTTATTATCGTTACTACAGTATTACTAGTAGTTCTGTGAACAGTAGACCTCCCTCCATGTTATTATCGTTACCACAATCTTACTATTAGTTCTGTAAACAGTAGACCTAGCTCCCTCCATGTTATTATCGTTACTACAGTCTTAATAGTAGTTCTGTGAACAGTAGACCTCCCTCCATGTTATTATCGTTACTACAATCTTACTAGTAGTTCTGTAAACAGTAGACCTCCCTCCATGTTATTATTGTTATTACTGATAATGATGATAATAATAATATATTTTATAGGTATTATATTTGGTAAGGAGATTTTAATATTTTTTTTTTATAAAACACAAAATTAAAGATATCTGATTTCCAATATAGCCATTCATTTTTATTACATATATTGACATTAAAATTAACCAACTGAATAATATTAATGATAGTATATTATATTAAACGTGTTATGTATGCTATAAAATTTATAAATTTAAACTTTTTATAAAGGTACAGGCATGTCTGAGTTGATTGAAATATAGATTCCAAATATCCCTCTGTCATATAAATAAGGAGAAAGGATCTTATTTAAAGATAAGTAATACAAGTTTAATAATATCTGTCTGTCTGTCCCTGACCAAGGAATCAAAACGGTTTGATGAATGTTGTCCAAACTTGATATTTAGATTTAACAGGGCTTTGGAAATATACATTTGAATCTACCCTAGCCCTCAAATTAAGGATAGTTTAATTTACCTATGTGTGATTTTTTTAATTTAATTTTTCTTTAAATGTCTCTATGATTTTGTTTAAAATGTAAAATAAAAAAAAGTTTCTTCATGGGTTGAAATTAGTGACTTTCTGTAATTACTATTTGCAATGATAAATATTTTTTTTAGTGGCTCCAGAATATTAATTGTAAGGAAATATAAGTATACTTTTCTCACACTTACCCAATTACCATAAATATGCTGATATCACAAATTGATAGTCAAACGTGGTTTGAAAAATAGTAAAATCCTCACCTTAATATTTTTTATGTCAGCTTGTTATGGCCTGCATTTATGTGTATGCCGACAATGGCGTCAGTTTCGTTCAGCTTGGTTGACCGTTAACATGTATGTTGGCGTTCGAATCACGACTTGTGTTATTGAGGTAGCTTTTCCCTAATTATTTTCTCACTCTCTCTCCAAACAAATGTGAGCTACATTTCCTCTAAATTCTATTTTCATCAGCTCCGTACAATAAGTGTAAATATGTGGATAGCCCAGACGTTTAGTAAGATACGTTGTAAATATTACAGTGAAAACCCGTTTTTAGTTAGAACGTGTCCTTACTAGTTAAAACTGGATTATACTGAATACCTTTGTTCCAAGTAGAATTTACTGCTGGTCATAAATGAATGCCAGTTAAAACTGGTTTCAACTGGTTTCAACTAGACAAAACGCGTTTTGACAAAATGACTCAGTTAAAACTGTTTCGACCCAGGTCAAGGTGGTTCTTCAGAAGGACTAACAAGGTTTACACAAGATTGGAACGAAATATGGGATACTCTATAAATTGTATTGGAGGTATATATTGTTGGATTTATTTCAATAATTAGAGACAAATGTCGTCGCAAACACTTTCAGTGGCTCCTTGGTTCGAAGCACTTAAAATGTGCCACTGTCTAATGTTGCTGACAATGCAAGTAATTCATTAAGGTTTAATATTTTTACTATAATATTCATAGTGCGTAGAAGCTCCTATTAAATACCTAATCGCGTTTTAAGCAAGCTAACTAGATGTGTTTTTTCAGGTCCGAATTCTACGTGTTCAAAGGAAAATTCTTGCTGCTAGAAGAAGTGCCAGAGACACATTTATCTTTAAAAACTTCTGACAGGACAGTAGCCTTAGGAACAGGCCAAGGATTTGTTCGCTGTGTGTGTAAGAAGGCGTGTATGTCAAAAAAGGTGCTTTTGTAAGAAAAAAGGCAACCTGTGTAACTCGAAATGCCACCATAGTTTGCCTTGCAATAACAAGTAATGTAAACTTACGTGTTCCCTTTCTTATTTTTTCTGTTATGTTTGACTTTTAAGACTCAAGGTACTTTCCTTAAACGTATCAGACTAATTAATATATTTTTAATGTATGATTATTTTCATTTCACTTTATTTAATTAATACTGTAGACATGGCTCTGTGATGTTCCTTAAAAATGTTCCTTTAATGTATGATTAATTTTGTATACTTTAATTAATATTAATGACATAGATGTGTGACCAATATTCTCAATAAATATTGTATTAAACAATAAAAATGTTTTTTTAAATCCCAATCAACACTTAATTGCTTTTGATTGAATTATTTCCCCCAACAAAGTTTTTCTAGCTAGAACTAGTTTTATCTAATGTGTTCAAAGTTAAAACTAGTTTTATCTAAAATTTAAACATGTATAGCAGTAAATTATATCTATAGCTCGAAAATTCTAGTTGTTACAAAGGCATTCAGTATAAACTAGTTTTAACTAGAGAAAACGCGTTTTAACTAAGAACCGGTTTTGACTGCAACATAAATAAATAGAAAAAACAAACTAAAAGGTTGTCATATGACTAGCACAAAGTGCGGCATTTTTTTTAGACCAAACCTCTACCGTGTAGACCAACTACAGCTTCTTATCTTTCTTCTTCTTCTTCTTCTTCTTCCCTATAGTCTTATCCTCTCATCTCCCTTCTATTCTTTCAAGAAGTTCGTGTGAAAATCTTCCACATTTCTTTTATTCTTTTTTTTTATCAGTTGGGAAAAGACGGAAAGAAATTTATTTTTCTTTGACTTTAGTGTTATCAGGCTTAAGGGTGTGACAAAGGGTATTTTTTTTTAGTATAAGAGGGCAAGGTTAAGATCTTTACGACCTTAAAATGTCAATCGAACAGGAGGCGTTGTCTAACATGCTCTAGAAACATCGCAGCTTGCTCGATATTCTATTTAAGGCTATCTTGTATGCATAAAAAAAACAGTGTGTGCTCCCAAATAATAAGTAAGACTTGTTTGAATAATTCATTTTCTCACCGTAGTTTTGTCGAAACTTGTTTATTTCAAACATTTTCGAAAACAATCTTAGCTCAACCATTAGGATATTTCTTTTGTAAGCTTAAGGTGAGGTAGAAGAGGAAGAGAGTTAAGGTACTTAAAAAAAAATTATAGGAAAAAAAAGCATGTTATTTTTTCCTGCCAAAGTAAATAAAATATTGCTCCAATAGACAAGATTATATTTTTTTTTTGCTACAACAGTTGTTGGAACATTTTTCATGACCGTTTGATGAAAAGACATTTCATTCAAAGTAAAACAAAGTCTGTTCAAATTTCATGATGTCCATATAACCAATATTCAAGAGCTTTTGATATAACCATATATATCGAATTAAATCAAGTTTATCTATTGAAGTAATGTTTTATTTATTTTGGCCTAAAATGTTTTTTGATTAAAAAAGTATACAAAAAAAACCCGCTTAAATTGCTCACATACGAGGAACTAAAATCCCAGGGAAGGGTGCTAAAATCATGTGCGATCAAGAATTCAGTATGAAGAATCCGTGTTTATATGTAACATAACTAACTCTCTGGCATTAAGTAGTTCAAAACTCCATGGCCGCCAGAACGTGAGGTCGCCATTCAAACCTATCCTGAGATACAACCGCCTTCAAACACATTTTTATATCATCCTACCATTGACATCTCAGCTTGCAAAGAGTTTTGTATCTTCAGGTTTCCCAACTAAAATGTTGTGTACACGCCTGTCATCACCCATACGCACCAAAAGACACCCCTACCTCATCCTGCTCGTCCCGAATATCCTTAATATGTTTGTGGATGTATACAAACCGTGACGTTCTCCATTATGTAACTTTCTCCATTCTCCTGTTTGTTCATCCATCTTAGGTCCAAATTTGTACCTCGTTAATTTTATTTAACATATACAACAACAAATATGGCAAAGGTTCGATCAAACATGAAGTAAAAAAGTAAATTGTGGCAGAGAATTTATTAAAAATATTACAACACCTAATAAGACTAAAGTTTTAGTTAGTATTTCATTTCATTTTACATAATGTAAAAACTATGGTTTAATTATATATGATAAAACAATATTTAAAGACTTTTAGATGTAACATATATAGCCAAACGGAACAAGATCACAGTCATATTTTCCAAAGAAATCCTGGAACTACTCGAATATTCTTTTGATTAAATTATAACTTTGACTTAGTAAATTACATCCTCTATGGCATTAAGAACTCAAAAGTTTACTGCCGGACATACAATAGTACGCCAACTAACCCTAACTTGAGCTAGTTCTATCCAGTCCACCTCACCACACCCTATCCCTAACTTGAGCTAGTTCTATCCAGTCCACCTCATTACATCCTATCCCTAACTTGAGCTAGTTCTATCCAGTCCACCTCACCACACCCTATCCCTAACTTCAGCTAGTTCTATCCAGTCCACCTCATTACATCCTATCCTTATCATGTGCTAGTTCTATCCAGTCCACCTGACTACACCCTATACCTAACTTGAGCTAGTTCTATCCAGTCCCCCTCATTACATCCTATCCTTATCATGAGCCAGTTCTATCCAG
>CABEEJ010000804.1:27401-80769 GCA_901482245.1 Timema douglasi
TATACGTACTTACGCTAATGTGTAATGGTAGGGTGATTGTGAGATGAAATGGAGGACCTACAGTTTAACGTGGAATCCGAACCACGGTGGAGGTCTGGCATTCCCCACATTCACAAGATGTCTTGTCAGAGGTGAAGGAAGCGTTTTGTAATCAGATAAATCTGTTCCGGGACCGAGGATTGAACCCCGGACCCCCAGCACAGAAGCCTGACACCTTACCCCTAGACCACTAGGTCACCTAAGTACCAATTACTCTAATGGGTTAGGAACTGGGAAGGTTGAATTAGAGGAAGTGAACCCGCATTTGCGTGGAGAGAGAGTGGAAAACCATTTAGGGAAAAACCACCCCCAGTTCACCCGACCGAGATTCGAACCTCGATCTCCCCGTCCTCAGCAGTCGAGCTCAACACGACTAGCGCGTTAGCCAACTACGCCACCGAGGCGGGTAATTTGGTTATAGTTACAAACACACAAATACACCGACAGGTTTGAAAGAAGATGACGTTTATAATACAAAATGTACACAGTCCGCGCTATAGAGCAAACACACTGTCATTAACTTGTAGTTTCTGCTATACACATTAGATTCAGAAATATATGTTACTACCGAGCCAACGTGCACTAATTGCTGTGAGTATTCCATTGCCGTATTTTAGTAGAAGTTGTTAGCCGAAAAAGAAAACGCATTGGTGAGGGTTGTTTATTTTGTGACACTTCTGAAGATTTAGTGCAAGAGCCAAAGCCAAACACTTTTATGACTATTCAAAGCGCTGCTGAGAGACCAGCTAAACTTATCGATGAATTTTAAAGATAAATGCTTTCTGTAAAACTAACAGCTGGTGTATTTAATTCTGTGGATTGCGATTTGGCATTAGAACACTCTCAAATATGCTCTTCAGCTGTGACGGGTGGTTTGATTGGATTAACTCAAAATGAGGACTCTATGCAAAGGTGGTTACTTCTGTATCCTTTTAGAAATTACACCCATCAGGCTATATTGATGTTTCTTGATTGTGAGCTGGATGCTACTAGTGATACCGATTCTTCATTTCACAATGAGTGGAACCAGATGAGAATGAATAAAAATTAAGAAAATATTCGGTGCCTAATTGCTCTTTTGGCTCAGTATAATCCATTCGAAAACAATCTTGAACAAAACATATTATACGTAGTTCTATACTGGTTCAGTTGTTGAGACAAGCGTAACACAATGTTAACTTTCAGTAAAACATAATGGAGAAAAAGGGATAGGCCAATCTGAAGTAGAGCGCTTAATTTCAAGAACAAACTTAATTGAAACAATAAAAAAGACGGAGTTTCTTAATCTTAATTACACACCTAAATCGAAGCAAGACAGCAAAGGTTATAAATCACCAGCAGACTATAAACTAAATTGATGAATCGTAGAAGTTAGTTATATTAGTAGGCCTGAGTGGATTTGATTTGCGTAGCTTAGAATCCCATGAATTAATAGGGTATCCAAAATATATTTTTGACAGAAGTAGTTTTTATCATAAAAGTCAGAAATCAAGTTTGATGAGAAAAATAGAAAACAACCATTTTCGTAAGCCCGATTTAAAACTATAAGATATAAGTTCTCAAAATAACCACAATTCTTGTATTATTGATGGAATGGCACCTTTTCACTCCATTCAGTTAAAAAATTCCAAACTTTTGTGCATTTTGCTTAAGAGTTTTTCAAACAAGCAACATCTTTTCTTTCGAGTGCCTCTGTATCAACAGTTGACGTGGTATTCAATAGGATGGCATATCCATTAAATTAGTTGAAAATGAATTGTGGTCCAAGGGAAAAGATTCAAGTAAAGTCATTATTTCGGCCCCTTTTACAAATGTGTTAAATAAATGTAAAAACTTTTTCGCAAATATCTAAAATAGGCTAAGACTCGTTACATTTTTAAGCAACTATGTTAGTACAAATATTCAGATTGAAGATGATAGGGGAATGTATATTTGCCGTGGGTTTGACGACCCAACGAAGTGTTTTAAACTACAAAATTCTGTTTTTGACGAAGTTTTCGATTTAAAATCAAATCATCTAGAAGGATATTCTAGACTTATCCGCTATATATTTCATTCAGATAGATATATGAAACAATCAGAAATAGTTGTGCAAAGTCCAGATACTCATGTATTTGTAATTGGAGTTCATTTTTGGCTAAAGCTTCAAGAGGCTTACAACTGCATAGTTCATGGTTTCAATCAGGTCCAACGATCCCTTGGAGAAGAAGCTAGTACCAACTCACCGGCATTACATGCCTTGACAGGTTGTGGTACAACTAGTTGCCTAAGTGACAAAATAAAAAGCCTTGAATCGTGCTCATTTGCCATTTATTCAATGAGCACGTTCTTTTCTAGAAAACGGAAATGTTATTACTCCAGAACAGTTTAATCAGCTGGAAAAAGTATGTTCATATCTTATAAGCAAACAAAGCCTTTCAGCAGATGAGCTTCGGTTCAGATAAATTTCTCAAGCGATTAGCTTTACAAATACTCTCTGCACTTCTGATGCATTATATTGGCATTGTCTAAGAGCTTATGGGCAAACCTTTATTTGGAAAAATGAATACTTGCCTTTATTTGAGCCCTTAAATTTTGAATATTTTGGATACGAGCTTAAAGAAAATGATATCATATTTCCCAAGATCATGACCAAAGAATCAGTTCCAGCTGAAATTAAATCGCGTGAATATAAAACTTCATGTATGATCAAATCGTGCAGATGTAGAAAATTTGAAGCACTGTGTAGTTTATGTAAATGTTTAGAGGAAAACTGTAAAAACTTTTAAGCTGAATAAATCCATTTTGAACATTTTATTTCCCAATTAATTTTTTCACGACTGTACAGATTATTGTTTTATTACTTAAACCTTTTACATATTATGATGTTTGCCATAAAAGTACATTTTTATGAGACATGTGAGCACTTCTTTTTACTAAAACACTTGAGAACAAAGTTCTTTTTTAAGTCACGGCTCTAGCTCCATATGGTATGTGCTGTAAAAATATATTCGACCAAAAAATCACCTGGCAACATGTAAAAGCTTCCCAAAAAACAGAAAGTGTCCCTCATATTTTGCAAACGAGGCCCTTCCCAGCTCCCGATCTATATGTGAAAATACTTTCCCAAAAAAATTGGTAGGTCCTTTCACTCTCGTTCATAGAAATTCCTGTGTGCGGATAAAATCAGAAAGTTCACAAGAAATATCTCAAATAAATGAAAACCAAATTAAATAATTTATTGGGTGACCTGGCGGTCTAGAGGTAAGATGTCAGACTTTTTTTACGGGGGTTCAATCCTCAGTCCTGGAACAGATTTATCTGATTGCCAAACCATTCATTCACCTCTACAAGACGTGTATTAATCACAACTTGTAAATATGTGGAATGCAAGTTCTCCACCGTGGTTCGGATCCCACGTTAAACTGTAGGTCCTCCATTTCATCTCACAATCACCCTACCATTACACATTAGCGTAAAGTGCGTATAAACCGAACGGGTAGTAAGACGTGGTGCTAATAATAATAATAATACTAATTATTATAATAATAATAATTATTATTATTTATTATTAGTATGTTTTCATATGTATTGAAAATATTTATCAAAAGTGACAGATGCAGATTACAAAATTTGACGTATGAATACATAAACAATATTTTAGTAACTTTATAATTGTTAAACTCACTTTTGAGAATTATCAATAAACTTGACTATTGGTGATAGGGAGATCGGAGTTCGAATCCTTGTAAGGTGTACTGAATTTGGTTCTTCCTTAATGGTCTTAAGCTCTCCTTAAACACGCAAAGGTGGGTACACTTCCTCTAAATTCAACCTTCCTCCTCCCTAAAAAGTTAGCGTATTTATGGCATATGTGTTAAATCTGGACGCACTTGAATATGTAATGGAAGAGATGAAATGGAGGACCTACAGTTTAACGTGGGATCCGAACCACGGTGGAGGTCTGGCATTCCACACATTCACAAGTTGTGATTAATACACGTCTTGTCAGAGGTATAAGGAAGGGTTTAGCAATCAGATAAATCTTTGCCAGGACCGAGGATTGAACCCCGCACCCTCAACACAGAAGTTCAACACCTTACCCCTAGACCACCAGGTCACCATATAATTATTAATAACAGTGGAATAAATCTCAAATACATATTAAATCTAATTTCAATACAACTTTTACTCTGAACATTAACGATTGAAATGGAGATGAATGTTTTATAGCAATATGCGTGTACTTTTTAACACATATGGCGTAATAAATGAGATACATTTTTACTTCAATTAAAGCTTGAAATTAAATTTTAAAAGAATGATTTTTTTTAATGTTATTTTTAAATTAAATGGAGTTAGCACTAGTGGAATTTATTCAGGCGTTATAGTGGCATCATTGAGAACACTTAGGAAATAATTTTCTCGAGTGTTAAAAATTAAATGAATATTATCCAGGTGAAAAATTACCCAAGTCAAATTTCTTGTTTTTATAGGTCACAGAGCTTGTAGTAAACCCTAACATAAGTTCAGACATTTTTTGGGATTTATTCTACAAATCTAAAGCGCAAGACAATTTTATTTAGAAAACTCAAAAACAATTTTTTATGACATCGGGAACCGACGAACATAAACTTTGTTATGATAATCTCAAAGTAAATGTTTTTATTTAAATAAAAGGGGGAACCCATAATTGATTTGTTAGAACTCAAGATATTGAGGTCGGTAACAATTGTGATTTTTTAAAATTGATTCTTGTAATTTGAATATTTTAAAAGTGATTTCGAATAAGAAAGATAACAAAATTAAATCTGCTTTGGTGGTCGTGTGGTCTAACGCGTCACTCTCGTGTAAGACTAGACTGCCAATGATGGGGAGATCGAAGTTCGAATCTCTGTCAGTTCTAATGATGTTTTTTCACTCTTACTCCGCGCAAATGCGGGTACCTTTCCTTTAAATATAACCTTCTCAACCCCTAAAAACCATTAGCGTAATTAGTACATAAACGTATAACCAGAACGGGTGGTAAGACGTGGTGCATAAATAAAAAAATCTAAGGGCGTAAAAAAAACTGAATCAATTTCAGAGTTAAGAGGTTCATCCTTTTCAGAATGGGTTCATTTGAAATATTTTAGTGAAATATGTCCATAAGTGACCGACCAGAAAGAGAGCAAGGGTGGTGCAGGGAAGCCTCCCTCATGTATTCCGCTCCCCTATTGGCCAACACAGCGGTCGGATAAGGGAGCACAATTTACATTCCATTATCTCATCCCTGAGCTGTAGGCACTCCACCCTAGCCTAGCCCAGTAGGTGGCCAGTACCTCTCACCCTGAGCTGTAGGCACTCCACCCTAGCCATAGCCCAGTAGGTGGCCAGTACCTCTCACCCTGAGCTTTAAGCGCTAGCCTAGCCCTGTAAGTGGCCAGTACCTCTCACCCTGAGCTTTAAGCGCTAGCCTAGTCCTGTAAGTGGCCAGTACCTCTCACCCTGAGCTGTAAGCACTCCACCCTAGCTTAGCCCTGTAAGTGGCCAGTACCTCTCATCCCTGAGCTGTAAGCACTCCACCCTAGCCTATCCCAGTAGGTGGCCAGTACCTCTCACCCTGAGCTGTAGGCACTCCACCCTAGTCTAGCCCAGTAGGTGGCCAGTACCTCTCACCCTGTCAGCTTGAATCATACGACACTCACCCAGTCTCAGTGTATTGACGTTTTATTCAACGGGGTTTCTAGATATAACAGAGAAATATGAATCATACGTTCTTAAATTATTCTAAATATAGTCCATGTGCACATCATTCTACACGCTCCGGTGGTTTAAAATTGACGGCGTGGAGCACGCCAGTGTAAATTGAGATCATTCGACCATAAACATTTGATTGCACTATTTAAACAAGTGTATAGCTATAAACTTTAAATAGTGATTCAATGATTTCAAATCATTATATTTCACGATTTATATGGTGTCAAATTTGATTCTTTATTCTTTATGTGAATGTGTACACATTGAATAATAATAATAATAATACATATTTCATTGTGTAACATCGTATGAATATATATTTATACTAGATTTAAGCCCCATACTATTTTACCTAATGGTGGGATGGAATAGGACGCGATAAAAGGCCAGTATTTTTGCAGTTTTTATGACAAAACATTCTTTGTCTAGAATAAATAAAATATTGCTCCTGTATAAATATAGAGTTTAATTTTTTTCACTTGGTGATATCAACACTTGTTGAATATTTGCCATGAACATAGCGGGATTGGATGGAAAACTTTTCAAACGAAGAGAAAAGGTTGTCATTTTGAGGTCACCATGGGGGAAAAAGAAAATTTCCTGTTTTAACTGAAAAGATAAATTATTTAATGTGTCCAAATAATGTTTTATCAAAAAAACTGCAAAAACACATGATCTTTTTCACGTCCCCTTCGATCCCATCTTAACAACGGTAAGTATAAAGCATAAAATATCATATCTTATTCCTCATTAGCTGTAATTATTTGAAATCATCGAAACAATAGTTATAGCTTATAATCATATACTTGCTAAAATTGTGTAATAAAATTTGAATGGTCAAATGACCTTAATGCATATGAATGTAAATTTGTTTCATTTTGACGTGTCGCACGCGGCGTGTGACACGCGACGTTTTGAACGCTAAGGCCGATTCTACACTAGCGGTTTAAATGCCGCGGTTGTTGCTCAGAATGGTTTAAAAGTAGACATTGTACAGGCCAGCTGTATTGTGGGACTTATTTTGTTGGAGGAAACTCGCAAAAATAAAACCTCGTCAAAAGAGACGTTGGTGGACTCACCCCACATTATCGAACCGTCTCTCAACAGGACAGTTTCATATTATGTTTGTGAATCACAGAATGTACCCAGAGAAGTTATTTTTGTACTTTAGAATGTCTGTGGTTTCATTTGATGAACTACTTGGTTTAGAGAATGGAAATATTGCAAAACGTGACACCATCTTGAGGAAGAGTATTTATTGTTCCTGCTGAAAGACTTGTTGTGACATTGAGGCACAACTGTCTGTTACCGGCTGGTGTAGTTTGATTCGCGTTTCTACCGCTAGGCGGTTTTAACGCCTCCAGAGCTAGCGGTCAAAACGCTGGTCTAGACGAAAACTTATTTTATAACTTGATAACAATAAACAAGGGTTTTATTCAAAGGCGCGGCTGCTAGCGTTTTAACCGCTAGTGTAGAATAGGCCTAATGGGGCAGAGTTTCTAAAAAGTCTCTCTACTGGAAAATGGGTTCGACATTACTTGAAACCTGCATCGATAAGCACGTGGACTAAACGACTCTCTCATCTGGCGTTTATTAACAGTAAAGGTAGTTTTTTCTAAAAGTTTATCCATCCTCTTTAAACACAAATTTGGGATGTTTAGTCTTAATTTATTTATATCTTACTCATAGCACTATCTGAAAATTTTCCGGATTTTTAAAGCTTGTTTATTCATGAACTAAACCTTAATTCGGGAGCTAGAATTTTTTTCACTATGTCTTACTACCCGTTCGGCTTATACGCTTATGTATTAATTACGCAATGGTTTGAAGCACTAGGCAGTTAGATAAATTTTTTCCCAAATTTGCGTGGAGAGAGAGTAGAAAACCATTTCGGAAAAACCATCCTCATTACACCCGACCAAGATTTGAGCCCCGTATTTAGCAGTCTACTTTATTGCGAGCGTAACGCACTTGACCATGCGGCCATCGATGTGGGTGAGAGCTAAAATAGAAATCACGATTTCTCCTTAAGATATAATAATGGCATATCTTTATTTTAAACTTCAACACAATTTTAAAAGGAATCATAGCGTGTTTTAAGAGGCTCTGATATTAAAACAGTTTTTTATTTTGCATATAATTGCATATTTAGAGTCTTTTCAGTGTTTGGGCTCATATCGCATGTTTTCAAAAATGTGCTATTTTTTAAATTACTACCTTAAAATAATATTTTATGTTTCACAAAATAATAACAATTATACTAGTGACTAATAATTATTATATATTTTTGTTATGCACAAATTAAAAATATATTTTATCAAATTATGTAATATATAAAGTATTTAGCCAAGATTTTCCGGCAACTTTATTCAATGTAGCATGTATTTAAAAAGGTTTTATTAATAGAATTTTTAGAGCATTTCTAAAATACTTTTTAGAACCCGCCTTAGTGCTAGAATGTTCTAAGACGTCATTCACACAATAAACTGGACTGCTGATGACGGGGAGATCAAGGTTAAAAACTCGGTCGGGTGTACTGATGTTTTATTTTTACAAAATGGTTTTCTGCTCTCTCTCCACGCCAATTCAGGTAAACTTACTAAAAATGCAACCTAACTCATCCCTAACACTTTAGCGTAATTTTATCATAAGCATTGCTGAAAACAAAAGGATTTTAGGAGTAGTTCTTGACACTTTTTAAGGACATATGTATAACCACTTTAAATAATTTTTAGGTTAGAAGTTCTGACCAATAATAATAATTGACCTCATTTAACCATATTTAACGACACAATTTAACTTTAGGCCTATCAGATCGTAAAAAAACAATAAACACAAAAAAAGGTAAAGAAAAAATTTTCATAAATAGAAGTTGAAATACTAATTTTATATATTTCTGTCAAGGTATAATTTTAATTTACATTAATGAAATAATCTCTAAAATATAATCCTTTAATAACTTAAATGAAATACTTTCTTAGATCTTAGATATTAATCTAACTACATTTTATTTCTCTCTCGCTGACGATCTGAGTTTAAATACAAAGAGTTTTTTTTCCCTCCAAAATGTAATATAACCCTCTATAGCTCAATGGTGGTTCATTTCCTTGAAATCTACACTCACAATACTGTGTTCATTGATTGTATAGGTGAAATGAAGGAAAAATTAAGCCAAAGGCAGTGCTTTAAAACATATGAAAATACGAAATCAAATGCGATTAAAATAAATGACATAAGAAGCACATCCATTTATACCGAGAGGAATTCTTTCAGATTCAATGTCCAAGTTTTATTGAGATAATGTTCTTGAATTAAGTCTGTTTGAGATTTTTCCATTAATAAAATGATTTACTTTTTTTTTCCTATATACTTTTTCGTGTCTTTACCCGTTTGTATTTATACGTATTCATTTATTTCAAACAGTCAAGTAACACTTGGAAAATTGGAGAAAGTCCATTTTTAATTCAAATTGAGTTAGTGCTGTCATTTGTGAGACGATAATGAAACCTTAATAATGTACTTTAAAGTATGGTTAAAAGAGGTCTCTATCATTTTTAAATAATATATATATTACCAGGGTCCTTTTGGGGTTTGAGATATAAAATATATAGTTCTGGTTAATGGAGTGGTTTGATTCACTCCATTCTACCCCTGTTTATAACTAACCTTCTTCAGTGGCCGCATGGTTTAAGCTGTCACTCTCTTAATAGACTAGAAGGCTTATGACGGGAAGATAAGGGTTTGAATCCCAGTCAAGTGTACTGAGGGTGGTTTGTCCTAAATGCTTTTCCACTCACTCTCCACGCGAATGATGGTGCACTTAATCTTAATTCAACATTTTCCATCCCTATAACATTAGAGTAACTAGTAAATAAGCATATAACCCGAACAGGTAGTAAGATGCGGTAAAAAAAACAACTTATAATTAAATTCTCCCAACTAGAATATTAATTAAGACAGTAATGATCTCAGTTGAGGATTAATTTAACCTGTTTGATTTCAAGAATAAATACAAATGGTTTTTAATTCTATTCTCACGTTTCTCAGTTAGTTATACTTTATCTTGCCAAAACAAAGTAAGTGTACATCAATGTTCGCATAATGGAGGCAGGCTATGTGTATACTTTTAGTTGAGTATACTATTGCCACGTGCTGCGCTCTATGAGAATCCATTAAAAGCAATAGCATCTTTTGTTCCACTTCTCACCTTGATGTTGCCTTACCTCCTCTGCAAACAAACTCAGCTGTTGAAGTTTTCAGGCTATTAGAAGTAATTAGAATACACTGGTGTTTTGGAAAAATGATTTTTTTGTCCGTCAGTCAGAAAAACTATCATTTAAAATAGTACCAAATGTTTAACTCATCTTGTCTAGTTTTTCAGTGATATGTGGGTACATTTCCTCTAAATTATAAGTTATCTATCCTTACTTAATTAGGTAAAAATATTTTGTTATCTCGAATTGATATTAATAATTGACGCACCAAATAAAAAGGTTTAATTAAATGCGTTTAGCCCAGCCGGGCAGTAAGACGTGGAGAAGATAAAACTAACTATTTAAACATTACTAAAAACTGTAATTTGTTAAAAGGACTAAAACCTGGTGAAAAACTGTTAGCTGTAAGCTTGCAAACCCTCCTGATTCTTTCCCGCATCCGTACATGCTCTGGCAACCAATTAAGTTTGTCAGTCCAGTTAGAACTGTCACGATGGTAGCATTGCCTTGATTTATATAGAAAAATGGCTGCTAGTTCATAATAACTCCGCCAGGATCGATAACCTTCAACCTCCTCTCGCTTGTTCCCCATTCACACGAGCCTTTTTTTACTTTAACATACAGATAAAGTATTGCAATCCTGAACACTCTCAGCCTAGATATTGTGATAGATCTTTGCATTTTATTTCCCTCCGAAATAAAAAAAACGCGGTTCTTACAATTCTGTCTTTCCGTCTCGTCTATGTATCTTTTTAAATTAAGAGTTACGGCAGAAATGATTTGATGAAATCCGTTCAAAATTATATTTAAATGGTAAATAGTCTAAACTCAAGGCTATTTAAAAACTAGATTTAAAATTAAGGGCAATTTAACAAACATAATTTTTGAAACTTTGAAATTTTTCAATGGTTGCCTTACTGATTATTTTTCTAAGTGGATATGTAGGCCTACAGTACTACACATTGTACACCTTTTTATAATAGTTTGTTTTAAAGTGTTGCTAACTTAGTCCTGAACTTTGAAAATTGTAAACAGTTCAACACTGTCAGTAACAATTTTGTTAAAAATGAGTATCTGGAAAAATATTTTTTCCTAGCAAATAATAGTTTCTTAATGGAAATTCATTTAATAGTAGTTAACTGATTTATATTTTATTAAAATTGGGATTAAAAAAATAAAATAAATGGCCCTTCCAATTTTGGTTCAAAATGTATGTCCGGAGAGTATTTAATCTCAGTAACAAAAATATTTAGTTTTTTTTTTCCGAAGAAACCTGATTTATTGATAGCAGATTTTTGAATTTTTTCATACAAACTAGAATATTCTATTTGAGGACATATGTTCTATTTTGTTTGACCGTATTAAATAGCAGCCATTTTTCTATGTAGATCCAGCTGTCATGGCGGCTGTTATGACAGCTTGGGCTTAGTATGAGGATTTTTTTAAAGTGATGTTTAAGTACAGGCGTACGCGTAGATGAAATAAAAGTTTTTTTTAAAGCCACTAGTTTATTTAAAAGGGTATTTCATATCTTTCCAAGCAATCTCCATTTAATTACACTAATGGAATAGCGGAAATTCACTCAAATTTGTCGTAAAAAGAGGTAATCCTTTTATAAAAAACAATCTTCAGTTTATCTAGCCGTGATTAAAGCCCTGACCACCCAGTTACATTCAAATTAGATTTATTTTTATTTTTTGTTTTTTTAGCACCGCGTCTTACTACCCATTCCGGTTATACGCTAATGTACTAACACTAATGGTTTTAGGGATTAGTGAAGTTATATTTATAGGAAGTGAACCCACATTTGCGTGGAGAAAATGGTGAACCATTTTAGAAAAACCACCCTCAATACATCCAACCGATATTTGAACCTCGATCTATTCGTCATCGGCAGTCTGGTATACTGATATAGTAGCTCCTTAGACCATGCGGCCACCGAAGTGGGTATTTTTTTACTTTAAATTTGAGTTCTTAAGAATTCATTTTTTACCAAATACGTTTTGATGACATTCAGATCTGTCGAATCAGGAGGAAAAAGGTTTTGGGGGACATTGCACCCCATTTAACCCCCTGCACACCCAAAACCCCACTAACCACCAAGTGTTTGACCGAGAAACACAAATAAATGTGAAACGCAAGGGGAAAAAGAATAGTAAAAGAAAAAGCACGATAAGCAGAAGGAAGTTTTCCCTTCATTGAAAACTCTCGTTATATGTATAGGGTGTTTAGGAACTATATTGTGCCCTATATCGGTAGAGATCCAAAGCACACAATTACTCTCCAACTCACCCACTAAGTAGAGTTATTCTCAACAGAACCACCAGTACCAAAACCTTTGTTTTTGATTTTAGCTGGTTGGGCTATTCATTGTGAGCTATTAGTAACAATATTAACTCTTATATGCTCTCTTTCTTCTTAAGTGAACAATCCGAAGGTTGGTTTGATGTGATTTCTGTCCATTTGGAGAAGGCCACCTCTTCAGCTGATTAGTGCTACCTGTACCATCTGGTAGAAATCCCATGCACTAGGGAGTTAGAGAAGTGTGGCGGTTCTCCGTTGCCTTCCACACAGATAATTCTATGAGCGAGCGCGAAAGTGCCTTCCAATTTTGTCGGGAAAGTAGCGTGTCATTCCACTGATATTAAAGGTCCCGGGTTTGGTTCTAGGACAAACCGGGTAGTTTATCATTGGTTTCCTCTTTCACAGTGATAAATTGATGGCCAGAGGTTTGGTTGTTGTGTCTGATATGGATCTATTTCAGTTTATAATTTGTTTGCTGATATAATCAGTTGGTTCAGAAAGTGTATGTTAAATACGTCAAAGAAAACAACAACATAATAACAAAAAATAATAATAACTCAGCAAGAGATAGCTCATAGTGTCTTACTACCCATTTATGTATTCTACATATGTGCTAATTATGCTTAGGCTTATGTGTTGGGTAAGAAAGGTTGAATTTAGAGTAAGTGTAACTACATTTGTGTGGCAATAGAGGAGAAAATCATTTATATACAAATACCTTCAATAAACCAGACCAGGATTCGAACTCCTTTTCCCCCCCTCATCGGTGGTCTTGTCTTGCGTGAGTGACGCACGCTTGAGGGATTAGACCATTCGACTACCAAAGTTGTTAGTGGATAGTTAATTAATCCTGACATGTGAATAGTCGATTGTGAAACCCACCCCTTAACATCCTTATCCAATCGTCCTAAAATAACTCTGTGGGGCTAACTATATTTAATACATTACACAGGTTGTCTATAAGCTATTCACCCTGTTATAAGCCGTAATAAGTTCATTATCTGAAGATATATCTTGAAACTCTTTTAAGTAATTTATAACACCATCCAAGACCCAATGTTAGAATTAAGTAGAATATACCACAGCCCAATCAATACTTCAGTATAACATAGATCATAGAGTATTATTATTATTAGCACCGCGTCTTACTACCCGATCGGGTTATATGCACTTACGCTAATGTGTAATGGTAGGGTGATTGTGAGATGAAATGGAGGACCTACAGTTTAACGTGGAATCCGAACCACGGTGGAGGCCTGGCATTCCACACATTCACAAGATGTCTTGTCAGAGGTGAAGGAAGGGTTTGGTAATCAGATAAATCTGTGCCGAGACCGAGGATTAAACCCCGGACCCCAGCACAGAAGTCTGACACCTTACCCCTAGACCACCAGGTCACCGATCCTAGAGCAACCAATATATTAAGGATTATATTGAGGTTAATAATTTATAGACCCTTTGAATATAAAACGTAATGTAACTGTAAATAGAAAAATGGTATAGAGTTAAAAGAATAAGATATAGTTAATAAATCATTTATTGGTCTTTCCCCCCCCCCAATCAATCAATAAAAACAAACAATGTCTAGGACTAAATGAATACAAATATATATATATATACATATATACATACATTCCTTCTAGCCTGTAGGGTGGCAGTCTTCCCTTGACTATTTATTATTTATGGATTAACCGCATCGCTGGTAGAATGGCCTAAAGCGTCACTATCATAATAAAATGCATCACCGGGATTGGATAGGTCAGGGTTTAGATTCTCTGTCGGGTGTACTGAGGGTTGTTTTTCCTCAATGGTTTCCAAACTCTTCCACCACGCAAATTACTCTCAGATCCTAAAGAATTCGACCTTCCTCATCCTTATTATAACATAATACTTATTTGAATGCGTTCAACTTTAACGGATAGTAAGACTCAGTGAAAGAAATTAAATTACCCACTTCAGTGACTGAACGGTCTAAGGCGTCACTCTCATGGGAAACCGGACTAGTGATTACGGGGAGATCAGGACTCGAATCCTGGTCGGATATATTTAGGGTGAATTTTCTTAAATGGTTTCCCACTCTCCTTCCACGCTAATGCTGGTAGACTACCTCTAATATTTTTCCTTACTCATCCCTACCCTACTAGAGTAATTATTATATAAAAGTATAATAACCTGAACAGGAACTAAGAAAAGGTGATAAAAAATGAAAATAGAAAAAATATGTTCTGTCCTATCACTTCATTATCACTATACCATAAAGCCACATGGCTGACTCACTCACTGACATTAATGTTTACCCACTTCCAGATGAGCTAGAAACTTGACATTTGGCGAACTTATAGCGTCTAGTTTATAACTGACGGGAAAATTACAAAAACTTAAATTTTTAACCCCCGAAAAAAGATTAAAATGGTGGAGCGACTTTAAATTCGGTGCGGACCTTTCTTTGTAGGTTTCTTGTGGCTAAACGGTGAGACCTATCAAAAAACGGATTGCACTAGAGCTAGAATTTTTGATTTTAGGTAAATTTTGCACATTTTCCACACATTTTTAAATTTTCTGACACAGTTATGGGACAGCTAGAATCATAAAATTGAAAAATAAATCAACGTTCAAAACAACGCTGGAATTACATTAGTTTACACTCACTGTGGATTTGGGGGTGGATCCCACAACGAGCAAAGCGAATCTTCTTATAGTATACACCCATAGGGCAGAGGTTCACAACCCGAGGTCCTAGGACCCCCGGGAGTCCACTAAGAGTCCTATGAGAGTCCACAAAGAGTCATGTGAGAGTCTACGAAACAAATTTAGATTTCTTATTTGCATTTTCACATCATATAACAAATATTCGCTATTCACAATTTTCTTAAATATCTGTTATTTTTACCCTAACAACGTCGGACTAAAATTATATTTTCTTTTATTGATATGAAATGGGTTACAAAGTGTACTAGAAATGTGTGCGTAACTGTTTTATTTCCACTCATATGATGGCGAAGAGAAGTGGGGAGGGGGCCTAGGGAGTCCACAGCGAGATATCTTTTTATTCAGGGTGTCCACGATCTGGAAAAGGTTGGGAAATACTGTCCCATAGTAATATCAAACAAGGTTACCTTTAATGCTAAAATGAGTCTTCATGAACACATTTAATGGCGTCACTAATGTTCTTTTATCCCTATGAACAAAATGAAACCAGATCTTTAACCTTAGAAGAAATCAGCTCGGCTGTTGGATTTTTATTTGTTTATTTATACCTAACAAACTTCATCTCATGGCTGGTCTTACAATTTCATAGTTACTTATGCCAATATTATTATATATATTATAAAAGGTTGAATAGTACCAATATTGAGACTTAATTTTTAAACTTCTTTCTAATACCCTATTATTTTTGTTAAGGTTTTGTATAGACAATTGATGTTCAATTTTAAAAATCTTGGTTGCACACCAAATGATAGTTTCACCTTTTTCTGAAAATATACACAGATTTTAAAACCTTTAAATTCTAATGTTATAGCAGCCCAAACCATAGCCGCTTGAAAGGAAAACGATTTTTCAATGTGTTCTGTTCGATGCTTGGGTACTTGTAGATAATCACTATTTCGTGTTTTATATTCACGTATTAAAGATATTTTGGTCACTCATAAATAGAAATAAGACGAGAATTTCAATTATATAATTTTAAAAAGCGTGAACTAAAACTCCGTGTTGAGCCCCTTTAAGTTTCTTAGGTTATTGATAACATGATCATATTTTTTTAGGTTAAAATACAGCAGTTTAGGATCCAGGCAATTTGTTGCTGTCTAAAATTTAAGCCAGAAGTATTCGTGGAATTATAGATTACATAGTAATTCTATTATATTTGTTAATTATGATTATAGCAGTATATAAATATTATTTTCGTTTATTGAAAAATAACATCTAAACATGAAACCTAGGTTCGATTCCCATGTCCAAGTGTTATTTTTTAATTTACAAATATAATCATGGAATGGCTAATCAAAACCAGTACCCAAGTTATATAAATCCCACTCCAAAACTGGATTTTTTTCTATCGATAAAGTATGATGCATTGCCATGTTTACCTAGTTTATATAAACACTTGATTTTGGTTTATTTTGGTCCATTCGGTAGAGCGCAGCCTCTGCTTTTTCTCGTCCTCCTCGCCCTCTGTGGATATGCACCTGGCGTTTCCTGATAAGAAAATAAACCAGACAAATATATCTAACACCTATTTAGGTAAATACACTGCGTTTAGAGTCACCGGCAGTCTAGTCAACTTCCTTAGACCATGCGGCCACCGTACGGGTTTTATTCCTATTTAGTAGTAAAATTTATAATAATGTAATACCCATAAAATAGTATTGTCTAATAATTTATTGTTACCTTAAGATTTGGTGGAGTTTTCCCTCACATAATTTATCTAAAATAGTATTGTCTTATAATTTATTGTTACCTTAAGATTTGGTGGAGTTTTCCCTCGCATAATTTATCTAAAATAGTATTGTCTTATAATTTATTGTTACCTTAAGATTTGGCGGAGTTTTCCCTCGCATATTTTAAGTATTCACAACAGATCCCACCCCTTTCTGGATACAGTTCTGTTTGTATGACACTTATCCCATACGAGACATAAACCATGTTGAGCTAAGTGGGTAATACCTTACACAGTGAAGAGGTTGCCTGGTGATGGCATGGAAATTGCTAGAGGATGTGTGTCAGCAACGGTAAAGTGGCATTCTCCTTTCATGTGATAAATAAAGCGTAAACTGGCATTTGCAACAACGTCGTAAAGGCGACCTTTATTTTGGGTAATATCGTTATAAAAAAAAAGGTGTGGGTGGGTTAGGAGAGAAAGAAGATAGAAGAATGTTGCTTTTTTTTCTGTTGAGCTCGCATCATCCATTTCCTGAGCATGATAACATGGAAGAAAGGTTGTCCTATTGCGTCAATAAAATATTATACTCTTCTTTTTACACCTCATCTTAGTACCCATTCTGGCGATATGCATACATTAGTTACGATAATGGAGTATGGACGAGGAAGGTAGAGATTTAAAGGAAATGTATCCACATATTCGTGGAAGAAGGTTGAGGAAACATTTTGGAAATAAATGGTACGGTGTACCACACAGATTTACTCTCTCTCTCTCTCTCTTTTATCTTAAAATAGAAACATTTACAACAATTCGTAAATATTTGTGAAATTAAATCGTATACAATGTTGCAGAAACACTCCACAAAAGAACATAAATGAAATACTATACCCTTTTACAGAAAAATTGAGAAAAGAGGAATATCTCTGTTAAGAGTATAAGATTCAATTTCATATTTCAAAGATATGCATGGACACATTTATTTGTATACATATATAGATATTTTTGAACTCCCCTAGTACATGGGATTTGTACCAGATGGTGCGGGCAGCACTAACCAGCTGTAGGGCTGAGTGAATACCTATCTATGGATGGATAGAAATCACATCAAACCAACTTTCTGGTTGTTGATTTAAGAAGACGCATATATATTAATAACGCTTTTGAGTAAGGATGGGAAGGTTTAGTTGAGAGGAAATGTACCAACATTTATATGGAGGGAAAGTAGTAAAATATTTAGTAAAAAAACCACAGTCAACACATCTGTCCGGAACTCGAGCTCCGACCGTCCTGTCACCAACAAACCAGATCAGACCAGACGGACGCCTTTATCCACGCGATCAAATGTGCGTGTCACATTTCTAGTTTATTTATAGCCTATATAATGTTTACACTGGTTAAGTTAATAATCCACTTGAGAATAATATTCTAGATAGTAAACTTAATTATCGATCATCCGTATTGCCTTTAAATTAAATCTTAATTACTATCCGCTTCAGTGGCCAAATGGTCTAATGCATCACTCTTGTGTTAGACTGGTCTACTGATAATGTGTAGATCCCCTGTCGCGCGTGCTAAAGGTGTTTTTTCCTAAATGGTTTTCAACTCTACTTTCAGGCAAACGCTTGCAGTTTATCTCCAAAATCGTTCCTTCCTCACTCCTACCTCGATAGAGTAATTACCCGCCTCAGTGGCGTAGTTGGCCAACGCGCCTGTCGTGTTGAGCTCGACTGCTGAGGACGGGGAGATCGAGGTTCGAATCTCGGTCGGGTGAACTGAGGTTTTTTTCCTAAACGGTTTTCCACTCTCCCTCCACGCAAATGCGGGTTCACTTCCTTTAATTCAACCTTCCCAATTCCTAATTCATTAGAGTAATTAGTACTTGAAGCGTATAACCCGAACGGGTAGTAAGACGCGGTGCTAGATAGAGTAATTATAAATGTGTATAACCTGAACTTGGAGTAAGACGCAGTGATAAAAAATAAATATAGGTAATGACAGCTTATTAAACAGTTTAAATAGATGGATCACATATGAGGATCGTGGAGGGGTCCAAACGATTGCCTCTCTGACAGGGGTAGAGGTGGGGGGTGGTAGGGGCAGTGGGTGATAACGACCAACCCCATTATTAAAGCTCGAAACTGGAAATATCTGATGTAGTTTTTTTTTTTAAATTCAAACACCATCTCTTGTTGCCAGATTTAATATCTGACAGGCCATTGATAGCCAGTATTGACATTATGTTTGTATTGACAGTGGGAACGAGGTCTAAATGTCAAGTTCAATTAGTCCCGTTCGCCGGAGACAGGGGGCTGGAGTTCAAATCTCGGTCAGGTATAACGAGGGTATTTTATTTGCCAAATGGTTTTTCACTCCTCTTCCAAGTAAATGCTGGTCTTTATTCTTCAAACCAAACAGTCATCACCCTTTTAGTAAGTTGATGTAATTAATAGTCAACTTTTGTGCTTTATTTTGTATTCAGCACCACGTCATACTACCCGTTCTGGTTATACGCTATTACGCTAATAGTTTTAGGGAATAGGAAGGTTATATTCAAAGGAAGTGTACCCACATTTGCGCTTGGAGGGAGAGTGGAAAACCTTTTTGGAAGACCCACCCTCAATACATCCGACCTAGATTCGAACCTTTATCTCCTCGTTATCGGTCGTCTATTCTACTGTGAGAGTAGAGCATTAGGCCATGCGGCCACCGAATTGGGTTTTTGTGCTTGTTCAAATGACGGAATGTGTCCACACATATTCTGGTAGAAAAGAACATCTAGAAATATATAGACATATTATTTTATGGTCAACATTGATAGAATTTTAATCTGTTATTAGTGGTAATTCCTAGGGATTGATATTATCTATAAAATATATGTTACAGCCAAATCGTACAAACTTTCTCATTGTGTATTAAGGCTTATTACAATTATTTTAAAATAAATAATTTGTTAACTACTCTCAAATTATTTAAATTTGTAAAATTTAAATTAGGCCTATATTCTTATTTATCAATAAAAAAACTCTTCCCAGATACACATTTGAAACTGAATTTTAAAAGGCATTTTAGAAATATTTCAAATATTAAAAAATTTGTCATTACTAAACGAACCTTAAATTAATTTATTTTAGAAAAACCAACAAACATTGTTTATTAATACGTAAATTAGTCTCTACATACCAATTTTGAACAAAATCATGAAAAATATTTTCGAAAATTTTCAATTCTTTCAAAAATAAGCCATTGTTAAACTACTATTAAATGTTTTTGTCATAAAAAAAAACATATTCACATAATTATTTATAGTTTAAAAAACTTGACAGATAAACATTTTGGACCAAATCGCTAGAGCCATATTTTAAATTATTTAAATTTAAAGCTAAAATGTTCATCAATAAACTAGTATCATTAAACGAATTCCCGCCCCCCCCCCACCAAAAACCCCAAAAAACAAGCATAAATTTGTATTTCTCATATCAGGCGAGGGCTCCATACTATATATATCCATTTTAAACAAAATCTTTAGAACCATTTTTGGAAAAAATTGGAACTAAAAATAATCACTCGTTAGTCAACTACCCTTAATATAAGAACTTTCGGAGACATTACCTTATAATATTTGGATAATTTTTTTTAATAAAATCCATCCAATCGCTTCACATCTGTGAACAGGGACAGACAGACAGACATAATTGTAAAATCCACACTTTGGGGGGGCTCGGACACATATAAAACTTAAAGATTCATCCAATTTTTGAAGTCAAAAATGTTCACGATTACACCACCTTCTCTAGATATGAAAAAGCAAAAATGGACCATTTAAGATTATATGATTTGATGTGTAAATTGTTGAAATGTGTTAAACTTTAATGAAAATATTTAAAAATAAAATTCCTATCTAGATGTGAATGTAATAAAGTACAATGACAGTCCAGAAGTTTTGTGGATTGTGTTCAAATCTAAAGATAAAAACCTATTTTTAAATAATTCAAGCCACTTCTTTTTTTGTCGTGACATTGGCAGCCCCGTCATTGTCGCTTTCATTTTCAGCGTTAACCTAAGCTATATATAGATTATAGATTAGTCTAGACAGGACGGGTAGGGAGATGAAATGGGATTATTTTTTTATTGATTTTTCTAAAAACCTTAAGGATTTTCAATGAAAACAGAACCAAATGAAGACAGTATTAGTCAACAATGTTTTTCCATCAAGGATTTATTCCTACACAGTGTTAGATGTTACACTTACATACTGCCGAGGACGGGGAGATCGAAGTTTGAATCTCGGTAGGGTGAACTGGGGGTGGGTTTTCTTAAAATTGTTTTGCACTCTCCCTCCACGCAAATGTGGGTTCACATCATAAACATTAAAACCTTCCTTATTCTTAACCCATTGGTGTAATTAGTACTTAAGCGTATAACCAGAATGAGTAGTAAGACGCAGTGCTAAATAAAAAACATTTTTATATACATTTATTTATATATATATATATATATATATATATATATCACTGCGTTTTATACCTATTCAAACTATACACAGATAATATAAATTACTTGAATGTAGTAGAGATGAGGAAGGTGGAATATAGAGGAAGTGTACCCACATTTGCGTGGAACAGAGTGGAAAACCATGTCTGAATAACCACCTTCAGCACGCTCGACCTGGATTTAGCCATGATCTCCCCGTCATAAGCAGGTAAGTCTAACACGAGAGTAGCGCCTTAGACCATGCAGTCACTAGATCGGGTAATACTACTATTAACGTATCCTTTGTACGAATTGCATAAGGGACTTTGATAAGGGACTTTGTAAGACAATGTTAGCTCTAGCGATCAATAACAATGGTAGGGCCTAGGATTTTGTGCAACTCTCCACCCCCACCGCCCTTTTCATCCCTCACACCTCCAGTCAACCCCCATTCAAACCCGTTCATCGAAACGCCAAACAGCAGATAATGTTGACAGATCATAAAATCCATGTGTTCAGAACACGACTTGTCAGTTAGCTGTAGTGGACGTGAGTGGAAGTTTGGGTGGATTGGGGGGAGGGGGGATGGGGACTCCAATTTGGCGCCAGTTTGCACTAAGCTTTGTGTGTTAGCACTGTCAATAGACTTGCCTATCTGGTGATCCAGGGCAAACGCACAGTGATTGCCAGAAGGGACGGACTCTATATATATATATATATATACACACGAGGATGTGCATGTTTTAAACAACATGTTCATGTGAGCTGTTAACAAAATATTACATACCACCCTAGTTTGTTTTTTCTTCTTCTTCAAAACATGTTCGATTGAGTATTACAAAAGAACCGACATATCTTTCGTAACCACGTTTGACAAACCCTTCTGGCGGATGAATAAATATTTGTATTTTGTATTTAAATAACAAAAACTCCGCAATTTTTTTTTTTTTGTATTTGTTTCGTATTCAAAGAGATATTAATGGTAATAGCTGTGTGTAAAAATAATATTATTTACACATTTTAAGGATTAGATACATAGAAAATAAAATATACAAAGCATTAGTTTTACTGGTTGTTCTCTATGATTGAGAAACGTGATCTCTTACTTTACATGACGAAAACAATTGTAGTGTGTTCGGAAAAAATGACTTGGGAAGACGTTTGGTCTAAAAAAAGGATGAGGCCACTGGGGACTATAGGGGGTTACATAAATATGAGTTACATGCCTGGAACTAATCATAAAGCATTGTTAAGATAATCAAGTGTCGTAGATTATGGTGGGCAGGACATGCAGCACTAATAGGAGAATTTAGAGTCGTGTTCAGCGTATTGACTGGCAGATCCAATGGAAATACCTAGCTGCAGATAAGAGGAATGGACCTGAAAGGGAAAGGGTGTAATGAGGTGGACTGGATATAACTAGCTCAACATAGAGATAGGGTGTAATGAGGTGGACTGGATAGAACTAGCTCAACATAGGGATAGGGTGTAATGAGGTGGACTGGATAGAACTAGCTCAACATAGGGATAGGGTGTAATGAGGGGGACTAGATAGAACTAGTTCCTCATCACAGCTAACATGTTTCTCACAAACTTCATTCCCATGGCCTCCACTTTCCTTGTCTCTCTTACATTCACTGTCCATGTTTCTGCTGTATGTGTGACAGTGGTTATAAAGTACAACCTGAACAGTACTTCCTTACACTTGAGATCAAATAGCACCATGAAATGAAAATTTAATTTATTTTGTAGAAATAGAGGACATTTTGGATTTTTTGAAAATTCCTCCGGAACACCAAAAATGTAGGACATGTCCGGAAATTGCAGACGTCTTGTCACCCTGGCCACGCTGATGGTCACGCGATCTAAATTTAAATCTCGTTTATTCTGGTGTACTGAGGGGGAAGAGGGTCGCGGTTTTAAACCCAGTTGAGTGTGATGAGATGATTTTTCCTAGTTTCCCACTCTTCATACGTGCATATTTGGTTACATATCCTCTAAATTAAAACTTCCTCGTCCCTATTCCATCACAGCAATCAATATGCGGGGTCTCAATCTCGGTGGTCTTCAGGTAAAGTGATCGCCTTACGACTCGATGATCGTGGATTCAAATCCAGCTGGGGTAAATTGATTTTTATTGATAAATATGAATCCGTAGCACAACTTCCTTCGAATGGGAAGTAAAGCCGCTCGTACCATGTCAATTGTGGCGTGTAAAATAAGCCTAGAAGGTATGTGACAATACCTTCTCTGTCAAAATTGGTAGGCCCTTTTGCTTTCACTTATAGAAATTCTCATGTGCTGATATAATCAATCGGTTCAGAAAGTGCATGTTAAATACTTAAAATAAATTAATAAAATAAATATACAGGATGTACCGTAACAAGTTGGACCCACTTCATTTGCGGACAGGAGTCACATAAACGTAGGAAATAGTTCATATAAACATTTGTCCCATTTTACCTTGTCTCCGAGCAATATATATGTATGTACTTCAGTAATATGGAGCTTCTTAACATCATATGAAGTGCCTTCAGCCTGAATGCAAGCCTGCAATCGTTATGTCGTAGAATACCACTCTCTTTCAAAATATCAGGTATTTGGAATAACCAGGAATAGCCTAGTCAACAGATCGAGAGATATCGAGAATGGTATACAAACAATTTAGTGGAATCACTTGGAAACTAGGTCAAATGGAGCACAGGTTTATATACTCTCTTTCCATCGTTTCCGTGTCCTCTGTCCACCACTGGAGTAGGTCCCACAAATTACGGCACACCCTGTATATAAGAGTATAACCCGAACGGTTAGCGAAAGATGGCAAGGAAAAAACCTTGCAGTTGAACGTGTAACCCAATTTAATTACGAGTTGACATATCTGACAGCTAGAAAATGTTACCACACCTTGATTTTGGTATGAATCCCGTCCTGGAAAGCCTTATTTCTTAACAGAATCCTACCGTATAATAGTATTTTGGTAGGATTAAAGGCCTTACTAAACGTGCTTCATACAAAAATCATGGTAGGTCTGTTGATCTGTGTTCACATATTCATACGTCAAGTCAAGAGATTTGCATCTGTCACTTATAAAATAATAATATTGATATAGTAAAAGGTTATCAATGTTGACCAAAATAAATATGTTAATATTTTCTAAAAAGTATTTCAAATGTCAACCTTCTTCGTTTATAGTAATAAAATAATAAAATGAAGAGTTTGTCTGTCTGTAATGAGCATCGAGTGATATCTACCGCAAGAATAGGTCTGAAAATTTAAACATTAGAAGCTACTGAGCATGAAAGTGTGCACCTATAAGCCAAAATTTTAAAACTTTGACTATATAATCTCTTAATAATTAAAAACCTGATTGGAAGAAAAATGTCCAGTGGAAACGCGGGGTGTAAGGAGATGTGAAAAAAACTAGCGTTTTTGCAGTTTTTATGAAACACTTATTTTTTTGTACAAAATAAATCAAATATTTCTCTAGTTCAAACATATAGCCTGATTTTGGTTGGAAGAACAGTAGAGAAAATCCAAACATATTTATTTGCGCCCAAAATTGATAACATTTTAGTATATCATTTGTGTTATTTTATAGGTATTGATGATCTCTATCAAAAGTGACAGCTTTAGACAACATGACTTGATGTATAAATATATTAAAATGGTTTTAGTAACTTTAGTAACCAACATTTACTGTTCTTCCTATCAAAATCATACCATAGTTAAACTTTATTCAAATGGTGAACCCAAAATTTCTTAAATATCTGTCAAGAGTGTTCTGGAATTTATTGATGATTTTATCTCTTCATTTAAAAAGTTTGTTAGATAATGCCACCATGCTCATGACAGATATTCAACAACTGTTGATATCACCGTGTGAAGAAAGTTATACAATATGTTTGTACTGGAGCAATATTTGGTTTATTTTGGCCAAAAAAGTTTTGCCATAAACTGGAAAAAAACACCTTAAGAACACAAACCTTAAAGTTACCTTCCATGTATAATCATTGTACTAAAGGTATTTCTCCCGGAAAACGGCGGTTATTTCTAAAAGTTGGTAATCAAATTAAGGTACACTAGTGACAACATATTTCAGCATAGACGAATACTGCTTATCACCATTGTTATTTTGTTTTCCCAGCGGATTGGAAGAAAGTAGCGGGTCAATGGCACTTGTGACTGAATGTTTAGTTATTATATGACTAGCTCAAACCATGTCTACTTCAAGCCAGGGGCGTGGCGTGACTGGTTTACAGGATAGGTCGACCTAGTTTATGTTGCTATAATACAGTAACGACCTTAGTTTACTTGAATGACAGCTCAAAAAGTTACTAGAGATGGTCCCTAATATATCCCTACGCCAACAGCTGACATCTGTCACTTTGGATAACTGTAATGAAAACGTGTGGTAATGTATGAATTTTATAGTTAACCACAGTAATATAGACCAATATTATTTATATTATATTTGAGGTCGGGCACAAATATTATTTATTGTTTTATTCCACTTATAAAAATTATTAATCACATCACTTTCACAAAAGGTTTACCATAGCTTCAAAATGGTGACTGACGAATTTAAACCATGTGATTGAACATGACGGAAACAAGTTGTTTACAATGGTGCACCCACGCAGTGGATAAAACTATTTTATTCAGTTAAATATTTCTAAACACGATAAAATAATCATAGAATAACTTATTATATATATATAAAATTTTCTCTTTTCCTAGTAAATACGGTGCTTCTATTAAAAGGTATTATTGTACTAACTATATTACACATCATAAATAGCAGTCCAAAACGGAAAATAAATATTTTTAATTATGTTTAAAATATTGTTTCAGATTGGGTAAAAAGAATTGATTAAAAGTTATGAAACAGTTTAAGAAAACTTAAGTTTACGTTATTTTAAATGTAAAATATAACATGTAATTAAAAACTTATCATCTATAACAAAACAGTGATCTTTTATAAGTGTTGGCAACCCAAAACTTAAACATATGATTTTAGAACTGTTATCCAGGTAAAAACCCATCATGAACAGACTTTATAAATTATTAGAACAGAAATACATTCCCATGCTAGGTATTTAGACAACTCCATTACACCCTGGAGGATCTTAAGCCCCAGATCTCACCGTAACCGACAAACCAGGCTAGATGAGTTTAAAGTTTAATCTGTGAGACCACTGAAGTGGGTTTTATATTTAATTCTTCCATTTTACTAACTGGAGATTAAATGCTGTGGTATTCGTTTTACACATAAGTTGGCTTTTGATGATACTGAATTAATTTAATCATCATCTTAATCATCATCAACTGTTAGCATCCTGTGGCCGGGTCAGTTTAATAAAATCCTTCCATCTTCCTTTATCCTTCCAC
This sequence comes from Timema douglasi, assembly GCA_901482245.1. Lineage (NCBI taxonomy): Eukaryota > Metazoa > Arthropoda > Insecta > Phasmatodea > Timematidae > Timema > Timema douglasi. Next base: position 53,916 of record CABEEJ010000804.1, read on the forward strand.
CATTCTTCCTCCTTTAATTACGTGTATTCTTCTCCTCTCACTTATACAGTTTCTGATATATGCTTTTCCCATCTCTTTCTTGGTCTTCCTTGCAGTATTTTACCCTACATACTTAATCTCCATAATTTATTTTTGTATTATTTACCTAACCATCCTCATTCCATGACCATAGAAAAATAAATTTCAAAATTTCAAAAATATTAATATTTATTTTATATTACACTTGTTTGGCTGACGGGAGGAGCAATGGTTTTAACTCGAACGTTAGGCAATTAGTTTGTTTGTTTGTCTGTCTGTCTGTCTGTCTGCTACGCAATAGCTGCCAGATATGTGTACCAATATTAACGAGCTTTGGGGGCACATTCAATGAACCTAGACCGAACAACGTATGTAAACTCCGTTTATATTGAAAGGTAGCAGTCTTACCTTGACTGAATACATTATGGTCCCTATTTTACACTCGTAAGCTATACCATAGAGTAATAATGCAAGGTAAGCTTGCTGCCTTACAGTATAAACTAAGGGTACATGGTTTCTCAACCTGTTTATCCGTTTCATTATGAATGTTGCTCATATATATTTCGTTTAATAACTCATCTCAAGAGATTTGATATTACAATTCTAAGTAAAAGATCGAATACCTAGACCAGGGGATATTTAAAAAAATAATCCATGGATATAACGTGCTATTGAATATGAGAGGGTTGGGGCCAAAACATGCTAACCCTCATTGATTTAGATGGGATATGTTGATTATTTAAATGTCTATAAAATCCTGAAATATAGCTATAAAAATAAGTAAAATATTCACGTATATCAGTAATCCTCAAGGTCTTGACTGACTATAAATACAACTTGTAGTTCAAGTGGTATGCAACCAGAAATCACTGCTAACATATTTTGTTGCCAAATGATGGTTATCATGTTTTTACCTCAACCCTCTCATATATTACTCTTTTTTTTCTAAGTTGATTACCAATAAAAATATAAACTTCACATCCAAGGAGAAATTATGGGGGATATTTCAACTTGAAATTCAAAGAGAAACGTTAAGACTATAGTAAAAATAGTAACATGACATAATTCTCAACCCTTAGCATATTTTGGATAGAGGAAGCGAAGTTTTCTGTTTACAGAACCATTAATTGGTAAAACGTTTTTGACAAATATATAACATTAATTCTCCGCCCCCTCCCCCTTTTCCAAATTATGACCTTAAAAAATAACCATTGAATTGCAACTGAAAGCATCTAGTGTTTAATTAGTTTCTAGAACAGACACCACTGAAATAGTCTGTTATTTTATTTTTGAAAAGCGGCCAACCCTACCCAGACACAAGATTGGAAAATGATTAAGTCCCTGCCTGAGAGCTACCGGCGTCGGTTTCCATGGTCACTCGAAACACTCAAGTTACACGAGAAATTACAACACACACGGCAGAGAGTTATTTGGTAAGTACTTCTACCTAAGTGTGTCTCAGAGATTCAAGAGACCCACTTGTGATTACGTGTTGTAAAACACCAGTTAAATGATAATCAACATGAAATGTTGCTACTGTTCTATACTTCCATCAAACATCGGCTTGAGTATCAAGCACAAGGGACATATTGTCCTAAATACGATTATCCCCAAATTCTACACATAAACCAGATTTACCCGTCACTTCAAGTATGACGTATAGACTCTCTCTCTCTCTCACACACACATTCCAGGACCTTCTCAGGGAAACGGACCGTCAGGAAGACTAACATACACCAGACCACTCTGCTCATGTGAGCGACACAGGCATTACTAACTGTCGTGGTAGCTCAAGAGGTGAGCTTTAATAAATTGACAAATGGTAATTGAACAAAGGAAACCGTAAGAGCTTCCAATTTCCCCGTAAAAAAATAAATTAATTAATGGATCCGCTTGGGTGACCGCGTGGTCTAACGTGCACCCTCGTATTTGACTTGACTGCCGATGACCGTGAGATCGAGGCTCAAATATCTGTAGGGTTTACTGAGAATGGTTTTTTACAAAAAAAAATCCACTCTCCCTCCACGCAAATAAGTGTACATTTCCTCTAAATAAATAACCTTACTAATCCTTAAAAACATTAAAGTAATAAGTACTTAAGCTTATAGCATGGCAAGGCAGTAAGATACTGTGATTTAAAAAAATACGGTTTTACTGTCTTTAATGTGCAAATTTTTCAAATATTACTATTATTAGCACCACTTCTTACTACCCATCCGGGTTATACGTGCTTACGTTAATGTGTAATGGTAGGGTGATTGTGAGATGAAATGGAGGATCTGGGATTCGAAACACGGTGGAGGTTTCTTATTCCACACATTCACAAGTTGTGATTAACACACGTCTTGTTATAGGTGAAGGAAGGGTTTGGTAATCAGATAAATCTGTGCCGGGACCGAGGATTGAACCCCAGACGCCAGCATATAAGTCTGATACCTTACCCCTAAACCACCAGGTCACCCATTTGAAAATAGTTTTTCAAATAATACAATGTTCAAAGTAATAAAAGTAACATTTTTAGGATGTACACAACTAACACTTCGACTTGGTTTCGAAAAAAAAAATCCTCAACTTCACTCCAAAAATCAATTTTGTCTTCAAAAATTGAGACTAAAAATATTGGCAGCTAAAATACTCCATTTATGTATTCTGGCCTGATATGTACTGTACATTAATAATGAATATTAATATGAAATAAATGGTATGGAATACCTCACATACTTTCTCGCTTATTTAGCTGAAAGTGGGTGGTATCAAATCGTGTTTATTATTTCGTTTCACATACCTTACGAGTTTTGAAAGCGACCATGGATAGACTAAAAGGTGGGTGGGTGGAATCAATGGACAACACATTGTAAAGATTTAAATAACAATATGAATGGTTTATTCAAACGCTATAACAATAACAATAATTTACATGGCCCCAAGGATCAAACGGAGATATGTTGAAAATCAATTAAATCATAACTTATTCATTATTTGCGCAATAAGTTTACGAGTATGTTACTAAACAAGTAACATATCCTACAGTCAACTGGGACAGCCTTGAAGAGACAGATCATCCTCTAATATTGAATTTAGTACAAATTATTAATCATTATCTATCGAATCAGATACTTATGCGGTGACAAAAATATGAGACTAATGGGCAAATTTAAATTGTTACAAATGTGTTTGATTCACTTAAGTGAATGCAGACATAGAAAGGTTAAATTTAAATGATAATATCACTCAGATATTTCTAACAACACGAGAGTTTGGCTTACAGACTTTTAAGTCAAACTCCCGCGGGACTATTAGATATCGACACAAAAAGGAGACATAAACAATATCCCTACTTGTTAACAATTAGTCGTATAGTAGTCGAAGCATTGCCATAGTTATGAAACCAGCCATTTATAGCTAAAGATTTGGAAAAATATAAAAGTCTATTAAATTATATTAAATCTATCAATCACCAAAAGCTACGTTACTTTAATATATATTTGTCACATTTTAATCAAAAAAGAACAATACTAAAAAAGGTGAAATTACTATAACTGATAACCACAATTTCAAGAAAATTTACATTTAATACGTCAGACAACCAATTAATAACTAATGGTGATCATCCAAAAAAAAATTTAAGTGACATGACAGGCGGTAGCGCCCAAGAAATGATAGAAAATAATGAATGTTTCATATCAAAATATACTTAAAATAAATTAGCATTCAGCCTCGGTCGCGGCAAAGATTTATCTGATTACCAAACCCTTCCTTCACCTCTAACAAGACATCTCGTGAATGTGGGGAATGCCAATCCTCCACCGTGGTTCGAATTCCACGTTAAACTGTAGGTCCTCCATTTCATCTCACAATCACCCTACCATTACACATTAGCGTAAGATGCGTATAACCCGAACAAATAGTAAGACGCGGTGCTAATAATAATAATAATAATAATAATAGTAATAATAATTATCATTCAGGTTATCAAAATTATGGCGCCTATTCTAACTAATACAAAATATTACATTAATTTAGAGTTGAAATATAAACACACCATTGTTTATGCCCGTAGAATATTACGTAGAACAGTTTATCCTGATTTTGTCCAGGAGCGCGACAGCACTTCTCCTGAAGCGTTGGAATCAAATAGCCTATTTTGTATACTGACACGTTGATATATATAGAGACTCGTTGCTAGGGTAGGATGGTGGGGAATTAGAACACTTGGTCGGTGACGTCACTTTGGCCATCATGAAGCTAGCATAAAATCACGTAGACCATCGACCAGCTCGTGGAATTGGGCAACGCAGGGATGATCACGTATGCCCGTTGTTTACATCGACCCTTTAGACCTCTTCAATCGAGACGTCTTCAGTCACACAATGTTTTGGTGGTAGAGCACGTGTCGTCCACCAGAGGGCAGGATAGTCGCCGTCCACTGCTCGAGGGAAATCATGACCGGCTTATTTTTGTTTAACTTCGACCAGAACGGTCAGAACATCAGCTGCGGGCTCAGCATAGCTCGCTTGGCCCACTCGTCAAACTAGGACACGACGTGTGTAGGCCTGACTTGGAGGTTGTTCTAGCCAGAAGATACAAATGGTAAGTACATGAACAGTTTTAGATCGCAGGCAGTTTATTCTTGTTATATATGGTTTAATAATGTTCTTGATATAGATCGAAACTGCCGTGAACTACAATAGAGAGGAATACCATTGCAGAAATATTATTAGTCTAGGAGTGGGTAGTATGAATCCAATGGAGAGTTTATGGGTGAAGGTTTAAAATGGGGGTGGGTAGTATATTGTAACCCATTGTTATAGATTGTAGAAACATTTCACCAAAGAACTTAAATGAAATGATATACACTGCTACATAAACATTGAGAAAAATGCAGAATATCTGCTCACTTAAGATAATAACAATGAACTCGCCATTTCAGAGACATATAAATAATATATTTGCCAATAGCTCAAAAACTATTGGGTTTATAAACATATATTATAAATAAATATTGTTATTTTTAATCGTCCTACACCTTTTCAACGATATGTTATTTCATATCTCATTGGAAAAAAAAAAAAAAAATTTAGCACCGTGTCTTACTACCTGTTAGGGTTATACGCTTTAAGTACTAATTACTCTAATGGATTAGGAATTGGGAAGGTTGAATTAGATGAAGTGAACCCGCATTTGCGTGGATGGAGAGTGGAAAACCATTTAGGAAAAACCACCCCCAGTTCACCCGATCGAGATTCGAACCTCGATCTCCCCGTCCTCAGCAGTCGAGCTCAACACGACAAGCGCGTTAGCCAACTACGCCACCGAGGTGGGTCATATCTCATTGGAGAAACACATTTAAGTAAAATACTCTCTAAATTATTTTTACGGGAAAAAACGGACACGCTATTATCTCTGTATTACTAAAAAGTCAATAGTTACAAACTTTATTAAAAATCGTTAGAGCTGATTTCGAGAAACTCAATTTGATACGCCCCTAGAATATTTGACACCAATTAACATACACCCTGTATATTTTATTTATCTGTTCACTCTCAAGATATTAGCCGCAAATTGAAAACTGATTAAAATACATGCTCCATCATACATATTATAGACTAGTACAATTTAGGTATTGAACTATAAAGCAACTTTTAGATAATATAAAGTTTCTACGCTGTGTTGATCATCAAATATGTATTTGGTTTGTTTAAACTAATTAAATGCAAAATCCAATAGCTATAGCTACTCTCAACATGACTTTCTGTGTACAGTTATTTTATGAAGCTTTAACGCAGTGTATTCATCCAAGCCGAAAATCTGCTCGTTAGTAGATCATTTTAATAAAGCTTGATTCACATTTGTTGTGAACTTAAAGTTTTATAACAAATCATATCATCCGCTTGAGTGACATTTTCATTCACGCATTTGGCAGACATTTCTGTTGTTATCCCATGATGCTCTACGATTCCAACTCGAAACAGATGATTACCAACTTGAATATAAACAACTGTTGACGAAATGTAAGTTGATGAATGGTTAGAGTCGTGGTAAACATGTATCAGGTGTACAATACCTTTAACAAAGTTGCACGATGCCAAATTATTCTTCCGCTGAACATCTATGGATGATACGTATCAAAAAGATTTTTAACAAGCTACCACAACAATAGGATGAACACGAGACAATTTTAACGAATCACAAACTATACGACACATAACACGTTGGTGGGAACATGGGATGAAGTCTCAAACTCAGAGAAAGGGAGGTTGGAGTGAGAATCCGTACTGGTTTGTACACAGGGCGGTTAGTAATAATTATTATTTTACTTTCTTGTGGCCTCTTGGAGGGAGACACTATTATGTTCATAAAACGTAATTGAATTGGAGATTTTTATGTATGTCTACGTTTTAATGACCTACTAAGCTCGAAAGATTGTTTAAAAAAAAAGTCTGTTTGTTATGGAAATAGAGCTGAAACCATTTTACCAATCAGTACAAAACTGGATTTTTATAAAGTTCCACTTAGGTGTTTTTAGAATTATTATAGCGTAACCCTAAAATAAAGATTAGTTTATATTTGTGCCATAAAAGTAAAAATAAATCGTCTTTCTCAAGACCGTTTCTAGAGATTTTGATAAAAATTCGTATCTAGTCACAATTTAGCATTACAAACAAACTGGTGCACTTAATTTTTCCATACAAATGAATTAGCAGGTACCTTCCTTACATGAGTGAAAATTTCCAAATTTTGTCATATCTTCGCAAATATTTGAGATACGAAATAACTTATCATTGCAAAATAGTAGGGCTCTTAAAACTAAACAATGTTAATCTTAAAGTATATTTGATAAAATCAACATTTCCCTAGTATTATGCCAATATACATATTTTAAAAATACAGCTTTTGAACCTACTCACTAAGTTATGTCTTTACTGGTCCTTACATTAAACGGAAAAACAAAATAAATGAACAACACAAATTACTGTAATGGCTTAGCATTTAGATTGACTCTGAAATATTTGTTGACAATAAAAAAAACTGTAGCAGTGAGCACGCAGACTAAGCTTCAGGATCGTCTAGTTTGGATTTTAAAATGATGGACACGTCATGGATTAAGACGCGAGTAAAAAAACAGAAACATTTAATATATTGTTCCCAAGATTTTCATAATACATAGGCCCTAGGTGTTTTTATATTTACCAATATTTTCGGTAATAGAACATAAAATTTATATATTAAGTATTTTCAAACTTAAAACGTTTAAGTAATTTGAAGTTTCTCGAATTTTCGATAATTCTAGATGGGATCAATCGCGTTCAGCCCCAAATATCGAGTCTATTGTACTATATTGAATCTATTGACTTAGTGAAACTTAATTATATATCTGGTTACTATACAGTTTATAATTAGGATCTCAAAGAGTTCATTGCCGCACTTAAAAAAGTATGCCACCTATCCCTACCTTGAACTAGTTACATCCAGTCCACCTCATTACACACTATCCCTACCTTGAACTAGTTACATCCAGTCCATCTCATTACACCCTATCCCTACCTTTAACTAGTTATATCCAGTCCACCTCATTACACCCTATCCCTACCTTGAACTAGTTACATCCAGTCCACCTCATTACACCCTATCCCTACCTTGAACTAGTTACATCCAGTCCACCTCATTACACCCTATCCCTATCTTGAGCTAGTTCTATCCAGTCCACCTCATTACACCCTATCCCTATCTTGAGCTAGTTCTATCCAGTCCACCTCATTACACCCTATCCCTATCTTGAGTTAGTTCTATCCAGTCCACCTCATTACACCCTATCTCTATCTCCAGTTAGTTCTATCCAGTCCACCTCATTACACCCTATCTCTATCTCCAGTTAGTTATATCCAGTCCACCTCATTACACCCTATCTCTATCTCCAGTTAGTTCTATCCAGTCCACCTCATTACATCCTATCCCTATCTTGAGCTAGTTATATCCAGACCACCTCATTACACCTATCCCCATCTTGAGCTAGTTCTATCCAGACCACCTCATTACACCCTATCTCTATCTTGAGCTAGTTCTATCCAGTCCACCTCATCACACCCTATCTCTTTCAGGTCCATTCTAATGCTATCCTCCCATCTCCGTCTAGGTCTACTCAATGGTCTCTTCCCATTGGGTCTGCCAGTCTATATATACTGAATAAAATACAATAGTGGTTTTTATATTTTTGTCAGAAAAGTACACAAATTGTTGGGAAGATGCATAAAGGACTTTTTTTTTGTAGAAACATAATTTGAGAAATATATTTGACAGTACAAGAAAATAAGAAAGTGTCTTCCTATAGTAAAATGAGAAGCGTGGTTGGTATCTTATTCTAAGATTGTCGTAAAAAAAAGTGTCATTTTATAATAGTACATCTTTGAAAGAAAAATGAAGATAAGAAATGTCAAGAAAATATCAATGGAAAAATTATTAAGACAGCGTTCCTGTGCAATTCAGGCAACATCGAAGGAGTTTCTAGATCTGAAATTACAAAGGATTCCTTCATTTTATATAGACGAGAAATTGTATCGTATTTAGAACTTGAAGTCTCTTACAATGATATCTTCATTTACAGGAAATAAAAAGTAATGAGAAATGACTTTTTGAATTCAATTACAGACGATAGAACTAATAATATTGTGTAAGTAAGGTAAAAAATAAAGTTTAAAACAAAGCAATTGTACATCTACCCTTTTCTGGAATCGAATGGTATAAAGATTCACTCTTGAAAATTACTGGACTGACAGTGAGGGGGAGATCGGGATTTGAATCCCGGTCAAGTGTACTGAGGGTGGATTTCCCTAAATAATTTTTCACTCTCCCTCCACACCAATGTTGGTACCCTTCCTTTAAATCCCACCTTCCTCATCCCTACCCGATTAGAGTAATTATTTCACAAGTGTATAATCCGAACGGGTAGTAAGACGCGGTGATAAACAAAAATGTACACTTCTGGACAATTGTATGATCCAGATCTGTTAGCCGTGTAAAAATGCAACGTGAATTGCAGCGATGTAGTGTCAGTAGGAGAGATTGTAAGGGTGCCGCCTACAGGCTTGAAAATCATTAGGAAACAAACAAAAATAAACTTAATTATACCCAGATAAGATTCGAACCATGAATTCCTCACCACCAGCAAACCATACTACAGGGTGTCCCACGTAAAAGTAGCCCACCTCCTATATTCAGCAGGTGCCTCACTCTGAATTGGAGGAGGCCAATCCCCCTCCACCAAATTGTGACATGAAGAATGAGCAAGTGAACTGCTTGTCTAAATCTTTATTGACTCATTCTTCATGTCACAATATGGTGGAGGGGGACTGACCTCCTCCAATTCAGAGTGAGGCGCCTGCTGGATATTGGAGGCGGGATAATTTTCCGTGGGCTACTCTGTATAAGCGCTTAGATCATTTGACACAAAAAAAAATATAGCATAATTTTAGCAAGCTATAAATAATGATTCAATGATTTCAAATTATTACGGTTCACAATTAATAAGTGATCAAACTTGATATTTCATGGGTTTTTTTCATATCATTGTTAAGGTAAAGTAATTAATGTATGGGGTTGAAGTTTAGTATGACTAGACATTCATATGATATATAAACAATGAAATATTTATATTATGCACTACTTTTCTTCTACAATAACGACACGTTTCGGTGATTTTTCACCATCTTTATTTAATATTTCAAATATCACATTATAGTTTCTCTCTACTATTTCCATTTCTAATGTTTATTTTTTTTAAATTCACAATTTTATTTAATATTTTTATACAATAATTTGAAATAACATTGGTTTTCCTTCGACTTGAAGTAGGTGAAAAATGACCTAAACATGTCATCGTAGAAGAAAAGTTGTATATAAAACAAGGAAAAGGGAATAAAAAATGAATATACAACCTTACTATCAATTATTATTAATCCTTTTCAAATAAACATAAACATCATTAGAAATATTTTTATTATGTTAAATAAAAATAAGATTTAATATATAAGTAGTTTAAAAGTAGTAGAATAGCATCCCTTATAATCACATATAAATACTGTTCCTTTTATTGTGTAATACAAAACGAGATTAAATCAATGTCCTTATTCAGAACTAATTTTTTTAGCCTAATTCTACACTTTAATTATTTTAACAATGTGTCCTAATTGATCATCGCAAATATAGATTTGAAATATTTATTTCATGAAATTTCTTTTTTTTACTGTACCGATTGTAAAGACAACACTAAACCCTATATACCTCAATATCCTACAAAAGAGGGTCCAATTATCATGAAAATAGATTAATATGATAACGAAAGTAATAGGAGGTAGCTGTGTGAGTAATAGTTTTGAATGCTGGGTGCATAAAGAAACTCAGGGCACGCAACTCAATCCAGGTGTGGGAAGAGCATGACGGTCGGTCTACAGAAATATAAATATAATAATAATATTTGAAATTAAGGAAGGACAGAGATAGTTTCTAAACCTAAGGGTATTTTTACTAACTATCACATTAAATAAATCGCAAGAAGTGCATGTATAAGTTTATTAAAATATCAGAATCAAATAAATAAATATATATTTATGTAACAAGTTAAACGTATTATGTAGAAATATATAATAGCTCCTTCATTAAATTCACAATCTGCAATGAGCTAGAAGGATTTAAGTTTAGATTGACTTTACTTTCAATTAAACAACAATTTTTTAGAATATATACAACAAAGAATTATTTAGCTTATTATTTTTCGCCTGAACTTTGAATACGAAGTTACTCAATATTATCCTAATACGAACCATGTAACTATCTAACATATGCATTTTATTACTCATAATTGTCCAACATTATCAAAATAATCATCGTCCACAAATTTCTAATATATCTCACAACAACCTAAACTCATATTACCCTAAATTTATGAATCACAATATTAACAATACAGGAAAGTAAGCAAGAAAAATTAATAAGAACATCTAACTTAAAAATTACGTAGACAAGAAATATCTAACCAGCATAATTAAAAAGGTGGGATTCAAAATTTATATTTTAGATCCTCTTTTCTTTTATCTATCAGTTCAATAGTGATATCCCAAAATTTATCCCTACAAACTAGACTGATATAAATAAATTAGACCATTTAAATACAACGTGAAAAATTTAAGTTTTATAAGATTCAAACAGTTACTAATTTGAAATAATAACCTGCCGAAAGGTAATTTAAAAAAAATAACAATAAAAATATTTACGCCGTAAAGAAGTTTACCCTTACATTTTTTCAAATAATGCTGAAGCCTCGGTTTCTTTCGATTAAGTCCGAGCAATGTCCAAGAGTGCCGGACGCTTTTCTACGCCGGTCTTATATACGATTCGCAAAACTCAGGGGACAAGGAACAAAGGAAAAACAAAAGAAGGGAGGGGAACCTAAGCGTATCTTACACCGGGAGGGAAATGCGAGTGACAGAACGAGCTTCTACTCATTTCTCGAAGCAATTAGAATGTTACCCGCCTAAGTGGCGTAGTTAGCTAACGCGCTAGTCATGTTGAGCTCGACTGCTGAGGACGGGGAGATCGAGGTTCGAATCTCGGTCGGGTGAACATGGGGGTGGTTTTTCCTAAATGGTTTTCCACTCTCCCTCCACGCAATTGCGGGTTTACTTCCTCTAATTAAACCTTCACAATTCCTAATCCATTAGCGTAATTAGTACTTAAAGCGTATAACCCGAACGGGTAGTAAGACGTGGTGCTAATATTATTATTTTAATTATAATGTTTGGGCACTTTGAGGGACAGACATATCTTTTCTTCTCAAGTTCTTTGGAGTGGATTGAGCACATGGCGGCTCCTGGCGGGCGCGGTTCGATTCTTAGGCGGAGCTGGTCAGTTGTCTGTGCGGTGGAATTGCAGTTGGTAGTGTTGTCGTCTCTCTCGGTTCGGAGCACAGTGCCGCCAGGAGGGTGAAATGGGGTGAGTTTTTGTTATCGTTGATTTGTTCTCTTTTTTCTTGTAGCCAAATGCCACAACACCTACTAGCAGAACATAATATGCCCGGCCAAGGCAGAGGGTTGGATAATCCCAACTAATGACACAACCAGGTAAAGTTGCAGCCGGCTTCTTGACCTCGTCGGTGTTTCGTTTTCTCACCGCGTCTTACTACCTGTTCGGTTTATAAGCCTATGCGCTAATTACACTAATGAGGTAGAGATTAGTAAGGTTTAATTGAGAGGAAGTACACCCGCATTTAAGTAGAAGAGGAGTGGAAAATCATTTAGGAAAATCCCCTCTCAGTGCACCCGACTGGGATCCAACCATGATCTCCCCATCTTCAGCAGTCTAGTCCAACACGAGAGTAGCGCATTCGATTTTGTGGTCATTGAATTGGGAGAGTAATAATATTTATGTTAATGATTATAACATATTGTTTTTGTAGGATTCTATCAAGAAGAATTATATTTGACAAATACAACAATTACTAAAACTATTAACATATAGTCATACGTCAAGCCATGTTATTTGAAAATGTAATATTGTTTAATAGATAGTATCAAATTTAATAATAATATTGACAATGTTGACTGTGAGAAAAACATGTTTATCTTCAAAACTGTTCTTTTTCCTAAAATCCTACTCCAGCTCCCACTTTCCTGTTTACAAACTAGAATATTTTATTAGAATTAACGCTCCAGATGGGAAGTAACCCACAAAGGAGTGAAGTAAATCCTCTCGAAACACACCTTCACCCCCATACAATTCCTTCTCGAACTTAGTCTGACTTGTTTTTCCCCAATCGAAGGTCCAACCCCCTCCCCCTCCCCCCCTAGAAAACTCCTTCTCACCCATCTTATTCAGGGGACTAAATTGAATCGGTGGTTTCCTTGTTTGGGTAGTCGCCGGATCGGGCGTCAAGGGGACAAGGGGGGGGGGGGAAGAGAATCTATGTTGGGTTGAAAAATGGATTTAACGAAGGCACGAGAAAAGGGAATGAGGTAACCTGAGAATTATTAGAATCCTTTAAATCCTACCTTCTTCAGACTGCGGTACGTAGAGGGCAGTTTACTAACGACGTTGCGGGTTCGAAGATATTTTGTGAAAATATGACGCGCCTAAGTACATTCTAAGCACTATTACACTCAGGGATATTTTATTATTCAGACTTGCTAACCTTGGTGGTATTGAGGAAAAAGTGCTCGTCTCAGAACCTGATATGTTTGTGGGTTCAAACCCAGCCACGGTTGACGGATTTTTATCGAGCGATAAAAATCCGTAGCACAACTTCCTTCGGAGGGGAAGTAAAGCCGTCAGTCCCATGTCGAATGTGTCATGTAAGATAACCATGGAAGGTATGTTAAAATACCTCTCCTGGTAAAATTGGTAGGTTCTTTCACTATCGCTCATAGAAATACTCGTTTGCTGTTGGTTCAGAAAAAGTTCGTTAAATATCTAAAATAAATAAATAAAAAATAGTCACACTTGGCACGGCCCAAGTGCAGTGCTACACTAAATACAGTTCAATACCTTAGTTCAGTCGGTAGCGTGACTGTCTATTCAGCTAAGAGTTCCCGGTCCAATTCCCGGCATTGTCAAAACATTTATCATTGGTGAAATGTGGGTTTCCTCTTTCATAATGATGAATTAATGGCCCGGGGGGCTGGATGTTGTGTCTGTTCTAGATTAAAGTTAGTTTATAAGTCATGTGCTGATATATTCAATCGGTTCAGAAAGAACACGTTAAATATCTCAATCCTCAAATAATAAAAAACAAACAATAAAAACAAGTTGACCTGGCGGTCTAGGGGTAAGGTGTCAGACCTCTATGCTGGGGTCCGGGGTTCAATCCTCGGTCCCGGCACAGATTTATCAGATTACCAAACCCTTCCTTCACCTCTGACAAGACGTGTATTAATCACAACTTGTGAATGTGTGGGATGCCAGTCCTCCACCGTGGTTCGGATCCCACGTTAAACTGCAGGTCCTCCATTTCATCTCACAATCACCCTACCATTACACATGAGCGTAAGTGCGTATAATTAAAATAATAATAATAACAAAACATTTAACTAGACCAGCATGGAATGTCTCTAGTTTAATTTGCGAAACTGGCCCATTCCATTGAAGTTCAAGGAGATGCTATCTTTTACTATGCTATAGCGCCGCACTGGAGGCGTACTAAACCTTATTATGAAACTGGTCCTTAGACACCAATGTATGGAATACAAAGAGAGGGAAGAAAATGAGCAGTTCATCCTTTGAGGGCTCTTATTTATCTACTGACAATACATCCCCTCTTCCTCTGACGAGTATAAACCCTCACTCTAGTATTTGGGATGCATAAACCTGTATTTCAAAATTATATTATTCTTTTTCTATTCTAGATAGACATATGCTTATAGGGATCTTTTTAATCTACATCCTGGCAGTAATATTCCTACAGGACATTTTCGTTAATAAACCAAATAGGCTGAGTTGTAGACGATTTTAAAAAAATGCGTTTACAAAAAAAATAATACTTTTCGATAAAAAAAATAATGCTGTGACGATGTAAGACTATTTTTAGAATAATTTAATAATTTATGGTCTTTGTTTAAACATTCTAACTTTAAAACTCGTATAATAGAAATTGCATATATATACATAGGGGATCCTATCTGGACTTACCATGACGTCACAGGTATAATTTACATGGGGGATCCTATCTGGACTTACCATGACGTCAAAGGTATAATTTACATGGGGGATCCTATCTGGACTTACCATGACGTCACAGGTATAATTTACATGGGGGATCCTATCTAGACTTACCATGACGTCAAAGGTAGAATTTACATGGGGGATCCTATCTGGACTTACCATGGCGTCACAGGTAGAATTTACATGGAGGATCCTATCTGGACTCTCCATGACGTCACAGGTAGAATTTACATGGGGGATCCTATCTGGACTTACCATGACGTCACAGGTAGAATTTACTTGGGGGATCCTATCTGGACTTACCATGACGTCACAGGTAGAATTTACATGGGGGATGGTGACCTGGCGGTCTAGGGGTTAAGGTGTCAGACTTCTATGCTGGCGGCCGGGGTTCAATCCTCGGTCCCGGCAAAGATTTATCTGATTACCAAACCCTTCCTTCACCTCTGACAAGACATCTTGTGAATGTGAGGAATGCCAGGCCTCCACCGTGGTTCGGATTCCACGTTAAACTGTAGGTCCTTCATTTCATCTCACAATCACCCTACCATTACACATTAGCGTAAGTGCGTATAGCCCGAACGGGTAGTAAGATGTGGTGCTAATAATAATAATAATAATAATACATGGGGGATCCTATCTGGACTTACCATAACGTCACGGGTAAAATTTACAATTCTCGTTGGGGGTGGTAGGATTTCGGTAGGAAGAAACTTTTAAAATTTACAAACATATTTTTTGAGCTCAACTTTTTTACCCACATTGGTGGTCTCAAAGTTTAAGGCGTCACTCTAGTGTTGGACTGGTGGAGTGGTGGTAATGGAAAGATCGTGGTTTGAATCCTGGTTGGCTGTACTTAGGATGATTTTCCATAAATAGTTTTTCATTTCTTTCTAAAAATTTTCTAAATTCCTCTAAAATTATTCCTTACAAATACTTATCCCACTAGCATATCCGATGTGTACGTAACACCCGAACGTGTATTAAGAAGCAGTAAGAGTTCATTAAAAATATCAGTGTAATTTTGGGTATTAATAATATCTAATAAAATATCACATGACTTGAGGTATGAATACATGAAAGTCAATTCTGTAAGATATATAGCTGTCATATAACACTCTTTCAATGAAAATTTGACTGGCGATTTATTTAACAAAATCTCAATCCTGAATAAGTATTTAATTTTTGAAGAAAAATTTGCACTACAAATTTACGGTACATCTGGCCATAATTCGTTACCCAACCCACCGTCATCGACAAAACCAGACAAAACGAGATTCACGCACTAGCCTACGCGCCATTCGATGCCAGTAGTGATTTATTAATGTTCCAAATGAAACAGATACAACGATTAAATTCAGGATAGTATTATTATCTTTTTTATTTATCACTGCGTCTTACTAACCTCTCGAGTTATACGCCTATGTACTAATTAATCTATTGAATTAGAGATTAGGGAGGCTTAGATTAGAGGAAGTGAACCCGCTTTTAAATGAAGGTAAGAGTGGAAAACCATTTCGGAAAAACCACCCTCAGTACACCCGACGTGGATTGAACTCACAATCTCCCCGTTATTGGCAGTCTAGTCTACTGCGAGAGTAACACCTTAGACCATATGGCCACCAAAGTGGGTTATATTATTGAATCCAAATTCGTTTTCACCTAAACCACGTCTATCTAAATATTAACTCTAGTTGGAAAATTGACTAAAAAAGTAGAATTTGGACTAAGTGTACCCGACATTTTTTGGAGGAAGATTGGGACGCCATTTTGTAAAAATGACCTCAATATACTCAACCTCCTCGACTCTCGAAAAGCAGACTTGACGAGAATGTTGCCTTTAACAACGTGCCCACGTGTGTAGCTACCAATATTGTTAATATCCTGAAAACTTGTGTGACTTTTTAAATTTTTTCGAGTATTTGTACACACCAGACTCAAAAATGGCTTTGGTAAATTAGGATACCAAATATTTACGATAATTGCACCTGTAGATCTTGTACATTTACCAATTTTAGTTCTAATCGTCAATTAGTTCAAAAGCACAAACAATTTAATCCATGTGACTATGTAAGTATTTTATTTAGAATAAGAAAAAACTACTAAATGTACTATAATATTTAGGTTTAACTAATATAAAAATTATTACAAATTATTTATTTATAGTGAATATTAAATATTTGGTTTATCATTTTGATTTAATAAAAAGCCTCCAAAATTCAAACTTTAGGAATAATTGTACAGTAATTCTTCATAAAAAAATCTTTTAGTTGCTTTCCTCAAGTGACTGCTGGAATTCTATATAAACTGATAATATTCTCTACGTAGGCTAAGTGATATATTTACACAAATAAATTTAACCGTTCTAAGGGGGCGAGAGGTGTCTATTAAATTGTCGTATTTCTTTTTAAGAAAGAAAATTATCTATTTTATAAATGTTATACCACTCGTTCAGTTTGTACGCAAAAAATATGTTATAAAGTTGGACACCACCTTCGATAAAAAAATATGTGTTTATATATTGTATAATCTTTTTTAACAGTTTGTACAATCGTTTTTTAACAGTTTGTACAATATATTACGCGATTATAAAAATGAACGTCAGTATTGTGAAAAATATTTACGAATGAACCTCGAAACATTTTAATAATTTGGTATAGCATAAATGTAGAGTTTGTGTCGAATATAAACATTATGTTATATTAAATTTTTATTTGCTTCGCATGTAAAGGTTCGTCTCCCAAATTTCAACAATTTATTTGATAAAACCCTAATGTAAATGTATTTTAAAATTTTAGAGAATATGTTATTATTATTATTTTATAACACATCTTTGTTGAATCATTAGTTACACACATATTATATTTGAAAAATAATCCACTAAACCTAACTGGAACTAAACAAAGCCTTCCTGTAAAAAGTGACCAAGTAAAATGCGAATCTAACGACAGAGACTGCTTCGCTTGGTCACTGGTACGAGGATTAGAAATATGAAGTAATTAAAATCCTTCTGATAAAAAAATCTGTATCTCGTGATATTATTATGACTTAAAAACTTTCATGAACATCGAACACATTTTTAAAATGACGTGCCATCATTATGAAAGGCAATGTATGTTCTAACGACAACACATGATATTAAGACGCTAAAGATTGTAGTTTGCGATGATCAATTTACCTGAATATGTCTTTAATTGCACCACACTATGCTCACAAATTTATTGTCCAATATAAATCATCTCCTCGCGTCGTGTGTTCCGAAGGCGTGGCCAAAGCGCGGATTCTAGACTTTAATTTTAACGCCGACGCAGGAGCAAAACGATGGGGAAAGGATGATAGTGTGGGGTGCGGCCGCTAGGATGCTCTTGCTGCGGGGTATTAAGTAGTGTGAGGGTTGCAGCGTTCCGCGCAGTAGGCGCCAAGCCATGTGCCGAACTGGAGGTGTCGTCCGGCTCGGCTAGATGGTTATTCACCCAAACTTTAATTCCAAATCAATTCGTTATCGGTTTAACAGACTTATATGGAGTTGTATATCAGACCTAATTTAAATTGAATTCACAGTGATTAAAAGGGATTTTTTTAAATTTCATTTTAAATTTTTTTTAATTTAGGGTAATGTACATTTTAAATATATTTTAACGCGCGAAAATAATAAATGTGCGAATAGATAATTTTATCTAGTGGTACTTTTAAAAAGTGTTGTAGACAAATGGTTCGCCCTAAAATGTTTTTCGGGTTTGAAATACTGTCCTTCCTGTTGGGTTTCGTTTGGATCCATGCGGGTCGAGTTTTCGGTGAGTCAAAATCGTTATTAGTGTGAAATACTCACACGGTTTCATACATCACAGCGCATCGGCTTTAAGACGATTGTTTTTAAAGAGATTTCGTCCAGTGTTGTGTGAGATGCGCTATTGTTCCTGAAGAGATAGGAGTCTGCATATGTGTGTTTAAGCTTTCTACGAAATTGTGGGAGTTTTAGAATGATACGAGTCTATATGATTATTCAAGTATACCACTTAGTACATATATAGATATATCATTGGTTATATTGCAAAAATAATCATTTAAAAAGTGTCTAAGCTTAATTTGATAACATATATATTATTTTTAAATAAATGTAGTCCAAATAATCCGGATAAATGATCCTGATTCCGGTGGGATTGCATTTAGTTTTTTTTACAAATTCAAATTAATATTTGTTGAATGTATAAAAGTGAATATAACCAAATGTTCTTAAACAGAAAATATTTATTTGTAGGCTTAGCCTTTTATTTTTAATTTTCTTTTAAGTCAAGATTGAAATTATATATGAATACATTCCTGATACTATCACCAATGTTATACAATTAAAACATATATTATGCATATAAATGTGATAGGTTTGGAATAAAGCGTTATTATTTAAGAACTTACACTACTTTAGTTTCTTTTAAATATGAAAACTAGGTTTTTATTCTTTACAGTTACACTATACCTATGAATATTTAGGCGAGAAAATAATAACTTTAGTTAACTATTGACTATTTGTTTAATAATACAAACCATCTTAAACAAAACTTAGATTATTTAATTCAAGGACCACGTTCATGGTGATTTCGAAATGCGCGTTTTATTCCTGCCTTCTGACTTAGGGTGGATCTTATTTCTACCCCTCAAATATTTGAACCAAGTTATTTATCAAGTGGTTGCCCATAGCTTGACGTATTTACTAATCACGACCATTAAACGAGACAAATATTGTTCATTTATAGAGTAACTTGTGACGTTTTCAATCGGAATGGATTTTATCATCACTCTATTGAGTCAACATGGTACACACATTAAACAAATGGTATGACATATTCACACAGACATGGTGTATTAAAGCTTCAAAGAAAATTTTCAAAATTAGGTTTTTAACAAATTACGCTTAAGTAAGTTTTCCTCATAAAACATACATAGGCCTACATACCTAATCACGCCCGCCCCTTACGGGTAGGCTAAGAATCTGTGCATATAGCTAAAAAAAAACTCCGTACTTAATCCATCCCCACTAACTTTTTAGAACATCACCCATTCATAAATTACCCTTTAGCGAATTTTTACCCGAAAACAAAGTATACAGTATAATTTGGGGATCAAAACTCCTAGATATCCATTTTAATCATAATCATAAGAGCCATTTTCGAAAAATTTAAAATTCTATAAAACGATTCATCATTAAAGTGCCCTAATTTGAAGGCTAGGGTCAAAATCAAGAACATTTCTCGATGTATTGCCCTAAAGCATCCAACTATAAAGTTTGAAAAAAATCCATCAAACCTTTGGTTAGGGACAGGCAGACAAACAGAATTGTAAAACTCACTTTTTTTAGTTTGGACATACATAAAACGTAGATATTTATCATAATATACTCTAGGTTGAATATTTTCATGAATACAATACTTTCTATTGATATGAGAAAGTAAAACGAAAAAAAAAAACAGCCGATGGTATTTTGTAAATACACTTTGGCTTTAATAATAGAATTTGTGGAGGTAGAATAAACAAAAATAGTTTCACACATTTCAACTGAAGCCTATTACACAAATATATCAAGGGCAATAATAATCTATGTTATTAAATAGTAGTTCTGAGAAATTAATAGCTTAAAAATCAATAATTCGTTAGTTTGAATAATTCTTCATTTTATATATAATTTGAAAAGAACTTTTAACTGTCACAAATCATTACAGATAAACTTTTTATATATGTTGTTAAGTATAAAAACACTTCACATATTAACTGTTATAGAGTTTGGGGCAATGCACGTTATTACCTTAAGCTCTTTTTTTTTACCATTAACTCATATTTCATTTTTGAACTTACCTTCGAAATAAATAAGCTTTATATTTTAAAGTACCGTTCAATAATAATTAATAATTAAAAAAAATAAAGTTACTTAAATCATGGTTCACCAAGACTCTTTATTGACACTTAATATTGTAATTGATCATAGGATAAAGAGTTTCTCTTAAAGAGTTTAAGAAATTAATTAATGAACATTTATATTTTACATTAAAGATACCTTATAGTTAAAAAAATTAGCCAAAAAGGACACATATACATCCAATTTATTATTAATGGTTGGATTCGCAAGCGTAAGCTTGAAATTAATAGTATTTGACAATCAAACTACTCTTTTACCCCCTAATTTAATTTATCGGTGAATGAAAAATTACGCCTTATAGATACTAGAATGAATATATATTAGGGTTGTACGAAGTCTAATTTTTTTAATTCAAAGCAAACTCGAATCGAATATATGAAGTATTCTCGAAACTGAACCGAATAGAAGTTAAAAAAAATTTTATGCTTGAGAAAATAACATTATATTAAAAAACGTTTTTAGTGAACGATTATTTGTAATATTTTGTCTTACTTTAACAAATCAAGTAATTATCACAACATTCAATTCAATTTCTTTAGATTTTATTTATGAATATTAATTTGTAATGTACTAAACAGCTTAGAATGGCTATTATTGAACATAAATGTGGTATTTTTCCTGTCGCTGTATTTATTGGTGAAGCTTCGAAGCCAGAATTGGTTTCCAAGTGAAGTCGAAGCTGATGTTTTTGGTTTCGAAACTTCGACCACCCCTTTATATATATAATTTGATAAACCAATCGCCAATAATTGAAATTAATAGAAAACGGTTGAACCGATTTTGTCAAACACAAACTCCTTATTTTAAGGCTAAGGGGTCTAGGATGTTGGAAAAATCAGTTGCTTCCGAAAAAAAACGTTTTTTCCTACACTCTCCAGCTATTCAACTGTTCGTCGCAGAGATTTATCTGTACAATCATTCTTTATTTACATCATCCCTGAACCCGCTACGGTGTCCACATGGTCTAAGGCGTCACTCTCGCAATACAATCTACTACCAATGACGGGGAAATTGGGGTTCGAATCCCGTTTGAGTGTACTGAGGGTGGTTTTACCTTTCCCACCACGCAATTGTGAGTAGATTTCCTCTTAGATCAACATTGGCGTAATTAGTTCATAGACGTATAGCCCTAACGGGTAGTAAGAGACGGTGCTAGAGATAACAATATAATTATAATAATAATATATCACCATGGAAACCATGATTTGTATATGGTGGGTCTGATACAATTACGATCCATATTGAGGAAAGTGATGGACAGATTTATCTAGTGCACATCTACTTTTAAATGAAAGTGTTAATTTACAAGTTAATAATCGTTTAATTGTGTCAGCAACACCCTGTATACGATTGTGTATCGGTTGATAAAATGTTTTACCTTGGGTTAAAAATATTAAATAAATTTTTTTCTCGGGTGGTATGGGGCAACAAATAATTAGAGTACCAGCAGTGGGATTGTAATGAAATTTTCCTCGTGATGTACAGATGAAACATAGGTTTTGCTTCAAATTAAACACTGAAAGCACAAAATTTATTGAAAGTTGACGAGTAACTGTGGATTCACACATTCGCCGAAAAACTAGCGCAGAACAGAAACGTGGTCACGTGACGAGCTCTAAGCCAATCACAGGATTTCCGCCTAATTTGCTCGAGATGTTCTTCTGAAGTTCAACTCCTCCACACTTTGAATGCTCTGTCTGAGATGTTAGGCCCAGGAGAACCAATCAAATCTCAGGACTAACCGTCTCAAATCAGTGCGCATGCGCTGTAGAGTTAGAAGCGAGCAGACAGCTTCGTTGTCCGCTGTGAGGAGATTTGAAACAACCCGTTAATGTAAATTATTATTATTATTAGCACCGCGTCTTACTACCCGTTCGGGTTATACGCACTTACGCTAATGTGTAATGGAAGGGTGATTGTAGTGAGATGAAATGGAGGACCTACAGTTTAACGTGGAATCCGAACCACGGTGGAGGCCTGGCATTCCCCACATTCACAAGATGTTAATGTAAAACGTGTGTATTGGATTGTGCCACAGCACAGCGTTATAATTTGGAAACAACCATCGGGAGAATGATCTAAAATATATGTTTATCCACAATAAAATAAAATATGTTGATAATCAGCTGTTAAAAAAGAGTTGAGTGAAACCTCATTGTATAGAACATTTACCAATAAATTTTTTAATACAGTTTAGCGCTAAAGTCTGCAGCCATCACTGCAACGATTCACTATTCCTTTTATAAATATGTATGAAATATATTGAAAATTCGAGTCTCGGTTTTATAAATACAAAATAAAGCCAATGTATTTATTTAAACCCCAAAATATCTATGTGTGGGGCATGCAACCCACGACTAGGTTTAGTAATAGATTTATTGGTACTTCACCTTGAAACTTTAGGAACGCCAGGTCTAGACGATTATAATTGTATTTTCTATTTCTCACCGCGTCTTACTACCCATAAGAGTTATATTATTATTATTATTATTATTATTAGCACCGCGTCTTACTACCCATTCGGGCTATACGCACTTACGCTAATGTGTAATGGTAGGGTGATTGTGAGATGAAATGGAGGACCTACAGTTTAACGTGGGATCCGAACCACGGTGGAGGCCTGGCATTCCCCACATTCACAAGTTGTGATTAATACACGTCTTGCCAGAGGTGAAGGAAGGGTTTGGTAATCAGATAAATCTGTGCCAGGACCGAGGATTGAACTCCGGAACCCCTAGCACAGAAGTCTGACACCATACCCCTAGACCACCAGGTCACCTAGAGTTATACTATTATGCACTAATTCCACTAGTGATTTTAGGAATTAGGAAGGTTATATTAAGACGAAGTGTACCCGCATTTGCGTGAAGGGAGTGCGGAAAATTATTTAGGAAAAACCACCCATAGTATACACGACCAGGATCAATCCCCGATCACCCCATCTTCGGTAGTCAAGTCTATTGCGAGAGAAACGCCTTAGACCACACGGCCACAAAAGCGGGTCTTGACTTATGAATACATAAAAGTAGTTTAAAACTTTTCTGTCAAATAATGTCTTCTGATTGAATTTGAACTGCATACACATGTATATTTACAAATAACATCTATGTGAATGTATGGTACAACTAGTGGAGGCTTTTGGAAGTATTTTCTGGTGGGGTACACTTTTAATTACAATGGCGTATACCCTCGTACTCCAGGGACAACAAGGGGTTAATGTGTGAAAACCCTGACAAAGGGGCCTGGGGTTGTAAATTGAATGGTTTCAGAAGCTATTTGGTCGTTGTTTACACGGTAATTGTAAACATTAGAGTTAATAACGTGTTATAAATTTGTTAGTAATATTGTTGGTTAATTATGTTGGAAAATGGTTAAGATTTTATAATCATAATTTATATTGGCAGTATTTAATAATGTATCAGACATGGGATAGAATTCTATAGATAGTTCATAAATGGTTGTATAAAAAAACTAAAAACTATACAGTGCTGTATTGAAATTAATATTCTTTTAACGTCACTTCTTACTACCCTTTCAGGTTATCGTTTATGTAATAGTTGCGTCAATGTGTTAGGGATTTGAAAGGTTATATTAAGAGGAAATGTTCCCACATTTACATGGAGGGAGAGTGGAAACAATTTTATAAAAGACACCCTCAGTACACCGGCCTGAGATTCGAACCTCGATCTCCCTGGTCACTGGTAAGCTAATATACAGTGAAATTAGCGCCTTAGACCATGCGACCACCGAAGTGGGTTTAAATATCAGTAGAATTGCAATACCTTTCTGCTATTTTAGTTTTCACTAAACATTTTGACTATATGCATACATTATTTTAACTACACTAATGTTTTAAGGACGAGAAAGGTTACATATAGATAGTGTGATAGTATATTTAAGAAAAAACCTTAATTACAACTGACCGGGATTCGAACACTGATCATTCCATCGTCAGCAGTCCGGTTTATTGCGAGATTGACGCATTAGGCTGTGTGCCAACCTAAGCAGGTAGTTAAGAGTTAATATTTATTATTAAATTCTTATAAATAAATAAATAAAAATAATAGTTTATTGCTTATCAATAGATAATACTTATTTGAATTAAAGTTTTATTAGATGAACCCTAAAATATACAATTAAATTTGGGTTCATGGTAATATCCATCCTATATTTCCATTATTTACAGGAATGTAATTATAATCTTTTATATATTTATAGGAATATGATTAATTTATATATATAATAATCTTATTTTTATTGGTTTATTAGCTATTGCTTAGCTATATAGTCTGCAGTAACATTTATTTCATATAGGTTTACCTTTTTAGTCTTAATAATATATGATTATATGACTAAATTACTATCATTAGGTGTATATTAAATAATTAATTGAACTATAATATATTTTGACTGCAACATCCTGTAATGCAACAAGCTGCAACTAGCCTGTAGAATAACACTTTTTACTAAGTTAAGTAATATTTACATGAGGAAACATACGTTTGAAGGAAAAAACATTAATTCCACCCAGCTAGGATTAAAGACATGGACTCCGGGGTAATTGTCAGAAGTACTAGCCACTACGCCAACTCTTTAGGCCTTTCCAAAAATGCAACATAATCCATTGGTAGCTCATAAGCTTTTATATGTGCATTAATAAATGGTATAAAATGCTATAAACGTATTTTTTTTTCCGAAGCTAGTAGGTTGAAAATAATAATAATTTAAAGTTTAACTTTTAATTAAATAAAACGTGAGCACTTATATTTAAATATCCTGTAAATTCACATAATTCACATATATGCACACAATTTTATTTAAATAAAGTGTAAATATTCATATTTTTTTTCAAACTTTTCTTTAACTGCCTCGACAGACTTAACAGTTGGATATAGGGCTTGAATAGTAATTAACTTCACTGTAGAATTCCATCTTGGTTAATTATAAGTGCAAAACTGTACAAACGGTTTCAAACAAGGTAATTGTTTGCCAGAGGTAATTTTGTAGTCTCGCTAAAGCGTTACACTTTGTTAACTTGGGGTGTAATTTTGTCAGTGTCATTATTCACGTTTGGAAAGCGTTGCAAAACCTTCCCTTTGTTATACAAAACTAGGTGCTTAAAACGATATAGTTTAATCCACGCTGTCCATTACTTGCACCCTCATTAAATTGGATTGCATTTCATTTTAAATCTATCAAATGGAACACTGCTCAGAATTTATTATTGTATCTTCTAAAACACTTTATGTAATCTGGATGTTAAAGGGGGCTGTCTTGGTAGATGAGATATTGCCAACCAGCCAATCAGATGTATTTTTTATTTTGTATAAAATTGCCACCTATTTAAACGGAACGAATGCAATCGAGATATCTGAAGCATTAACTTAGGGGCATAAAGAATGTGTATTAAGATCAGAGGTGACCTGGTGGTCTAGGGGTAAGGTGTCGGACTTCTGTGCTGGGGTCCGGGGTTCAATCCTCGGTCCCGGCACAGATTTATCCGATTGCCAAACCCTTCCTCCACCTCTGACAAGACGTGTATTAATCACAACTTGTGAATGTGGGGAATGCCAGGCCTCCACCGGGGTTCGGATTCCACGTTAAACTGTAGGTCCTCTATTTAATCTTACAATCACCCTACCATTACATATTAGCGTAAGATCGTATGAACCGAACGGGTAGTAAGATGCGGTGCTAATAATAATGTTAAGATCAGTGTTTTTACAGTTTTTAAAGCAATACATCTTTTTTTACCAAAGTAAATAAAATATTGGTTTAGTACAAACATAATAGTTTAATATTCCTAACATGGGGACCTCAACAGTTGTTTAATATCGGTCAAGGGTGTCCTGGAATTTATTTTTTCCCCATTAATTTGAGGTATTAAACGTGCATTTTCTGAGCCAACAGATTATTCAGCTTATAAACTAACTTAAATCTATAACAAACACAATATACAGTCTCAAGGCGTTAATTCATCACTGAAACCCACATTTCACCAATAATATAAAATAATCATTTGGCCATGCTTCGAATCTAACCCGGGACTCCAATCTCATTATTGGCCTTAATCTGCATTATTTGTCTCAAAATTTGCTAGCGAAATTCAAGGCTGTCTCCAATTAGGATTAAGTTCCAAGCTATTCAATCAGGGTTGCACTTAGGGTGTGTGCATTTGATGCAGTGGGGGAGGAAGGGCTGGGGGGGGGGGGGTGGCTTCTT
>CABEEJ010000804.1:81279-103098 GCA_901482245.1 Timema douglasi
GAGGGTTGTTTAAAATCATGACTTCTAGTTTAAATTATTAAAGGTATTTTACCTTTTAAGGTTATTTCCTGTTACGTTATTCTCCTGAAAATAGGTATATAGGTGCAAACTACTGTACTTACATTAGACAATAAGTTTTTATTTTTATTTTTTGGAAGGGGGAGAGGGCTGTGTGGGTCAGATAACTGGGGTGTTTGACCAGGGCCCCGAGTCTGCTAAGGGCGGCCCTAATATTATTAATAATTAATTTCAATCACATAACAGGGATCGTATTTAAAAATTAATTGACCCGCTTCAATGGCTGAGTGGTCATTTTAAACTAGTCTGCTGATGATGGGAAAATCGGGGTTCAAATCCCGGTAAAGTGTATTGAAGGTAGTTCTTTTTAATAAATGGTTTCCCACTCAACCTCCACACAAACGTGGGTATATTACCTCTAAAATAATCCTTACTCATCCCTAGACCCTTAGAGTAATTATCATATAATGAGTATAACCTGAACAAGAACTAAGAAACATATTATTTTATTTTAAATTAATATATTAGTAACACTTTGGTTGGAATAAACCTTCATAAAA
The DNA here is from genome assembly GCA_901482245.1 of Timema douglasi. NCBI lineage: Eukaryota > Metazoa > Arthropoda > Insecta > Phasmatodea > Timematidae > Timema > Timema douglasi. Next base: position 81,858 of record CABEEJ010000804.1, read on the forward strand.
TATGTATTTTTTGCTCCCAGCCTTTATCATATTATACAATATTATTAGTGTTATATTATTAGTGCAAGAGGATTGTGTAGCAACACTATGCTAGTGTATTTTTCCAGGGTGATGTAAGCCAACGATGGTAGTATAGACTAGCTACTGTGTATACATATGAAAAGCTGGAAATTCACTGAGAAAACTGGGGATTTACATGGCCGTTACTCTTTTTTATACGAATCCCGGCCCCCTAATATTTAAAAGAACTGTTCATTTGTAAAAATTGGTTGAGCCATTTTCTAGTAAATTCAACCATCGGAAAAGGGCTTATTAAATTATTATTATTTTGATAAACCAAATAAAAGTGACAACTGAAGATTACATTACTTGGCGTATGAATACATCTGAGTCCAAGTGCCGTTTCACATGAACGCGTGTCTTTTACCACACGTTTGGTCAAGATATATCGGTCCAATTGGTCAGCACGTGATGGCTCTATTCCAGCGCTATTTTATCGTCGGTTAGCGGTGGCGGCATTGTTCAACATCAAAGAAAGATCAGGAAACCCTTAACATGGATGGTAGTCCACCGCGCGTTTTCAGGTAGGAAGTTTGATTCACACGTTCGCAGAAAATAGAAAATAGAATCTGCCACATTAACGTAGCAATTCACACACTAGATTAATTGCAACGCTAACTTAAAACAGCTGATTATCAAAATATTTTAATTTCGAGTCAATAAATATATAGTTTAGATCATTCTCCCAATGGATGTTTTCAAATGATAAAGCTGTGTCAGGGCATATTCCAATACATCAATACACACGCTTTACATTAACGGGTTATTTAAAATATCCTCACAACGGACAACGAAGCTGTCTGTTAGCTTCTAGCTCTACAGCGCATGCGCACTGAGTTGAGATGGTTGGTTCTGAGATTTGATTGTTTCTCCTGTGCCGAACATCTCAGGCAGGACAGACAAAGTAGAGATAAATTGAACTTCAGCAGAACATTATTATTATTATTAGCACCACTTCTTACTACCCGTTCGGGCTATACGCACTTACGCTAATTTACGCTAATGTGTAGTGATTGTGATCAACTCTCCTTTATAGAGGAGGCGTTATAAGACAAATAAATTAATGGTTGATCACCAGGGACCTTTATTTGGCCTATTCTCAAATGCCCAGCCCAAGTATACAGACCTAGCTATCTGGATAAATATGGAAAAAGATAATTTGAGAATACACAAGGAGGGAAATAGGGGATTGCTAGACTTGAATGCAAAAGATAAACATGATATCTATAATGGCCTTCAGGCCTATTTATTATTAAAGTCCGTCTTGAAAGTGTATACTTCTGACAAAATCATGAAACATAGTTAAATATGTAAACTAGTAAGGTTTTTCTCATAACAATACTCCAAGATTCGCAATTTATCATATACGAAATTATTTATAAATATGAATCCGTGAAGCGGGGATAGTTATGTCGTAAAACTAATTTATACATTCTATTCTATCCACTACAATAACAGTATATTCCTACCTTATCAAAAATAATTACTGGATATATTTGAACATAACTAACATCCCAAGTTAGACTTTCAAAATAACAATAAATTTAAAGGCAAAAATTAACAAGGTGAGAAAACGATCAAAGATAAGATTAAATAATATATAAATCAGAATTGGTCATCCGAACTCGGATCCCAAACATTTAAATACCACATTACAGTAGTTTCCAAAACAAGCCCAATAGAATTTAAAAAAAAAAGAATACGTCCAAAGAATATAAAAATTTAAGATCTACATTATATCGATGGGTTAAATAAACCTAACTTCACATACAACAATATATATATATATATATAATTTGTACAAAATTACGACGACTTACATGATATTGCAAACAACTCCTAATTCCTATCGGCATCAAAGCTTATATTCAAAGTTTCCCAGCGGGTAAAATATGAGGTGGGGGGAGTTATTTTAAGCCCAATGATGTCATTTTCCAAGAATGATAGCTTTGGGCTCTTCTTGACGCCTGCGCACAACGTCGAAAGAGTGACAGTTAGAGGGGGTAGGGTAAGACGTAATTGCACAGAGAGCATTTTTCTCCGAGTCCTAGCGCCTGCGCATCACTCGCTACTCTGTGAAATAGGGCCGGATCGCGATGCACTCCAGGACTTCCTTCTTGTTTAACTTGAGAATTGGACATTCATGTTTGTTGATGTGAGCGGAGGATGTAAACAAGGTGCCGGTATCCCAGTAGAACGGGGTAAGTGTGCCGAGGTTAGATGGCGTAGATTTTTGTGGCCACGGTACAATGGGATGAAATGGAGGACCTACAGTTTAACGTGGGATCCGAACCACAGTGTAGGCCTGGCACTCCCCACATTCGCAAGTTGTATTTAATACACGTCTTGTCAGAGGTGAAGGAAGAGTTTGGAAATCGGATAAATCTGTGCCGGGACTGAGGATAGAACCATGGACCACCAGAACAGAAGTCCGACACCTTACCCCTAGACCACCTGGTCACCTTCAGCAGAACAGCTCGCGGCGATAAGGTGGATATATTGTGATAGGATTAGAGCTTATCACGTGACCTCGTTTCTATGCTTGTTTTTCTCTGAACGTGCGAATCCACAGTAGCTTTGCTCTTTTGGTGCAAGGTCATGTATGTGTATTCGTCCTCTTGCTCCTCAACCCAACCTTTTGGGGCTGGAAGACTGGAAATTGACACTGAGGCTTTGTTTTGCAAAATGAATACACGGTCATTTTTATGGGATTCAAGTTGTGAAGACTGGATGGACATTCGAAACTAATTGAAGAAAGTTAGATGGATATTGCCTTAATTTATTAAATAGCGGGTGAAATATACCCTCATTCAAAAGCACACTGCTTACTGGGTGAACAAAAAAAAAGTATTTGATCGATTGTTTATTTTCTTTGTTGTATACTTCAGTGGAATATTTACGCTGCAATTAGTGGCTCACCCAGGATGAAGGGAGGGGGTAAAGAGGGCAGTTGCGCCCCTTGACCTATAACTCAAATTAATTTTCAAAAATTTTCCAGCAATGAACCACTCTAAATAGCTTCTAAAGGCATCCAATTTACAAAAATTTGTCATATCACCACCATACCAAATATATTATAGAGCATCCATTAAAAACATAAAAAATCCAGAGGAGGATTACTTTAAATATTTCTAGAGGAAATTAATTTTTAAATGTTCTCCGGACATTGACTACTTAAAAAATCTTCTAGAATCATCAGAATTTTGAAAATTTTCGGGATAGCTTCTAGGTGGATCAATTTTTCTTGAAACATTCTTCTGGTAAGGATTATAGGATTCCCTTTGGGTTGAAGAGTAAAACTCTTTATTTTATAACTGCCCCCGTCATTTTGTGGGGAAAATATTATGATAGGTTTACCATAATATACGTTAAAATTGACCCAAAAGTTACCAAACGGAAAAACTATTGAAAAAATTACTTTTATAAAATGTATCCAAACTAAGGTAGTTTATATTATTGAAATCACTATCCTTTGTTACCATAAATAGAATTTAAATAGCATCTAGAGGTATTTATTAATCATCAATTATATTCACCTCCAGTGGTTATGAAGCTGTTCCCCCTAAACCCCCTCCTTTTCTCCACCAGAAATTTAATTCTGGATACAAATTTGATAGTTTTACACCTCCTTAAGAAGACTCCTATGTATGCCAGTGGGTGTAATTGCTTGATTTTATGATAGCTGGGATTCGAAAACTGACCCCCTCATCAGCAGTCCAGTGATGCCTTAGACCATTCGGCCACTGAAATGGGTAATTAGTGTGGTTAAAAGCACGGATCGTAAGACGCGGATCAAAACATAAATATACACCATTTAAGAGCCTTTATGTTTCGTGTATTAATTTAATCAAATAATAAACAAACCTGATATTTATGGTGTAACAACCTTGTCTGATACAAGTTCTACACTTTAGTGACGAAACCTCTTGAGAAAAAACTGAAGAATTGGTCGTATTCAAGCAGCCGTCAGTCAAATATCTACCACTACCACAAGACAGTCTGCCCTAGCACTCGGACAACAACCGTCTAACCCACACCGATCTTTTTACATAGTCCAGTTTGCTGCTGACGGATAGGTTAGCTTTCAAATCCCATTCAGGTGAAATGGTAATTGTTTTCCAAAATGGTTTTCCACTTTCCTTAGACTCAAAATGGGGGTGTACTTCCTCAAATTAATAACCCATTTATCCCCTTGTTAATAATACAATATGTGAAGGCGCTCTGTGGTCGAATGTTCTAAGGCATGTGAGACCCTTGATCACACCTTGGAGAGAGATATTATTGTAGTGTCCATTTAAAAGTGTGGCTTATTTAATTTATGATATTTGGTGCAGTTTTTCTGCAACAATGTATATTATTTATTCCCACAAATCTTATGAGTTTTTAGTAAATAGTAAATCGTGTGTTGTCAACTTAAGACATTTTATTTAAAAATTTGAAATATTTTATAAATGACTCAAACGATTTGGTTCAAAATAGGTGCCTGGTAAGTTTCTAAAATATAGATTATTTTAAGTATTTTCTTTCTTCAAAAAAATAATCAAACGGTGGCTTACCAAATACTGATTTTTGAAAATTTACATAATTTTTAAAATTTAGGATTACAAAAAATAGTTTTCGGAGTAATATTTTACGTGCCTAATATTTATTTCTCAGTTATAAATTAATTTATGGTTAGTTTACTTTTTACAAATTAAAAAAAAATAACCCTTTAGGTTCAGTTCAAAATGGGTCCATTTCATTTCAACCTCACATCTACTTCATAATTTATTCACCACGGGTTGTACGCATTATATCACGATAACTTATAAGGGATGAGGAAGATAATGTTTGAAAGGAAGTGTACCCATCACTTGCTTGTAGGGGGAGTGGAAAACTATTGTAGGATAAACTACCATCAGTACACGCGGTATATATCCTAACTACAAACCTTTCTTTACCTTAAATTATTATTATTAGCCCCACGTCTTACTACCCGTCTGGGTTATACGCACTTACGCTAATGTGTAATGGTAGGGTGATTACGAGATGAAATGGAGGACCTACAGTTTAACGTGGAATCCGAACCACGATTGAGGCCTGGCATTCCCCACATTCACAGATGTCTTGTCAGATTTACCTTAAAATCAAACTAGATGAGCCTGAAATGGAGTCCACGTGTTCTCCAATACGGGAACTAGACAATTAAACAAGTTTTTTTTACCACAGCCGCACAGGTAATACGCATACATGATATTTATTATAATGGGGTAGGGATGAGGTAATCTACTCGCATTAGCTTGGAGAGAGAGTGAGAAACCAGTTAAGAAATAACACATTTAGTAGAACTGACTAGGATTCGAACCATAACCTCTCCCATCATATGATGTCAAGACACCTGCTTCGGTGGCCACATGGTCCAGGGCATCACTCTCATGTTAGAATAGACTGCTGAAGACAGAGAGAGTTGGGGCTTCGAATCCCTGTCGGGTCTACTGAGGGTAGTTTTTACAAAATGGTTTTCCACTCGTTCTCTATTCAAATTAGGGAACACTTCCCTTAAATGTAACACTCTTCATCCCTAGAATCATTAGTGTAATTAGTATGTATGCTAACATAAACAGCAATCTAGTCCAACAAAAATTCTGATACTTTAGAGTTAGACCATTCGGCGATTGAAGTGGGTGCTAAATAATTGAGATAGTCTGTCAGTACGCATTAATAAACACCTCGGACCAGTGGACAGGCCCGGATTAACACTTTTGGGGGCCCTATGCCAAGTATAACTTGGGGCCCTTAGAAGTTAGTTCCCCAATAAATGATTATATATCATACATGGATAATTTTATTTAGAGACAAACTTTTTTTTTGCAAACCTTTACCAATCATGACAAGTACCATGAGTTTATATATCAACATACTAATTGTTAATACTATAGTAACTGGTATACTGAGTGAATTATAGTACTGTAAATTTATAGCTAATAATAATATAATAATACTGGACATTATATAATCATTGACTATTTCAGTGTAGTTGTATTTTACGTAATCCACCATCTGCAGATAAAATAATAATAGTATTAGTATAGTAAACAGTATTTTATTATTTAAATTTTTTTTTTTGCGTTTTTATCACGTCGCATTTAGTTAATTCTTCAATATTAACAAATTTACTATTTTACATCAGAAATTGTCAATAGAATATCAACCCCTGGGGCCCCTGTACATGGCACACTTGGCACATCCCTTAATCTGCACATAGAAGGGTTTTTTACGGACGGTCCGCATTGGTTCTGAACTGGGACTATTAAGGTCACAGCTCAACCGGTCAATCTTGAGCTACACCCAATATTACCGCTGAGGGAACTGCTGGTCTCACGAAGAAAAGCTTTATCATCGACCTCTCTCACTCAACTGTTGCCAAATATCCTCGCTGTCAGTTATATAGGAAGGTGACTTGCTGGGGTAAGAAGGCGCTACTGGCAACGTCGACTGACCAGCGTTGCCAAACCTGTCTTATATTTTAGAGGAGACTTAACACACGAAAACGGTAGAATGGCAACGGTGTTTCCCAATAGTAGCCATTAGTGCCCTCCAGTGTTGTTTACGTATGTGCTTTTTTCCATCCCACCGCATCTAACAAGCCATTATGACTGTGCACACTGTTTACATGTTAAAGCTTTCAATCCACTCTCCGAGCAAATAGAAATAAACTTCATTTAAATTACTTCAATCATTCCTTCCCCATAACATAGCTTATATATGGTCTGAAGAGCTCTACGTCCATCTCCTTTTTGGGGCCTTATATAGTTAGTCTAATAACCCGAGTTCCATGATGTATTTATACAAATTATACAAACACATTTTACTATCGTGTTGTATTCATGATAAACGTACTGAAGCTTCCATTTTCCCTGAAAGGTAAATATAAAGCCATAGTGTATCAGTCAAGGTAAGAATGTCACTTTGCAGATTAAGGAAAATGTACTGTACATACAGTCCTATTTTCAAAAGAAGGGCCTTATCTGACAGATAGAAAAGCTACTAGATCTGCTTTCACGTTTTCATACGTCAAATCACGTGATATGCCGCTGTCACTATTAATGTTATCGATAACTATAGAATAATACCAATATTGTAAAAGGCTATCAATGTTAAGCCGCAAACATATGTTTCTATTTTCTCAAAGCTTCATCCTATGAAAAGTGGACTGTAAGTATATAATATAGACGTACCCTTTTATTTTATAAGAAAACAATTAAAATAGTAAGAAGTTGAAAGTTTGCACACCATTCTAAAGATTAAGGCACTGACCTACTAAGTGACTGGGTGAGTCACTCGCTTACTCACTGACAAATCTCTGATTCACTGGCTGACTTACTGACTCACTGACTAAATTGCTGACTGACTCACTGATTGACTGGATCATTGACTCGATCACTGACTCGATCACTGACTGACTAAATTTCTGATGGACTCACTGACTGACTCACTGACTGACTCACTGACTCACTGACTGACTCACTGACTGACTCACTGACTGACTCACTGACTGACTCACTGACTGACTAACTGATTGACTCACTGACTGACTCATCAATTGACTCACTGACTCACTCAATCACAGACCCACTGACTGACTCACCGACTGACTCACTCACTGACTGACTGACTCACTGACTAAATTGCTGATGAACTCACTGGTTGATTCATTGATTGACTCACTGACTAAATCGTTGATGGACTGACTGACTGACTAAATCATTGATGGACTCACTCACTGACTGACTGACTGACTAAATCGTTGATGGACTCACTGATGGACTCACTGACTCACTGACTCTCCCACTGATCGAATCACTCACTGACTGATTCACTGATTAAATCCCTGATTGACTGATTCACTGATTAAATCCCTGATTGACTCACTTATTGATTCATTGACTGACTGACTCACTGTATCTCCTGAGCCCCTTGAACTGAAATCTTGAAACTCGGCAGGGAGGTTCCTTCAGGTTGCAGGTATGCGATAAGGAGTATGTCGAAATTCAACCTTAAGGGAGTGAAATGGGGGCTGTAACATTCTCTAAGGCATTACAGTATCTTCCAAACTGCTCGAGATAGAAATACGAGACTTGGCAGGGAGCGTCTTTGTAGGTAAGGGTTAAGTTTTTTTTTTTTAATTTTTCGAAATTTAACTCATGAGAGGGGTTAGTTTTTGAATTAGTGTTTCAAAATGAAAGAAAATTCGAAACCCACGGGAAGCCTGGGCTATTGGTTTGTCATTTATACAGTATAGAGAATGCAGTCTGATTATTGTGCGCCGTCGAAGGTTTCATTCACAACTGGCAAATATCACCTTGGTCAAAGCTTGACCTAATCTAGTCCTCTTAAGTTATATCAAAATATAATTGTCATTTATAGAATAAACAATTTTTTAAATACATAGCTGTGTAACCACATCCGTGGAAACTGAGAATAAATATTGGCGACGTTGGGGCTCGACTCGTGGACCGGTATACCGGGGGTAGTTTTAACAAAATTATTTCACACACACTCTCCGTGAAAATGCAGGTGAACTACCTCTAAATTCTACCTTTCTTATCCCTACCATATTAGCGTATAAATCAAACGATTGGACAGATGCGGTGAAAATAAAAGTAGGCTATTATTATTTTTATTATTATTATTAAAATGTGGACCCGCTTCAGTGGTCAAATAGTCTAGGACGTCACTCTCGCAAAAATATTGGACTGTCGGTGAAGGGAAGATTTGGATTTGAATCCCGGTCGGATGTACTGAAGGTGGTGTTTCTTAAATGGTTTCCTCAATCTCTCTCCACTAAAATGTGGGAACATTTCCTTTAAATTAATCCTTATCATCGTTTACATATTAGCGTGATTGAGCACATATACGTAAAACCGTAATGAGTACTAAAACTCACTGATAAAAAATAAAAAGTTGGATAGTCGATTATATCGATACAATGGAAAGGTACAGGGGGAAAAAAGGGAAACCTCAATTTTAATTTTAATTTAGCTAGTGCTACCATCTGTTAGACAATCATGAGACCTTTCTAATGCACTTTATATTATGGCTAAAATATGTCTCTGTCGTTTTTAGATTTATTTATTCTAGCATCGCGTCTTACTACCTGTTGAAGCTATGATCATTTTAAATTAATTAAAAAATAAGTAATTATTGGGATATAAAAGTTGTTATCTTGGAAAATGTTTGTAATGGGACTTTACTCGTTTTCCCCTTGTATTCTTCAATTCTTGACGACTATAAATGGCAACAACAATGAATGTAATATTTTAAAATAATACAATATGGGTCAAGACTTTGATATAAACATTTCATCTACTGAATGTTGAGGGGTAGTAAACTGATAAATCGATGGAATTGATTTTCTGTTTGAGATAAATATTTTCCAAATTCAGTCTAGAACTAGTTAAAAAGTGGAATAAAGGGTTTATTCTCCGGAGAGGTTGGTTCAATGACCATTTTGGTAGGAAGGAAAGAATAGGCCCATATCAGTTACAAAAGTTATTTAAGCTAATTTCCTATATTCATACATAAATATTATGCGACCTGCAGCTGTCATGTGATAGATAATATAACTCTTAAATAGTATTAATAATAAATGAAATGTTATCAATGTTAGGCGCAATAAAACACTTAAGACTTTTCAAACCTTTCTTCTCCCTATCACTATCATCTTACTATAATTAGTAAAACCCTTTAATTATCTCGCAAAAGAATACGAGTTTATTGTAAATATACAATATTATAATATAAGGACAATACTTACAAATGAACTGAATGGAACTAGCTCATAATGGGGATAAGGTGTAATGAGGTGGACTGGATATAACTAGCTCAAGAGAGGGATAGAGTGTAATGAGGTGGGCTGGATAGAACTAGCTCTAGATAGAGATAGGGTGTACTGAGGTGGACTGGATAGAACTAGCTCAAGTTAGGGATAGGATGTAATGAGGTGGACTGGATAGAGCTATCTCAAGATAGAGATAGGGTGTAATGAGGTGGACTGTATAGAACTAGCTCAAGATAAGGGATAGGGTGTAATGAGGTGGACTGGATAGAACTAGCTCAAGATAAGGGTGGGTGGCGTAAATATTTTGCCAGGGAAATTAACTTCAGAATTTTTCGTGTCATTTAATAAGTCACGCATTTATCAACGATATCAGTTCAAACAAGAATAATTATTTTCTTTTAGAGTAAACGCTTAGATCTCTTAAACTACCACCCGTTTCATTGGCCGGGTGGTCTATACCCTCGCAGTATACTAGACTGTCAATTACAGGGAGCTCCATGTTCAAATCTCGATCAGTTTTACTGAGGTTTTTTTCTAAAATGGATTTTGACTATCCCTTCACGCAAATGCGAGTACAGGTCTTATAAATATAGCCTTCTTCATCCCTAAAAACCATTAGCGTAATTAGTACATAAGTGTATAACCTGAACATTTAGTAAAGCATGGTACTAAAACAAATAATAGCTATTTCAGATTATAACTTTTTTCCCTATAATCAACAAAAGTATTTACGGCGGAAGTATTCCTATAAATGTTAGGATATAAATCAGGCCTTCTTAAACCGGGGGTCGCTAAACGTTTAGCAACAGTTAAAGGTTTATGAACTTGCAACGACAAAACATTACCGTTAAAAATAAAATATCTTCTTTAGAATACACCTTTATAGAACCAATTTTCTTATTAGATATACAAATATATTTTTTCTATGGAGCTCTTTGAGCATTGACATTGACTCTTATACTCTTTGGTTAATAGAGATGTTCCTTTTTTTTTTTCAATGCTTCTGTAACAGTGTATATTATTTCATGTATTATATTTTGTGAAATGTTTCTGCAACGATGTGTATGATTTCATTTCGCGATTATTATTTTTAGTAAATGTCTCAATTTAAGATAAGAGAGAAAATCTGTGCAGCACAATGTTTAATTTGTTTTAGTATAATATTTAGCAAAGAACAAAATATTTATATTTGTTGACAGAGTGTATGTGTTTTTTTGTTTATTAGTTATAAAACTCTCCTAAAAAAACAAAATTATTTGTTTGGCTTAGGTTGAGGTAATTTCTTAGTGCATATTTGATGATTATACCAACAAAAATAAAACTCGTTTCATAAAATGGATTGTGAATGTATATATAAAAAATTCAACGTAGCCTACGTTGTTTCGGAAACATTTCAGATTGTTTTATAAAATACATTCAGTTAAAACCAATTCAAACTTATGTTCAGATCAAAGATAATTAGTTTTATATTTGTTTAAAAGACATGGAAATCAATATTTAATTTTATAAAGTGAGACTACTAGTTTCTTTTTTACGTATACGTTTGTAAGTTAACATCGTTGAGAACTTGGAACTGCGCTACTGACAAACTACTCACACATTTCCACTGTAGTAACTTGTTTTGATTATAGTAGTCATGATAATTTGTCGTCCCACGGTGATAGATATTTATTTCTTAACACAACGGATCACTTTCCATTTGGGACTCTAATGAACCAATCACAATGGTAAGGATGAGTGAGGCTGTACGGAGAGGAAGTGTACCCGCATTTGAATGGAGGGAGAGGATAAAAGCATCTAGGGGGGAAAAATACCTCAAGTATGAGAACGGGTTTCGACCACCAAAGCGTTTTTAGTGGAGGCATTTATCATGCACGTTTTTGAACCGACTGAATATATCAGCACATGACGTCTAGCTTAATTTTAGAACAGACATAACAACCAGCCCCCAGGCCATTAATCCATCAATGTGGAAAAGGGAACCCACATTTCAACATTGATACATTTTTCGGCCATGCAGGGAATTTAACCCAGGAATATTGGTTGTATTATTATTTAGCACCGCGTCTTACTACCCGTTCGGCTTATACGCTTTAAGTACTAATTACGCTAATGGATTAGGAATTGGTAAGGTTGAATTAGAGGAAGTGAACCCGCATTTGAGGGGAGGGAGAGTGGAAAACCAATATTGGTTGTATGGGCAGACATGGTACATTCTGAGATAAGAAGCCGGACCGGTTAGTAGTTGATTTGTACTTAATTCGTTACTGAATTAAGTAATAAAACATTACTTGTGTGCCGTGTATAAAGGCTTAAGTTATCATTTAAAAATACAAATGAAATAAAAATAATGCCGTGTTGAAACTTACAAAGAGTTATTTATAATCTCTTTTGAATATCCTTTTAAAAGGCCTTTATCCCTACCAGAAACTTAGTATATAGTAGTAATATAGTAGGAAAAAAGGCCTTTCAGATTATTATTCATAAGAAAATGTGTCTATGCATATAATTATGTGGTCGAGTTTCTCTGAACCAGCATCGAACAATAAAACCTGGCGTAAAAGTTGAATCAAAACAGAAAAAAAAAGTCTGTTACATTTATAAAATAATCATGTCCTGTCTTAATAAAACGCGATAGTTTCATCTTTTACTGACTTCACGTGAGGTTAAGTTGCTATAGTTGGACATTTGATGAGAAAGAGACTTCGAGAAAGATTGGAATAGTTAGAGAGAGTTAATTATTTTTTTGTCGGTAAAATATTTTTTACCATCTTGAGTTCGGTTTTCCTTAGTTTCCAGAGTTGAGATCGGCGAATCATTTTACCATACACAACGAAATTTAAAGAATTATTTTAAAAATAATAAATTACAAACTGATCCAAATAATACTGTCAAGCGAAAAAAACAACAATTCAGTACAACTTCTGGTTTGAGAATAATCTTCTATCCAATATACCGGTTAATAGGATCTGAAATGGGTTAATATCACGTTACACCCCACGGATAACACCTAGTCTAGATAGATAATACATATCAAACCATTTTACCTTACTGATTTGTAATCAGTTAAACAGTTTTCTTAAATATTCTTAAATAATATCAAATTTCTCTTATTCAACCGTTAGCCTGACTCTTAGGCCACTCTAGCCCAAATCCCTTCAGATATGATGGTGCGAGAGGCTTTGTGCTTTTAGAACTTTAGTTCCCCAGGCTAGTCTTCAATCTACTTCACTACCAGCAGCCCACCTCAACAAACTTTTATTGGCTTTTCCTTTTCTTTTCTCCCTTAAAAAGTTCTTTCAGGGTTCGAAACATGGGTATTGAATTAGCCATGAATGATGCATTGCCTTAATTGATTGGTTGCTCTTGGGCTACTTTAGTTGGTTATAAAATAACAACGTTACAATGTACTGTACTATTGGTTAGTCTGTCTGTATTGAGAAAAGTATAATGGTGTATGTTTGTAGTGTATGTATGTGTGTATGTATGTATGTGTGTATGTATGTATGTATGTATGTATGTATGTATGTATGTATGTATAGTGTGTATGTATGTATGTGTGTATGTATGTATGTATGTATGTGTGTGTGTATGTGGGTGTATGTGTGTGTATGTGTGTGTATGTGTGTGTGTATGTATGTGTATATGTATGTGTATATGTATATGTATGTATATGTGTATATGTATGTTTATGTGTATGTGTATATGTATATGTATATGTATATGTGTATGTGTATATGTATATGTATGTATATGTATGTATATGTATGTATATATGTATATGTATGTATATGTGTATATGTATGTATATGTATGTATATGTGTATATGTATGTATATGTGTATGTATATGTGTATGTATATGTGTATGTATATATGTATGTATATATGTATATGTGTATGTATGTATATATGTATATGTGTATGTATGTATGTATGTATGTGTGTATGTATGTATGTATGTATGTGTGTGTGTATGTGGGTGTATGTGTGTGTATGTATGTGTATATGTATGTGTATATGTATATGTATGTATATATGTATATGTATGTGTATGTGTATATGTATGTTTATGTGTATATGTATATGTATATGTGTATGTGTATATGTGTATGTGTATGTGTATATGTATATGTATGTATATGTATGTATATGTGTATATGTATGTATATGTGTATGTGTATGTATATGTGTATGTATATATGTATGTATATATGTATATGTGTATGTATATGTGTATGTATATATGTATATATGTATATGTGTATGTATGTATATATGTATGTATATATACGTATATATGTTTGTATATATATATATGTATGTATTTATATTTATGTATGTGTGTATGTGTGTGTGTAAATTTGTCCAGATAATTTCTAGTACCTATCAAAAGTTGGAAAACTGAAATTTCGTGAAATTGTAGAGGACTACTCAAGAGGTGCGAAAAGATTAAAAACTTGAAGCCTGAAATAAATATTATAAAAAATAAATACGTGATTTACTTAGTCATTTAAATTTGAAATTGTTGTTTACACATCAAAATCAACGATGAACCAGAACAGATATTTCAATGTCAAATCCAAAGAGAAATTGTGAATTATATTTCAGTGACTTGTTCTAATAGTCTTATTTGATGTTTCGTATTCAATTAAGTAAAAAGTGATAATTTGGCAAATAAAAATTACACAGGTAAGGTTTCAACATGCTTATTTAATTTAAGCTTAAATTTACATACACATATGTCCAAACAAATCAATGACTACTCTAATTAAAATACCACTTAAACACGAAAAGTTATGGAAGGATGCACTGGTAAAAGCTATGCCTTGAATTGTATCCATTGAACTGATGAATGGGTGGTTATGTGCTCTAAATGTAATGTTCATTTAATCTGTTTTTATTTAATATGTTTTCACAAACTTATAATTGATGCTTTTCCATATAATGTATCCTGATAGTTGACTCTGTTCATTTGTGTAAAGGGTTGACAGAGATGCCGTGATTCCAATCCCACTGAATGCACTTAAAGTGATTTTCTTAAATGGCTTACCATTATATTTTCACGTGAATGTTGGTACATTTATTCATACACATATATTTACCATACCTTGCTATTAGGATAGTTAAATGTGGATAGTCTGGGCTAGTGATAAGATGTGATTTTATTTTAAATAGGTATGCATTTAATTCTAAAACGGTATTTTATTTTGTAACGATTTGAAATTATATTTTAAGTTTAGTTTAAGATATATTAGTAGGTGACCTGGAGGTCTAGGGGTAAGGTGTTAGACTTCTGTTCTGGCGGCCGGGGTTCAATCCTCGGTCCCGGCACAGATTTATCTGATTACCAAACCCTTCCTTCACCTCTGACAAGACATCTTGTGAATGTGGGGAATGCCAGGCCTCCACCGTGGTTCGGATTCCACGTTAAACTGTAGGTCCTTCATTTCATCTCACAATCACCCTACCATTACACATTAGCGTAAGTGCGTATAACCCGAACGGGTAGTAAGACGTGGTGCTANCATTTCATATCACTATCACCCTACCATTACACATTAGCGTAAGTGCGTATAACCCGAACGGGTAGTAAGACGCGGTGCTAATAATAATAATAATAAAAGATATATTATATGCACAACTCAAACCTATCTCATAAAATTTTAATCGTACATTATTATGTTAACCCCATATATAATGTATGTCACGTAATACTAGGTGGCTACATTTTTAACAATCTTCCTTTTTATATGTTAATTGTACTTAATTTTGCTACCGTTTTATACTCTTCTGCCGCAAAAAAGAGTAGGCTTCCTCCACAAAAGCAATTAAGAAAAGAAACCTAAAAATGGGGAAATTATGCAAGAAAGTAAGTGGATACGAAAATGCTGCGATGATATTAAAATAACGTGGGAAGAAAATATGTTCTCGCAGATGTGGACGTAGAAAAAGCCAACCGAGTTTTTTCTACACTTTATCTCCCGAATAATACAAGGAAAGAAGATCCTAAATTTTCTTTGTTTTCTTTATATTATATTTTTCATCTCTTTTTGATTTGAGTCGTTATAATGTAATTTGCATCGTAAGCTCTGCTGGTTTTAAGAAACCCATATAAAATACTTCTAATAAGATGATATTTCCCATTTCATTCTCTCCACAAAATGCTTTATTGGAAAAAAAAGGCATATAATGTTGTTTCTTACTAAGCATGAACTCAAACTTAAAACTTATTTTCCGAAGATTTGATTAATTGTTTTTCAGAGTGTTAATCTTATTATCTTAAAGGCCACACGTTAGATTCTAAGTATTGGGCCAATGGTATTTTATTGCGAAATTTAGTTTATTTCCTTTGACAAAGTAATACATTTTCTGGGATCGTCACGTAATTAACTAAGGATAAGTCTTTAATTACGTTGAGAGTAATTTATTCATCAATAAAAACACATTTTAATTGAGTATAAGGACATTTTTTAAATTAAATATTCACTTCTATTATTTTGTTAATACAAATGCTAGAAAATATAAAACCCATCAACATATAGTTAAGAGTTTCCGGTATCACTTTGGCAAGTTTTAATCGCTATTAAATAGTATATTCTCTATAGTTGGATAATTTGACCACACGAATTCAAACATAGAAACAAGGATTTGTTCATGAGTAGAATAAATTACAAATTTGTGAAGATTTTGAGACAATATAGTTTCACTTGCTCAAATACAGATATTATTTTGTTTTAAAACATTTTTGATCTCTGTATTATAACACATCATAAAGATTTTATGTTCCTCCGAACTCAAAAGTGGATTTTAAAATTATGTCTGTCCCTGGGACTACAGCCAATATGGTTTAATGAATTTTCTTCAAACTATGCAAACCATATAGATTTAATATGGTCATACCTCGAGGTAGAATCATAATTTTAACTCTAAATACAAAATAAAACAGGTTTTCTTATGACTAATTTTTGAAAAATTTGAATTATTTCAACCATAGTTTTAACGATTTTCTTCATTATGAAAGTGTGAAGAGTGTTTTACAGGATAAATAACACTACGATAAATATGTTTTGAAATAAAAAAATCGTTTACGTTTAGTTTACTAATTAGTGATTTTTGAAAGTTTGAAAGAGTTGAAAAAGGGCTCAAGCGATTTTGTTCAGATAAGATATTTTGGAAATGACTTAAATAATTAATAGCTATATATATTGGTTTTTGGATAAACATCATTTAAGGGTAGTTTACTGATAAACTGTTTTTGAAAATTTGTTTGCAAACTATCTAACATAATACATGAAAAATTGGGTCGTAAGCCGCTTGGGTGACCACTTGGTCTAACACACTATTCTCTCAGTAAACTATATTGCCAATTACGTGGAGATCGAGATCCGAATCTCGTTTGGATGTATTGAGTGGGTTTTTCCTTAAATAGTTTTCCACTATCCTCCACGAAGATGCGGGTACACTTCCTGTAAATATAACCTCACTCATCACTCAAACCATTAATGTAATTAGTACATAATCTTATAACATGAACAGGTAGTAAGACGCGGTGATATGATAAATAATAGTAAACACTTTAATTGAAATATGTATGCAGAGATGTCTGAATCCATAACCAGTATTAATTTCCACCTTCACAAATTATCATTAATTAAATTTATGTGAAACTATATTAAATATAAATTTTCAAATTGAAAACGCAAAGTCATAGAACATTTATGCACTTATTTACACAATTTGGTTGATTAGCGATACTATTTTATTATATAAATGGCGTTATAAGAATTGGTAAATAAATTTAATGAGAAATATCTTTATCCCATTTTGTATACAATATTTTATGTAAGATTTCACGTTCTTATTGATAATATTCACAGTGCAGTTTTGAGATAACTAAGGCTATATAAAAACTACTCGCATTGCTCGTTGGGAGCTCTGCCCTCGAACCCCCTGTGACTTTTCTTTGCGAGTGGATGTAAACTAATATAATTCCGGAGCCGTTTTTTGATAGGTATTACCGTTTAGCCACAAGAGACCTCCAAAGAAAGGTCCGCACCGACTTTAAAGTTGCTCCGACATTTTGAATTTTTTTTCGGGGGTTAAAAGTTAGAATTACAATTTTTAATTTTTTGGAATTTTCCTGTAGGTTACAGGCTAGAAGCTATAAGTTTGACAAATTTCAAATTTCTAGCTCATCTGGAAGTGGGTAAACATTAATGTCAGTGAGTGAGTCAGCCGTGTGGCTTTATAGTAGTATAATATATATATATATATATATATCGTGGACAACAACATGACTGTATAAAATTATATCGCTAAGAACAACGTGAATGTATATAGTCAACTCAGAGCTCGACTGTGAATATATCAATAAGAACAACGTGAAATCTTACGTTATATATATGTATATATATGTAAGGTAAAGGTATCATTTCCATTTTTCTTTCTGTTTCTCAGGGTGTGCACATAAAAAGGAATGGAAAACGGAGAAAAAGAAACCAAAAGAAGAATCGGTTGAAACTGTTAATCCCTTGTGTGTTCTCAGCACCATGGGTCCAATATAAAGAGTGATTGAAAGTGGGGAAAGGTTTTCCCTCCTTTGCTATATTTTTTCCCTTCTTCATGCTTTCTTTATAATTTTTTTCTTTCTCTTTGCTCTTACCATTCTGTATAAAGAGGGCTGAGACAAGAGATTTGGCCACCCTCCAGAGCATGCAAGAGGCAAACAAGTAAAACCAACGATGATAGAAATCAAGACTTCAATGTGCGTCTATGATAATCCTTTTCCTTGTTTACTTTGCGCTACTGTCAGTCATTTGTTATTTTTTTCTTACAAGGCTTAAATAACACCATTCTTGCCTTACACTTTGCCACTCAAGAGAGCAAACAGTTGTTATGACGATTACTTTTTTTATTTTTTTAAGTTTCAAGTACGATAGACACATATGTTTCAGCTCAATTAAATTATTTCCGTTTATATTTTTTCTCGTTCACTTGATTAAATTAACCTATATTTTATTAAAAATGATTATTTGATAATTTATTAACGTTCCAATTCTGAAAAGCTCAGCAAATATAACGTAGTTATTATCTATTATATAAAATTAATAGGGATGTGTGAAGATTTGAATAATCGAAATTTAAATAGTTCAAATCTTGTTCGATTCCATTTCGACACCAACATTCTCATTTTATTATAATTTAAAAGGACAAAGAAACGTTAGATATATCATGAACATATTTGAAATATCTCTTTAAGTCTGACATATTTAAACATACACTCATTTTTATAACAACTACTAAAGAATATTTTAACACCGACTCGGGATTAAATTACATCTATATAATCAGATATAAATTCAGATATGTATGCATAAAATAATACAGTGTGCTTTGTTTATTTCTCTAAACTTTAACTATACCTAGATGATTTAAAAATTTAAAATAGTGTTATGTGACATGAACCAAATCCTTATCTTCTACTTAAGCTCTGATTTTTCTTCGCTTTGCATTTAAAAAGTCACCTTCGGAAACCCCTAGAATTTAATCTCAAAAATATCTTTCAGTGGATATAAACTTATTTACTTTCTAATTATTCATCCCAAATATCCATATTATAATTATTAATATACTGTGCTAGGGATGAGAAAGATATAATCTAGAGGAAATATACACGCGTTTTCGTGGAGGGAAAGTGAGAAACCATTTAGTGAATTAATTATACCTGGCTGGGATTTAACAACAACCAACCCCTTTCTGAAAAAAAAAACTAGACAAGATTAATATAATATTTACAAGAGTTGTCCATGGATAAGTGTTTTAATAGTGATTTTTAGATTGTGTCAGCAACAGAAGTTGGAGGGAATGTAACATTATATAGTCTTTAAGCTCGCTTGGTTGGATAGATACATAAATGGGAACTATATACACCTATATGACGTATATAAATTCCACAGGAAAATAATTCCGCTTAATACATTCTCTAAAATACATGTATTTGACATTTGACTTCGATGTATCAATCCACATATTGCAGTTGAACAAACGTTTGCTGGTCCACGAATGAATGGTAGGTTGCAGGATTAATCTATCGCAGGCGTGGTAGGCCTAATGTAAATTGCAAACATCGGGAATCTCCATAACATTTAATAATGTATAAAATGATGGTGACCTGGTGGTCAAGGAGTAAGGTGTCAGACTTCTGTGCTGGGGGTCAAAGGTTCAATCCTCGGTCCCGGCACAGGTTTATCTGATTACCAAACCCTTCCTTCACCTCTGAAAAGACGTGTATTAATCACAACTTGTGAATGTGTGGAATTCCAGGCCTCCACCGTGGTTCGGATCCCACATTAAGCTGTAAGTCCTCCAATTCATCTCCCAACCACCCTACCATTACACATTAGCGTAAGTACGTATAACCCGAACGGGTAGTAAGACACGGCGCTAATAATAATAATAATGCACAAAATGAACTTGGAAATGGTTACTTAACTTATTGGGATTGAACTATTTAGAACAAAAAGAAGCAGGTAATTATTTGTTAGATATTTACATTTAAGGGAGATTACACATTTCTATAATTGTTTGGGCTGAAAATAGTGATAACCTACAATGGACTTCAAGACATTTTAGTTCAAAGATCTAATCTTAATTCTACTTGAAATGGTCATTCAATGAGAAATACGGTTTAGATATTTCAGTCCATTTACGCGTATCTATAAATTAATAAACTTACTTCTAATTTTAATTTGACCTAAAAAAAATTTTCTACGAGACTCGACGCTTCTTCTAGGTATTATGTGTGTCAGAGAGCCGAGACTGCTTTAATAATTTTGTTTCAGATGTATTTTTCTTTAAAAAAATATTTCTATACAGATTAAGATTAATAAAATAGATGCTGACTTATAGAAAAGCAAATATATATATATATTTTTTTTTACGTATTTAAAGAGTAACCTTTTTTTCGTAGAATTTTAGCAAAAAAAAAGAGCCTAAACGTTGCTTATTTAAACAAGGAAAAGTTTGTTATAAAAAATCCTAAGTTTGGAATAGCTGTGCTTGATAAGTGGTCCCAACGGAAACACAAAGCTCGCTTCACTTGGAAAATGGCGCTGAACCAATCTCATGTTAACCACTCAAAACGTATGAACCCATCATTGCACGTATCACATCATATCTCCTTCTTTCTTTTCTCTCTCTCTCATCTCTTCAGGTTTTTCTTGTATCCATACCTATTTTATATTCTTTTGCGAATGTGTTGGTTTGCGTGGGCAAAGCGAGAGAAGGAATGATAATAGGACGAACGTCGACATCCAAAGCGCCGCCGGGAAACCATTGCATCTTCTTTTTTTTTTTTTGG
>CABEEJ010000804.1:118409-132599 GCA_901482245.1 Timema douglasi
ACCGTGGTTCGGATTCCACGTTAAACTGTAGGTCCTCCATTTCATATCACAATCACCCTACCATTACACATTAGCGTAAGTGCGTATAACCCGAACGGGTAGTAAGACGCGGTGCTAATAATAATAATAATAATAATAATAATATTCAAAGATTTTATTTAATATTTGTATCCAAGCATTCAAACAAAATGCTAATTCTCACTTCCCCATTAACATTACTTTGAGGGTACCTTACACAAGCTAGACTTTCCAACTTTGATAATACCTCCACAACTATTTGAGATACGAGATAACTTATCATTGCAAGGTTATAGAACGATTAAAAATACACCTTTATTCAAATACATGCTCATAAAATTAATAGTTTCTTAAAATATAAGCAAATATATATAATGTATATATATGTATGTATGTATGTATTTTATGTATGTATGTATGTATGTATTGTATGTATTTTATGTATGTATTTTATGTATGTATTTTATGTATGTATTTTATGTATGTATTGTATGTATGTATTGTATGTATGTATTGTATGTATGTATTGTATGTATGTATTTTATGTATGTATTGTATGTATGTATTGTATGTATGTATTTTATGTATGTATTGTATGTATTGTATTGTATTGTATTGTATGTATGTATTGTATGTATTGTATGTATGTATTGTATGTAATGTATGTATTGTATTGTATGTATTGTATGTATTTAATGGAGGGCTTTGAAATGTGAAACTTATTGTTATACTCTTTGGTGGACAGAGATGCTTCTATTTTCTCCATGTTTTTGTAACAGTGTTTATTATTTCATTTGTGCTCTTTGTTGGAATGTTTCTGCAATAATATATATTATTTCGTTTCACAAATCCTACAAGTTATTATTAAAGGTGTATCTTTTAAGACAAAATATGAAGGGCTGTGGGATGTCATGTTATGAATAATGTTGGAATTAAATCAAGGATTGTTTTAATGTTGTTTTTCTTTTCTGCGAAGAAATTGTTTGATAGCACTTTTTTTTTATAAGCATACATTATTTATATTAACAAATATAAATGAGGGATGTTGAATTTTATAGGAGATGTTCCCACATTTGTGCTTAGGAAGAGTGAAAGATTAACCCTTGTTAAGCCCGACTAGGATTCGAATTTCGAACTCTCAATAGTCGGAGATACAGTTTAACACGCGAGTAAGCGTTAAATCACGTGACCTACTATGAGGTGGGAGTACTTTATTGATTAAAACTTATTTTATAGTAATTAATTGACCCTGAAGTATTTTCTAGCCATGGCAATGGAAAAGGTTTTTCCAAAGTTGCAATTGGTATACTGCGCGGAAGGATATATATTGTGTGTAATTGTGGTTCCAAGATCATTAAGCCTCAGTAAGCTAAATGGTAAATTTATATGACGACTGAATACGGTAACGTCAAAATAATTAATGCATTGATTGACTTATAATTCGAAATGATATATTTTTTACATGGATGCATGTTTTTGACATTGTTTATGCAAATCATTTATTGCATTTACAATTTTTTCTGTATATTACTTAGACCGATATTTGTAAACATATTAAATTTTAAATTATTATGATTGAATATGAATAGATATTTATGGATTATTAAACCAATTTGTAATTTTATAAAGATGAGTTTATTCTCAATTCGACCTTCTCATGTACATTTATTTAGTAGTTTTTGAGATTCACAAAAGCGGAAAGGCTGGTTATGACGTAAAGATCCTGTGACCTGGTTTTCTGAGGAGTGGGCGGTCACGGTTCAAATACCGGCCGGATGAAGTGTGGTCGATAATGTTTTATCATTCTTTATCAATTAAAAATTATAAAATACAGTCTTTACCCCTACCTTGCTAACGCATAATAGGACCCGACGTATTGATAAGTTTTGAGACTAGATTTTTACTTTACTATAGATAAATTATCTAATTTTTGAGATAGGTGATCTGACAATATAGTGGTAAGGTGTTGGACTTCTGTGCTGGGGGTCCAGGATTCAATCCTTGGTCCAGGCACAGATTTATCTGATTACCAAACTATTCCTTCACCTCTGACAAGAAGTGCATTAATCACAACTTGTGAATGTGTGGAATATCAGGCCTCCACCGTGGTTCGGATCCCACGTTAAACTTTAGGTCCTCCATTTCATCTCATAATCACCCTACTATTACATATTAGCGTAAGTGCGTATAACCCGAACGGGTAGTAAGACGCGGTGCTAATAATAATAATAATAATAATAATATATATATATAATTTTTGAGGTAGATGTTATGAGTTTTCAGAAGACAAATTACAAACTTTAATCTTTCTCATTTCTTTATCAACTCATAAAGCACACAATTTATTTGTTGTGGACGGACCTTTACTCATTTACTTCAGTTTAATATTTAAAATTTTTTGATATTATTTATCTTTTATTTAAAAAATGCAAATCGCATTTGTGTTGGGTAGATCGGAATTCAAATACCTGTCTGGCTTACTGAAATTTTTTTTTTACTAAATTATTTACATTCCTCCACGCAAATGTGGTTACACATCCTTTACATTCAACCTTGATCAGCCCTAATCCTTTAGCCTAATTAGTACATATGCGTACAGCCTTAAGACGTCGTTTGACCCGGTAATAAAAATAATAAAATGTTATGCTCGTTGATTGGACATAGATGTTAATCTTTTTTAAATGTTTCTTTAACAGTGTATATGATTTATTTATATTCTTTCGTAGAATTTATTCCGATATGTTTCTGAAACATGTCTATATTTAATTTCACAAATCTGACGAGTTATAAGTAAATAGCTCTATTTTTAGACATAGGAGAGGGAAAGTCTATGCTATTCACCGTACTATTACTATTTATTTGTTTTAAAACTGTTTAAAATTTGTGAACACTGGATAGGTTTTCTCATGGTAGTTGATGTTAAACCTCACCAATTCAGTTATCATTCGCTAATTAATTGCAATATTCATTGAAACTAATTATAAATAACTCTCTGTATGTTTGTATTTTCTATACATTTTTCTCACCAAAATCCTATTATATATGTAGACTATATAAAATTTACATGTGTTTGATATTTACTCAAAATTAAAAAAAAAAAAAATCTGGTTAAAATATTCAATTAAACGTAGGCTTTATTTATTTTATTTTTGGTTATAATCAAATATAGTTTTCCACACTATATAATATTTGTAAAATCTATTTTGTTCTCGTAAATTATAATAATGCAACCCGTACGGGTGAACAGGCAGACGAGGATATCCGTGTTCAAATACCAACCAAGAGCACATAAGTGGTCTCGCTCTCTATTTCGTTAGCAAATGTAATTACATTTCCTCTGAATTCTATCTTTCTCATTCATATTTATTCTATTAATATATGTTTCCGGATAGACAGGGTATTAAAGTGTGGCAGAAGAGGAGCGCGAGTAATTTTACAGTTTTTATAGCATTACATTTTTTGGCCAAAATAAGTCAAATATTTCTCCAATAGCAACGTAGAGTTTAGTTTTCTGCACATGCTAATATCAACAGATCTTGAATATCTTTCAAGGGTGTCCTGGAATGTTGTCAAAACTTTTTATCTTTATTTAAAATGTTTTGACAACATTCCAGGACACCCTTGACAGATATTCAAGATCTGTTGATATTAGCATGTGCAGAAAACTAAACTCTACGTTGCTACTGAGAGAAATATTTGACTTATTTTGGCCAAAAAATTTAATGCTATAAAAACTGTAAAACTACTCGCGCTCCCTTCTGTCATACCTTAAGGAATGATCACGATTTTTTTCCACAATAAATTCCAAAGTACTTTAAACATTTTTATACACATACATTTATTTTAAAAGTATAGGCGCATATTGATACGATAATGATACACTTTTTCGAGACATTGGCTCAGTCAGTAGCGTACTTGCTTACTGAGCTAAGGATCCCGGCTTCTAATATAGATATGGTCAAAAAATATTATCATTGCTTGTACAGGGAGGCTGGATGTTGTCTCTGTCCTAGATTCACGTTAGTTTATAAGTTGTGTACTGATATATCTGTAGATTCGGTAAGTGCACGTTAACTATCTATAATATAAAAATGAACTTATTAAAAAAAAAAAGTCATACCTTAATCCACACGACTCATGCCGGAATCACCATCAACTTAATGTTAACTTAACGTAAAGTTTCTCCTCGCGTGTTTAAATGAAGGATATCACTTGATCTGGCCAGCCAATCATTATGCGAGTGACGTCAACAGGGCTATTTAGTGATTCATTTGTTGGTTTTAAGACCAAGGTCTACTCTTTAGCTAGGTTTTAGTGATCAGACATTGAAACAAAATACTTAAACTAAAATAGGAATGCTAAATTTATCAAAAAAGTTTAATAATATATATTTATTACATCGATAGAAAACTGTAAGCATTCACAGATAATCACTTTACAAATAGTACAAATCACAGATCATACTCGAGAATGAAGATTTTTGGCTCGAGTTGTTACGTTAAGTTACGTGAATCGTGATCACACATCTGCTTTCTTAAGTTAAGTTAACTTTAAGTTAACGTTACGTAAAGTTAACATTAAGTTGATCGTGATCCTGGAATAAGTTTTTACATATTTATTTGTGAATGAGAAGAAATGTCTTTTAACAACCAAATAGTCGTAACTATATATAATAAATGTTCCTTTCTTACCACATTGGTGTTAATAAAACGATGGCATCTTGATTATTTTCGTATAAAGTGAATTCCACTTCTCCTTAAGTATTATTGCTGTGTGAAGAATGTATTGTCAAATAGATTTAATTTCCTGTAGCTCACAGTATATGTGTTCATTTCATTCTCCTTTTGCGTTTTCTTTTATAGTATTTGTATTGTCATATGAAAAAAAAAACTTTTGAGATGACTCCATCATTTAAACATAATTTGAAATATAATGAAAAATACTTGCAATATTTTTTGAATTTTATTTTATAAAACTAAAAGAGAGGATTCGCTATTTTATTTCATCTGATATGTCAACAAAACCAGAAGTTAATAAATTACTATAAGTAACTCTTATGGTATTTATCTGGAACAAGTAACTTAAAATTTCGTAAAGATTTGCAAGCCAGTGTAGATCAGTCAATTTTACGTCTAAAGAGCAAAGTGGTTGGAGTTCAATTCTCAGATTTGCTAAAATATATATTTGAAGAAAATTGGGTTTTTCAATTTTCACAGTAACTGCCTGGATATAATGCATTGTATTTTCTAAAATTAAGCTAGTTTGTAGGTCGTGTACTGATACAATTAAATTGCAACAACCATTTAAAATATATCATGTCAATTCTAACAGTGTTAAACTTTATTTTTAAATAAAATACTAACGTACGTAATCTTAAATACCACCCACATCAGTTATCACGCAGTTTAGGAAGTCAAGTTCGAACTAGACTTAATAAATTGTGTTGGAGAGGTAGAAGTTTAAATTTTCGCATGGTGTGCAAGGTGTGATTTTTCTACGTGGTGTGCAAGGTATGGTTTTTCTACGTGGTGTGTTAGATGTGGTTTTTCTACGTGGTGTGCAAGGTATGGTTTTTCTACATGGTGTGCTAGGTGTGGTTTTCTATATGGTGTGTTAGGTGTGGTTTATCTATATGGTGTGCAAGGTACGGTTTTTCCACATTCCATACGTGATGCGGCTATTCTACCTTTTCTCCTTTGAATTTACCAATATTTCTCTGCGTTATAGTGGGAGCATATTTTATATTTAATTAAATTTATCTGATTGCCAAACCCTTCCTTTACCTCTGACAAGACGTGTATTAAACACAACTTGTAAATGTGGGGAGTGCCAGACTCCCACGTTAAACTGTAGGCCCTCCATTTCATCTCACAATCACTCTACCATTACACATTAGCGTAAATGCGTATAACCCGAACGGGTAGTAAGACGCGGTGCTAATAATAATAATAATAATATATTTATTTAAAGATTTAATGCATTTTGAATAAAGTATTTAGGGGTTTAGTTTTTTTTAAGTCCATAATATTTACTTTTACTATAATTAAAAATAAATGGTTCACCACAATTGCACAGATTTTATCGTATAGTGTATTAACATTTTTTTTACATCCATTACTGTTTCCAGCCTGTTGCCTGTGGTCAGTCTTTTATTCAAGCCATATATTTTCCTACTACCGGCTTGCTAGGCCTGTCGTAGAGTCATATGTCTTATAATCTAACCCAAAACAAGGACAGGCACATCATCCAGTCCCCATTCGTCAATTGATCAATGCGAAAAAGGTAAACCTCTATTTTTATCAATGATATATTTTCGGAAATGCCGGGAATCGAAACCGGAATCTTTAGCTCAGTAGACAGACACGCTGCTATCTGAGCTAAGGTGTCGGACCGTATAGTGTACTAAGCTTGGAAAAAAAGAAATCAAAACTAAGTTATTTTTAATTTCTTCTTAAATGATTTATCTATATTTATAAAAATATATTCTTATTTATTATGAACAAATACTACCAGATACCCATATTGAACTTAGTATTGGGGCTAGTCAGACTTTACACCTCAATTGTGGTTCTGTAGTAAATACAGGACGAATAGCATGGCCTAATTTATTATGTGAAATTGGGCGAGTCCATCCGAGTTTAAGTAGGTGTCGTCTTGTATTTAGTACAGCGCCGCACATGAGAAGTACTAAGGCTGACTGTAAAACTGGCCTTGAGGTACCATTTTAGAAATAGTTAAATTTTCTAAAATTTGTCTTATGGAAACTACAATTAAATTATTTTATTTTAGAAAATCTACATACATTATTTATTATCACGTAAAATATTATCTACATGCCAATTTGGAATAAAATCGTTTGATATTAAATTTTTTTTTTTTATAAATCTGTTGTCATTGAACTACTATTTATTTTTAATAAAAAATAATAAATATATAATTTTTTTAATGTAATAAACATAACCTATATCGATTTTGAACCAAATTGCTAGCGCCCTTAAAATAATTATTAAAAAAAAAACTGGTCATTAGTTAAATACACTTTAACGAATTTCCCCTCAAAAAAGAATTATACTGTAGTTTTGTTTATCATGTCAAACATTACCCAGATATACATTTTAAACAAAATCTTTAAAGCATTTTCAATTATTTTAAAATTAAATCAAATCACTCATCATCAAACCAACTACCTTTATCCATCAAACGGTTTCATCTCTGTGACTAAAGACAAACTGACTGACTGACTGACTAACTCAATAGTAAAATTCACTTCTTTGGGTTCGGACACATATAAAAGTTATTCATCATATTCTCAAGGTTGAAATTTCTCACGATTACAAAAATTTCTCTTAATTTGAGAAAGAAAAAATATATTCCTTTGATTATAGTAAAAAGTAAACTTATTATATGATTATAATTGATTGACTACACGTTTTATTCACAATTCTTGCTTCATTTAACTTCACGTCCACTAAGAAATTAATATTTAATGACATTTCATATTTTGATTAAACTCTAAAGTTTAGCGTGTAGGTTTAGAAAAATCTTTAGAGATATTCCTTTGTACACAGGAAATTCACAAGTTTTTTTTATTTACTCTTTGCAAGTTTTACCTTTTTCAAGTTTCTTTTGTACTGTTATCATAAGTTTTATAAAAAAATTTACACCATCGCGTATGTATCGCAAACCTAGCAAGTTGTACTAATGTACCAACCAGCCAGCACTCCACTAGCTGAAGCCCATTTCTCCTTCCTGACCTTCTATCTCTATAAGACTTATTGAAAGGGTAAAACACAATGCCCCTTTTTAAGTCCTTGGTATCGCCGAGCCGGGCTACCTCGAAAGTGAATTATTGGGATTTGTTTCACGTGCTCATTTATCTTCTTCCTCTTTATTTTTTAGGTTCTAGAAAAGAAAAGGGAGATACTAGAAACTGATAGTACACCAAAAAAGTATTGTGTCGATTAAAAAAAAAGGAGGAAAATGATATATAACAGTTTACTAAACATTATACACAGATATTTTACAATATCTATCTTCTAGAAAATATAGTTCCATTAATTAGAGGTTATTTGTTGCTTTCAGAATCTTACTACCCATCCGGGTTATTCAATTCGCATATTTATTCAAAGAGAGTATTATTGAGAAGGGTAGAACTCAAAAAGGAAATGTACTTGTATTTTCTGTATTTTTTGTAATTTTGAATAAACACGAAATAACACCGAAAAGTGAGATTTAAAAAATGAAATTTAACTAAAAATAAAACCATTTTTACGGGGCTCTACCTATAGTAGCATTATATGATAAACAAGTAATATTATACGATGCCATGACATAAATCAAGGACTATTGAGATTACCAGGAGTAGACATTTAAACTAAAGATATCTAATGATACAATATTTTATTTATTTTGGCCTTTAGCGCTTTTATTGTAGGGATGGAACTCTAAAATCCTAAATTCGTCGAATCCCTCGCATGGTGTGATATTAAAGATTCGTAAAAATCTCAAAAAATTGAAATCGAAGACAACTATGTAGACCATGAATTCAATGAACAATTTTAATCATTTTGTAAAATAAATCATAAAGACTTATATAATTGGAAGATTTACAAAATCTCATTAAGGACAACAATTCTATTAATATAAGTAATTTAATTATAAAGTGTTCTTTTTGTTGTTTATGACGTAATAGATATGACAAACCAAACATTATTTGTCAGTGGTACCAAGCCCTAAGCTACTTTATTTTAATGTGGGGAATGCCAGGCCTCCACCGTGGTTCGGATTCCACGTTAAACTGAAGGTCCTCCATTTCATCTCACAATCATCCTACCATTACACATTAGCGTAAGTGCGTATAACCCGAACGGGTAGTAAGACGCGGTGCTAATAATAATACTTTATTTTAAATTACATTTTAAATATTATTTTAACTAAAATTGTACATTTTAAAATATTCAAAGTTTCAAATTTGTTTTCGTGATTCGTAATAAGATTTTAAGATTCAGATTCGATAAATAAATTATTTGACTCATATATATTTATTGTTATAAAAACTACAAAAATACTGACCTTATATCTTTCTCCCTCCCACCTTAAAACATTTACATTATGGGGTTACCCACTTCGGTGGCTGAGTGGCCTAACGCACTACTCTCGTGTTGGATTAGACTGCCGAAGACTGGGAGATCGGGGTTCGATCCCACTTGGGTGCGCGCCACTGAGGGGGGTTTTCCTAAATGGTTTTACACTCTCACTCCACGCAAATGTGGGTATATTTCCTCTAAATTAAGCCTTCTTCTAATCCCTGACCCATTAGTGTAATAAGTACATAGTATAATCCGAGCGGGTCGTAAGACGCAGTGTTAAACAGAGATCTAACTTACGAGTTTGACTTTTCAACTAATACATTTTTTTTTAAATTTAGCACCGCGTCTTACTACCCGTTCGGGTTATACGCTTTAAGTACTAATTACGCTAATGAATTAGGAATTGGGAAGGTTGCACTAGAGGAAGTGAGCCCACATTTGCGTGGAGGGAGAGTGGAAAACCATTTAGGAAAAACCACCCCCAGTTCACCCGACCGAGATTCGAACCTCAATCTCCCCGTCCTCAGCAGTCGAGCTCAGCATGACTAGCGCGTTAGACAACTACGCCACCGAGGCGGGGTTCAACTGATAGTTTTAAAACTTATCCTAAATATATCTTATTTTATTATGTTTTACTAAAACTATAATTTACTACTAAATAACCTGGAAGTTACTCTTCGTTACCGATTCAACAAATTAATGGAAAAGTTCTTAAACGGAGGACCAGGACCCGAAACGGTAATGTGGCTGGAATTTCTCGTCGCGAATGGTATAAATATTGATGGAGGTGAAGCAGTGAATTTGTGAGGCAAGTATAATGGGTTTGGAGTGGACTGAGTTGTGGCGAGAAGGGTTGGGTTCTTGTGACAATGNAGGTTTAGAGGGCAAAATGCGCATAGTCGATCAGGACACCGCAAAACCACAGTATTCTCTCTCATACTCCTTTCTCCACGTGCGTGAACCTAAACTTTGACACAACACTGAGTTATTGTTTGGAATTAAAGCAAATAGGGTCATTTCGGGTAATTGTGAACGCTTTTTGACTAGTCTACCTAAGCTTTCAATTCTATGAAAAACTTGTAAGTTGACCATGAAATGAACTCATTGTATAAAGTTCAACATATCTCAAGATATAATTTATATTAATTTTGCAGCTAATAATAACTGAGAAATATCGTGTTCACAATTACCCTGTAATTGTGATTGCCAATAGGAAAAATACCAAATAGACAGGTATGGAAGATGTGGGCATTTGTGAATAAAAAGCATATTATGCTGTTCAATTTTGCCCAATTTCAAAACTTTATGGTCAAAAGTAAGCGTTCACAACTGCCCATATTTTATGTCATGCAAAAATGTTCAAAAAAATAAAGTGAGAAATAAATTTGAAACAGAGGATATATTTACAAAGAATTGCTAACTGGCACAAAACACTTTTCTACTGGTACAAAAAACAAACAAAGCAAAATCTTAGGTTACATAATATGTTTATTTACAGCGCTATATCGTGTGAATTTATAGGTAGGTCTAGGCTAAACTTTGGCCGCGTTCACAATTACCCACTAAATTGAAATGTAGTGGGTAATTGTGAACTCGTAAATTAGGACACTAATACAAGGTATAAAAGAACTTTGTATTAAACTATAGGATGATCTGGTTTTTATAAACTACAGAAATTGGGTTTCAACCTATATAAGTTTTTTTTAACCTAGGAAAAATTATTTTGTGAGCCCATGTACCATTAGTTTGTTAAAAAAACACAAGAGTTTATTTTATAACTAATATTGACATGAAAGAATGAAGATAAATGATTGAAATTTTTGCATATAATCTAAAACTAACAACTTTTTCTGAATACATATTTTTCTTTAAATTAATATTGAATTTTTTTTATCGAGATTTTAAAACTAATTGATAATATTTTGTTTAAGTTATTTCGTCTTCCATTTATTAGTACTTGGTCGGTATTTTCACATATTTACACTAGTGGGGTAAAAATAATAAAGGTAGAATTATTTCTAGGAAATATACCTGCTTTGGCGTAAAGTGTGATTGGGATAGAATCTAGTACTCGTAATAACAAATAATACTGTTCCAAAAATAAATAAATTACAAGTTTAATTTTGGAGAGTGATAATTGTAATGATTACATTACGTGTTTAATTATTCTAATATGGTAAGTATTAAGATGGTAAAATTTAGAGTAAATGTACCCGCATTTTCATAGAAGTAGAGTGGGAAACTATTTAGGAAAAATCCCTTTCTCTACACCAAGCTGAGATCCAAACTATTACTTTCATGTTTGGGGCAAACAAGACAAGATTGACGTATATATTCCAGCGGAATGGGAAGCGTCTAAATTAGATCTGAATATTGTCTCCATCATTGACACACATTTATTATGTGCTATTAATACCCGGGACGACAAAATTAACATACATACACTACGGAAATAAAATGTAATTAATATTCACATCTAGTATGATATAAGTATAGTTCTTCTTAATAACTTAAAAAAGGAGGATTTTTGTTGGTAGGATTATTTAAAATTTTAAACAGGTTAGAGATTTTAATTATGTATAAAAAATAATTAATTTTTCACTCTTCATAAATAATTAATTAATATAATGTAGAGCCTTTGATCTTAGTGGTGTCAAAACGTTTCTAACACATCCGTCTGTAAAGCTTGATAAACACTCGACGAATAATTTCCTTGTTGCTGAAGCCTCCGGTTGTTCCTAATGGTGGAGTCTACTTTAAGGGAAATATACTTAAACTGATGTATTTCTGATGGGTATGTCAGTTATAAAGCCTCCAAACCCCTAACTCCCTCTTACATTGTCTTAGAATGTCTGCCATGGTCGTGTTTAACTTGATATGTTGGTCTGAGGATGGTTGGATCTATGTTATAACCATTCATTTTGATCTGAGAACTGACATATTTCGCTTGAAAATTAATTGAAAATCAATTTATTCCACATTTACTATTAAAATTTTTAATGCTCTCTCTCTCTATGTATATATATATAGGCCTATGTATATGTACATATATATATGTATTTATATGTGTGTATATATATATATGTATATATATGTATGTATACATTTATATATGTATATATATATAATATAAATTTAATGTATTGAATAAGGTGAAAACATGAAACGTTTCACTCATTTTGGTGTGAGCCCTATTTTGAGGTAACAAATTATTTCTTTAAAAACGTGGGATTTTTGAACGTCTCTAAGTATTCTCAGCGCTATGGTATGTGATCCCATAAAGGGCAACCGATTATAAGTGTATTATTTGAAAAAGTCTGAACAAAATCATTCTAAAGAAATGGTTAGTAAGTAGTAACTTCTTAATCTTTGCTAAGATGCAAGTGTGACACTTTAAAATTTATTTACTTTCAGTTTAAGGCTTTTATTATGAGAAATATTATTAAGCCTATATTAGATTAGTTTATAAATTAATTGAAATTATGATCCACTTCTGTGGCCGCATAGTCTAACGTGCTACTCTCAGAGTAGACTAGACTTCCAATTACGGGGAAATCAAGGTTCAAATCTCGGTCGTGTGGTTTTACAAAATGTTTTTAAACTCTCCCTCTACGCAAGTGTCTGTATAGTCTCTCTAAATGTAACCATCATATACTCTAAAAACCATTAGAGTAATTAGTACATAAGCGTATAAACCGAATGGGTAGTACGATGCAGCGATAAAATTTTTATACAAGGGCCCTAGCAAACATTGTTTTTTTTTTTTAAAAAAGTTAAAATATGACAGACCTCTCAACCATGATCTATCTGAAGTGCATTAGAAAGGTATATTGATTATCTAAAAAATGACAGCACTGACTTAATTTCTGTTAAAATTGGGCCTTTCCCCCTATGCCTGTACTCTTCTCTTGATATTTATTTGATAAACAAATTGATATAATTATATCATTGTTAGACCAATCACCTCCAGTGCACCTCGACAATGCTCAACAACGTATTTTGCATCATCAACGCTGACCAAGCGTCATCCGAGCATCAAGCTTGATTCACACATGATAAGAGGCCTATAAAAATTGTTTTATTTTTAGTTAAATTTAAGTTTTTTTAAATCTCACTTTTCGGGTTTTTTTTCGTGTTTATTCAAAATTACATGTTATCTGAGGTGTTTAAGAATTATTTAAATTTTGAGACAATTCATACAAAATTAAAATTTATTATTAAAAACTTATATAGTTGCTTTAAAATTATTTGTCAAGTTTGTCTGCATATTTCACAATTTTTTAGCCTGAAGTTAGCTTACACTACAAAAAAAACAACTACGAATCAAATAACAGATTGTCAAAATTTCTACTTAATTTCGTCTTAAACTCATGTTTGTCTAAAGATTTTGTTGTTGTTGTAAAAGTGGTGTTAATTATTTTTATGGGAGTATTTCATGTAAAAATAAGATTTCGTTTTGTTTCGCATTTCAAAAACGTTGTAAATCATATCTAAAAACTATCAAAGGAAAAAGTATTGGATTCCATCTTTGTGTGTCACTTTTTGCTTTATTGCATGTCACCATTTTTACGAGGCTCTACCTATGATGCATCGCAACACTAACTTAAAACAGTTGATTATCCACATATTTTATTTTCTAGTGGATAAATATATATTTTAGATCATTCTTCTGATGGATTTACATTAACAGGTTATTTCAAATCTCCGCACAACGGACAACGAAGCTGTCTGCTCGCTTCTAGCTCTACAGTGCATGCGCTGTCATATGCACATGCGCACTGATTTGAGATAGCTGGTTCTGAGAGTTGATTGGTTCTTCTGTACCGAACATCTCGGGCAGAGTAGACAAAGTAGAGATGAGTTGATCTTTAGCGGAACATCTTGCAACGATCGGGCGGAAATCTTGTGATTGGCTTAGAGCTCGTCACGTGACCAAGTTTCTGTTCTGCGCTTGGTCTTAGGTGAATGTGTGGATCCACAGCTACGTTTTTAGACTACTTGGTCATCGCTGTGAGTGTGACTTGGTATAGAGCTCGTGTAATCTCGCAAGGAGAAGTGATCCGGGAGAACGGGGGGGGGGGGG
>CABEEJ010000804.1:142676-158965 GCA_901482245.1 Timema douglasi
CCCCCCCCCCCCATACCTCCCCTTTCTGAACCCCACAATCCGAACAAGCGGGTCACCACACCACTATTTTTTTATTTTATGGAAAACATGTGACTTCCGACAAACCTTTGGGAATGGTGCTTCTATTATGGTGGAAACTGATCACCAATTTATAAGGGAAAACTAATTTTTTCAATAAATATTTACTCAACTGACATGATCAATTTGTTTACCCTTTAAAAGCACATTAGTAGTTTTTTTTGTTTTTTTTACGTGAGTCCATCTGAGTTATCCACATACCCCTTGATGAAAATCAGATTAATATATTATATTGACAAATATTTATGTCACGTCAAATAATTTTATAAAATAAATGTTTTCTTATTAGTAAACGCAACACCATGATTTTAAACGACTTACGCCTCGAACTGATAGGGGAGTCTACAAAGGTGTAACTCTATTCTGGTTTGATTTTCTGACTGCGGAGAGTCCCGAACGTGTTTAGTGAGTGTAGGTGTTTCGCTCTCCCTCCATGCATATTGGAGTACATTTGCTCTTAATTCTAGCTTCATTATTACCAAACCATTAGTGAATAATATTTCGTTATTCTGGATGGGTATTTAAAGGAGTTACGATAAGGAAGGCTATTTGAATAAAATTCTCCCACAATAGCGTATAAAGTATTCGGGAAAACTACTCTCAGTTCATCCAGTCGAGATTCAAACCTTGACCTCCCCGTCATCAAAAGATATGTATTTTGTGTTATCTAAACCTTAAGCCTAATAAGCACTTGGAAATATATTCCCGGAAACACGATTTCTCTTGTTTCCTTAATATCTTTAGTATTTGCGTAAACAGTTTGAAAAAAATGTTTGCGCAAACATATTTTCGTGTTTCCTTTATGTTTCCAAAGAGAAAAAAATTATTCATGTGATACATTTAAAATGTTTTCCAAGGAAAAAATGTTTGCCTATCTGGGCGTGTTTGCAAACATTTTCGACAAAAATAACAAAAAACATAGGTCCGGCCAGTCGTTCACTAACCTAGGATCAACCTTTTTTTAAATATCTGTAGGAGACGTGAGTTCTTGACGATCCAGGAGTGAGCTATAAGTATTAGTATTGGTATTGATAGTAATAGTATTAATAATACTAATCGTCTTAACAATATCATTAGAAATAACAGAATAATATCCCTATGACTTTGTAATATTCGACTACAAAATTTGTTTAATACTATCATCAAGTTATAAAAGAATACTTTAGTCTAGGTGTAACAATACTCTTCAAATAAAAATACCCATTGTATCAGATTAAACCTTATTTATATAGTAAATAGTTTATTTTATGAAATAGCCTATCTTTAGTTATGCAATTTAATACTTTTACCTTGATTATATACAATTTTACACCTTCAGCTCTATCTTCTATATAAGAGACGCACCAACCATATTTTCTGTAGTGCCTCTATAATAGTAATTATAATGAATATCGCTAAACTTGAAATTAAAATGTAAATGGTAATAATCTGTAATTTGTATTGCATGGTATTGGATTGTATTGTATTAATTAATTTATACTGATATAAAAACTCTTCCTCTCTATCAGTTGTGTTAGAAGCTTATTTGCATAGTATAAATAACTTTGAAACACTTTACGAACCCACAACAGTTTTCTTACTCTGTCTTCTCTAACAGTCCATTCATTACTTTGTAAAAAGCACCATAGCAGCACCCTCAGATGATGTCTTGTAGTCAACTAAAGCCTGGACGCGAAACAAAATTAGTATAAAACTGTTTGAAAATGATGTTTCCCATATTTTAAAACAGTTTCCCTATGTTTGTGAGCAACAGGAAACATTCCGGAAGCCTCAAGAAACAATGTTCGCAAACAATTTTCCCAAGTACATACCAGGCTTTAGACAGTGTGGTCAGGGTGTTGCTAAAATCAGTGCCAAGCAAAACTGTTTTAAATAAATACAAACTCTAAGGTAAGATTGTAAGCCAAAATCCCATCAGACATCTTGTAGACTCATTTTTCCCTGAAAGTATGACCTTGACATAATACACAATCTTATGATCTAAATCATTGTAGAATTAAGCAAGGTTGAAGAGGCGTATTTACTAAAATAAATAGTAAAACTCAATTGATGAATTCATAGTTAAGACTTTATAGATCTTTCATGGAGTTTCAAAGTGATAATTAGCTATTTCTGTTTTCACTCATAGTTCCCATTTATGATTTAAATAGCCACACATAAATTGTTAAAAATTGAACCATAATTATTGATAACAAAATATATCCCCCTTAATGATTTTAGAGTTGACAACCTTTGTTGTTGTCTTAAATGTTTGAATAACATGCTATTCTTGAACAAATTCCTCAATAAACTTCAGTAAAAAACATATTAAAAGTATCAAATGTAAATATTGACGTACTTGCAATGATTAGAAATCAATAGTCATCGTAAAGTGATAAATTATAGCTGCACATATGTACATTGTACATACGTAACTGATTGGTAAAATCGTGAATACATCGAGAACACGATTGGCAATCCCAACAGTGAAGCTGGAATTAGGTTTATTACAACTGTCCCATCTTGTCCCAAACGTTAACGTGGCAAGTACTAAACAGATTATGCCATGGGCCACCTAATGACGACACGATCTAGCCTTCCGTTTGTTCCACTCAGATATTTATTACAGAGGTTAATTTTCAATTAGTTTCGGTGCAGTTAATGAACATTCAAACTTAGTTTCATTCACATTCGGCTTGGCCCGTCAAATTAGCACTCCAGTACCCTGCGCAATTATTTCAATCTGAAAATCATTGTTCTATCTGTAGATCTATTTGAGATATTTGCAGTAGTAACCTGACATTTCATGGGTCACATACTTACTCAATGGTATAAGGAACTTCAAATTTCATCATCAAACTTACACATAAATAAGCCTATGACTATCTTGAACTAGTTCTATCCAGTCCACCTCATTACATCCTATCTCTATCTTGAGCTTGTTTTATCCAGTCCCCCTCATTACACGCTATCCCTATCTTGAGCTTGTTCTATCCAGTCCCCCTCATTACACGCTATCCCTATCTTGAGCTTGTTCTATCCAGTCCACCTCATTATAACCTATCCCTATCTTGAGCTAGTTATATCCAGTCCACCTCATTACACCCTATCCCTACCTTGAACTAGTTACATCCAGTTCACCTCATTACACCCTATCCCTACCTTGAGCTAGTTCTATCCAGACCACCTCATTACACCTATCCCCATCTTGAGCTATTTCTATCCAGACCACCTCATTACACGCTATCCCTAACTTGAGCTTGTTTTATCCAGTCCACCTCATTATAACCTATCCTTATCTTGAACTAGTTCTATCCAGTCCACCTCATTACACCCTATCCCTATCTTTAGCTAGTTATATCCAGTCCACCTCATTACACTGTATCCCCATGTATGGTTAACTAAGAAGCTAAAACTCCACGGCCATGTTTTTTTTTCTTTACGAGGTTTTAACATAATGAGCCCAATGTCATGATCGATTAAATTGTGGCCCACAACGGTGGTCACATGGTCTATCCCGTCATTTTAGCAGAAGGTTGGATTAATTGTTGAGTTTTCCCACATCCCCTCCAAGGGTTATCTCTCTAAATTTATCTCCTATCATCCTTACCACATTAAAATAGCGTACACATGTAATAAACAGAGAGGGGAATTCAGACGCAATGGCCGTCAAATATTGTTTCCCCTTCTTTATCACAGCGTCTAATTTCCTGCTCAGGTTATACGAATAATAATAATTACTTCAATAGGGTATGGATGAGGAAGGAAGCATTTTAGAGATAGTCCACCTGCTTTTGCGTGGAAGGAGAGTGGGAAACCGTTTAGAAAATAAACTATATCAGCATACTTGACCGGGATTCAAACTCCACCCCCCCCCTTCACCGTCAAACCATACTAAATGAGCCTGACACCTAGACCACATGTCCATTGGTGTTGGTAAAATTTGTATTAAACGCACATAATAAAGTAATTAAAAAAATCCCCTTTAAACTAATACAAATATTAGCGGTGAATTTATGGGCTTAAATTATATGTTTGAATACATGCTATCAAGTGTTACTAAATTAATATACATATTAGATTAATCAATTTGTTAGCCTACGTCTGCACAGAAGCCATGTACCATTTTACCTCGTATTAAACAGTCGACTTATATGTTACAGATTGGTTCCTACCAAGTTAGTAAAGTTACCCTAGGCTAGTTACCCAACAAACCCCGAAACTTACCCATTGTAATACGAAGGTAAGTTGGAGACAAGTGGCCGATGGGAGGTATTTCTAGCCGTAGCTTCAAATTAGAAACCTTTATTATGAGAGGTATTTTTTCTTTATTAGTTTAACTGGTACATACAACATTTGCGATTAAGGTTGCTTTTCCAAAATCTAAATGGTAAGGAAAAAAAAATACTATCTACACAATTTGTTATGAAATTTATATAACCCACTTCAGTGGCCGAATGATCTAACACACTACTATATCTGTAGACTAGAGTGCCTATGACGGGGAGATCGAGGTTCGATTCACGGTAGGGTTTACTGATAGTGTGTTTCCTAAAATGGTTTTCCACTCTCCCTCCACGCAAATGCAGGTACACTTCCTCTAAATGTAGCTTACCTAATCCTGTATACTATTAGCGTAATTAGTATACACGCATATAAGCCGAACAAGTAGTAAGACGCAATGCTAAAAAAAAAAGTATATTAATGAAAATAAAATAGTATATTTTGAATTCATAACGAGAATTGAACGTTTATTTTTAAACTTAAATCGTAATTGAAGACAATCAATAATTACAATCGTGTCAATTGTTTTAGTTGATAGTATATCGTTGGAACTTGTCATGAATATGATTTTACTATTTTATCGTAACAATTAGTAAACATCAATAATAGGTTATATATTTGTAAATTAGATAATGAACGATTATCGGAAAAAGATGTCTGTCTCATCTGGTCTGGTTTTTTAGTGATCGGAGGATCGAGTTAATAATTTATTATTATTAGCACAGCGTCTTACTAACCGTTCGGGTTATAGGCACTGACGCTAATGTGTAATGGTAGGGTGATTGTCAGATGAAATGAAGGATCTACAGTTTAACGTGGGATCCGAACCACGGTGGAGGCCTGGCATTCCCCACATTCACAAGATGTCTTGTCAAGAGGTGAAGGTAGGGTTTGGTAATCAGATGAGTTAATAATCATGTCCCGGTGTGTTGGTGGTGTTTTTATCAGCGTCGTGTCGTGTCATGTCGTATTGTGTCGTGTCTTCAAGAAGAGGATAGTTTGTTAAATCTGTACCTGGGATATGTTCTCACACACCTTCTCCCCATTTGACTAATAATACCGTATGTATGCCCTATTATACATATCTATCATGGCTATGATGGTTAGAATGAAGGATATATTTTAGAATTTATTCAAAACTAATGCAATTAAGTTTTATTTATATTTGATTGATAATAGAAAAAATAGTTTTTTTCATAATATTGAAAAAAAGGGGCGATATTAATAAATTTATTAATAAATTTAATCTACAAACTAATTCAATTAATAAGCTATTTATATACATAGGTCCTATATTTATCTGTTTATTCTGGTTTAAAACATAATTTTATGTAGAGGTGTTACATGCTCATTTTCGTCTCGATAATAAGTTTAATTATTAATTAAGAGGAAGACTTGGTGGTCTAGGGGTAAAGTGTTGAACTTCTGTGATAGTGGTCTGGGGTTCAATCCTCGGTCCCGGCACAGATGTATCTGATTGTCAAACCCTTCCTTCACCTCTGACAAGACGTTTATTAATCACAACTTGTGAATGTGTGGAATGCCAGGCCTCCACCGTGGTTCGGATAACAATCACCCTACCATTACACATTAGCGTAAGTGCGTACAACCCGAACGGGTAGTAAGACGCGGTGCTAATAATAATAATAATAAAGCGGCTCCTCTACTATTTTTTACCACGTCTAACTACTCGTATATGTAGCCTACTAATTATGTGTTAGAGATGAGGAAGATTGAGTTTAGAGGAAATGAACCTTCATTTACGTGGAGGCAAAGTGTAAAACCATTCAGCCATGACACTCGGCCAACCCGACCGGGATTCTATTCCTAGACCTCTCCTTTCCTGGCAAATCATACTAGACGAGAGCAAAGAGGTTTTATTTGTGCATGTGGCTACCAATGTAGGTAAATAACTTTTCTAATATTTCTCCCCTCCCTACCAATAAAATCATAATGAATATTTGAAAAGATGATGAAACCTTATCAGTCCGCAGGCAACTTAATGGGTTTTGAGGATAACTTTTCTACCTCCCTTTCCAGGCCAGGATATGCTGTCAACTTAACCTGATATAATCAGGGATACGGATGATTAGGTAGAATAGGCTTTGAGTGGGATTTGTCTCCCTGGTATTTTTATTCGAGAAGGCCGAACTACACTTCAAATGTGGGCGATATTAAAACAAATTCAGATCTAATTTCTAGTAGTAAAGTTCTCAAGCTGTAAATGTTTTTAATAATTTTACTTTTTTTTACATCCATCACTGTTTCCAGCCTGTGGATTGGGTTAGTTTTTTATTCAAGCCATATATTTTTCCCTACCGGCTGGCTAGGCCTGTCGTAGCTTCTCAGGTCTTATAATATTATTTAAGACTAGGACGGGCACAACATCCAGTCCTCTGACATTAATTTATCAATGTAGAAAGAGTAACCTCATCTTTTCATCAATGATAAATTTTCGTTGATGCTGAGAGTCGAATCCAGACCTTAAGCTCAGTAGACAGACACGCTACCGACTGATCCAACGTATAAGATGTGTTTTTAATAACTAGGAGTCAAATGTAAAACATAATCTTTAGTATCTTTTCGTGCTTTAATCCACCACTTCCAGAATATCTGGTAGAAACTTGAAATTTAGTTCCACACTAGCGTCTAGGAAAAGGATAAAATGACCTCTATATACTCAGTGAGGATTAGAACCCAGACCATTGGCAAACAAGACCTAACGAGATTTGCACATGGGTCCACCTATTCTCTTTTAATATAATGAAGTTTATTAAATCAACAGTAATCTGACAATACAGTAGGGTAATGCGATAATTCCATTAATGAAGACTATTAATAATATATTACATCTATTTGTGAGAGGATATTTTAAATCTGTTTTGTAATTTATTTACTTTAGTCTATTTTAGTCACTCTACCAAAGGGGGAAATAGTAATATACATAATATATAATTGCCAGTTTGTATTTATTAATTTTACATTTCATCTAATTAGTGAGGGTAGTGAGTAGTTTTATACATTTATTTAAATTACTTCGTTTATAATAGCTTTCATTGATAAGTAATACTGTGTATTAATAAGAGGTGTTTTAAATAATTGTATAAAGCTACTCGATAGCCTCACTGTAATTAGATGAAATGTGAAATTAACACAAAAAGATATACAATAAAATTTAAATAGTGTAAATATAATAGGATTAAACAAGCTAGAATAAATCAGTTTATGATTTACAAAGTTCCATTTGATGGTTTAAAATAGTAGATAATTTATAACAATTTTACTTTTTGGATTACCTGGAAGGAAAATATAAAACTTGGCATAATTGTTTGTACTTTCACCTAAGATTTGTTTGATTTGATTAAAATATTGCCACGGGTGACTTGAGATAACAGATTTCGAAATGACTAGCCGGTACAAGAAAGGCTGCATTCTGAAGTTAGTTCCTATAGGCTGCACACTTCCTGAAATCTCACATTATTTAAGATGTGGTTTTCTTTTCAAAATATGACTCAATCGAAATTAGAGATAAACGGTATCAAATGCGTCTATATATGATTCAAAACTTTTCATTTTAAGTTTAATAATTAAAAAAATAAATTAAAATGTCAAATTAGATTTCATGCAACGACGTTTCTGTATTTATGCTAGAGTCGAGTATATTTTAAAGATAGAGCTAAAACTTGGTATTTAGGGTGTTTATAATGTTCTCCCTAGGGGTTTTGGAATTGGACATCTAACCCTAAAATTAAGTGTAAGGGGCGAAAAGAAAATTCGGTTTAATAAAATTACGCTTGATCGATTTTGATTCAGTTGGTATATAAACACTGATTAAAATTTCAAACAAAATGGCTACTCTAATTTGTCCATTAAAATGAATATG
The DNA here is from genome assembly GCA_901482245.1 of Timema douglasi. NCBI lineage: Eukaryota > Metazoa > Arthropoda > Insecta > Phasmatodea > Timematidae > Timema > Timema douglasi. Next base: position 150,901 of record CABEEJ010000804.1, read on the forward strand.
AGGGTATTTTACATGTGCATTAATTTGTAATATTGATATCTTCATAACTGTTTGAGATACTTAATAAATTTTAATTGTAAAACTGTAGAACTATTAATATACAATGCTTTTATTTATGATATAGGCTATATTTATAAGAACAATAATTTATGAGCTATAATCAAACATATATATACACTTCCTATGGAGCTCTTTACCTGTTGGAATGTGAATTGGACAAAGATGTTAATCTTTTTCCATGTTTCTGCAACAGTGTATATTATTTGATATATGCTTTTTGGGGGAATGACTCTGCAACAATATGTATTGTTCCATTTAATGAAATTTAAAAGTTTTTAGTAAATCTATCTATTTTAAGATAAAATATAGAGGAATTCTGTGCGGTGAACCCTACCATTAATTTTTTTATCTACCCTGAAGTTCGCTAAATAAATAAATCAAAATTATAGAACAAGTGTAAAGTAGAACGTATGCTGGGTCATGAAACATTTTCTTTTGAATATATTAAATATATATATTATATATAATATATATAATAGTTATATATATATATAATATTTATATATATATAATATTTATATATATAATATTTATATATATATATGGTATTTTATATATATATATATATATGGTATTTTATATATATATATGGTATTTTATATATATATATGGTATTTTATATATATATATATGGTATTTTATATATATATATATATGGTATTTTATATATATATATGGTATTTTATATATATATACACTTTTTTGCTCTTGTGGAAATATATACAGTGTGTACCTCAACATGTGGGACCCACTTCAGAGGTAAACGGGAGAAAAAAAACGAAGGAAAATAGTTATTATAAATATTTGTTCCATTTGACCTTGTTTAAGAGCTATAGTTTTGTCTGTACTCCAGTAATGTGGAGCTTCTTAACATCAAATGAAGTGCCTTCAGTCTGAATGCAAGCCTGCAATTGTTGTGTCGTAAAACGCCACACTCTTTCAAAAAATAAATTGCTTTACAATGCTTGCATTAAGGCTGAAGGTAGTCATTTTGAGTAGTTCATATATGGTTTAGCAGCTCCACTTTACTGGAGTACAAACACAATTATAGCTCAGAAACAGGGTTAAATGGGGAACCTATTTAAATAAAATTTTAATGGTTTTTGTGTGTCCTGTCCATGGTTAAAGTGGGTCCCACATGTTATGGTACACCCTGTATATAAATAAAATAGTTTAGTTTTTAACGTGGGTTTCATGTCCAATTTAATATAAAAAAAATCAGGAGAGTACACTACCTAAAACATCTACCTTTGGAACGGAATATTTGAGGATCCAACTTCACAGTTGTTCTCTGCATTTACATTATAACTCGTGTAACAGAAACAGCAAGACAATAAAACACAGTTGATAGTTAAGTAATAATGGAAATATATAGATCCATTTCTAACGTGACGCTTTTAGATAAATGGAAAATTCGGTCGTAAATTACACGTTTATATAAGGATATTTTCCACTTTGAGCGAAGGGAATCGATTATGTTCAAAGAATTCCAGTTGTGTTATAAAGGATAACGTTTATAAATATATAATATACACATACGTAAACATGCATATCAGTTCCTTATCGATCAATATTAATCAAATATGTTTATACTTACGTTAAGATAATCAATAATTTGGGAGTGTTTATATCATACTAAGGCAATGGGGAGCCCCCACCCTACATGAACCACTCTTGTACATGAGATATATATATATATATATATATATATATATATACCAGATGGAGCAGGCAGAACTAACCAGCCGATGGGATGAGTGCATACCTTTTTTTATGGATAGAAATCACATCAAACCATTTTTCAGGTTGTTGACTTAAGGTATGGATGTAGGGGACGCGAGAAAAGATAAGTATTTTTGGTCAAATAAAAAAATATTGCTCCAGAGTTTAATTTTCCTCACATGGTGACCTCAACAGTTGTTGATGATCTATATAGGGTGTCCTGAATTTAATGAAAACTTTTCTCTTCATTTAAAAATTTTCTCATCTAATGCTGCTATGACCATGACAGATAGTCAACAAATGTTAATATCACCGTGGGAAGAAAATTACTCTTATATTGATACTGGAGCAATATTTGATTTATTTGGGCAAAAAAAGAAGAAATTTTTCTATAAAAACTGGAAAAAAACTGACCTTTTCTCACGTACCCTACTTACCCACCTTCAGAATATGGGGCACAGTATAGTCAGTCGAGATACAACTGATACCTTTCAGGGTATACAGAATATACCTATATATATATTGAACATTTTTAAACAAACAAAATGCAACTTATTCTTTGAATTATAAATCTAATTTGGAAATACACTTGATTAAAACTATTTTCCTTCATCATTTTTTTAATCACAACATTGATAATACGTTTTATTTTTGTTTGAATGACAAGTTATTATTATTATTATTATTATTATTATTATTATTATTATTATTAGCACCGCGTCTTACTACCCGTTCGGGTTATACGCACTTACGCTAATGTGTAATAGTAGGGTGATTGTGAAATGAAATGGAGGACCTACAGTTTAACGTGAAATCCAAACCACGGTGGAAGCCTGGCATTCCACACATTCACAATTTGTGATTAATACACGTCTCGTCAGAGGTGAAGGAAGGGTTTGGTAATCAGATAAACCTGTGCCGGGACCGAGGATTGAGCCCCAGACCCCCAACACAGAAGTCAGAAACTTTTCCCTAGACCACCACGTTACCGTTGAATGACAAGGAAATCACTATTAAATTGAAGAATAGTTTTCTTCCATCCCCTCTGCGCTTGCGCACCACTGAAAACTAGAATATGCTCTGCTACCAAATTAGGCACAGAGTTCCCATAACATTAACTTGTTTTTGTCAATAGTTTTAACGATGTTAGACAGTTGACTAGGTAAATGGTTGACTTGTTATAATGTAGGAAAACATCGCTCATGGGTAGGGTACGTAAGACGCACAGTTTTCCTTGAAGACGATGAGAGGAACGAATATTTCAACATCCAAATATTCACGTTTAGCTGTGAAACTAAGTTAAGCAACATGATCAAGATTAGTGTCCAACTCGAGCAAACACCAAAATCCTTATTAAAGGGGTGTGGGTAGAAACTTATGAGACCTCTCCCCTTGCATCCATTATCTAAAAGTTGTAATTAACTAAAACGGCGAAGGGGAATTGAATTTCCTTTCCCTCTTAGTATGATGATACTTAATTAATAACACATTTAAGTCTCTCTAGACTCCCAAAGATTTATTTTCTTTCGAGTGAAAGGGTTTGAGAGAGAATCATAGGCTTTTCAATCCTTAAGAGAATTAAATACTTTGGTTCGTTTCATTGTAATCAAATTTAAATTAACTATTTACTTTTCAGATAATCTTTCAATTAATAATGGATGTATTCTGAACAACAATTTTACCAATTGTTTAACTAATTTTCTTTTCATGTTACTCCATTGATCCTATGTTTTTAATTGGTTGGTATTTTATAACTTAAAACTATTTATTCATTCTATATTTTTGACTAGTTGTGTATATGATATTGAATTATGGAACCAAGATATTCTTTAATATTATTTATATTGTCAACATCCCCTTTCCTCAACTAATACACAGCCTACAGCGATGAATAAGGTATCAGTGGAAAGGATTTCTTACCAACTTCTGACATAGAATACTCAGTTTACGTTAAAACACATTGTTAGTTTAAAATTTAAGTTAAAAGAAAAATCTAACAATATTTTTGTACCAATTACCGAAAATAAACTCTTTGATATTTTGTGTATACACTTCGCTGAGTATTTAATTTCAACAACCCAACAAAAGGCCAAATCTTTTTTTTGGGGTGGTGGGGGTGGGGAGGAGAAGTTTGAATGTCCGAAAGTTTCACAAGGGTTTACTGATTTTATTATAATTTTGTAACTGTCTAATAAATGACACCTGGACACGGGAATTGGACCCGGGACATTTGGCCTAGCGTGGCAATGCTCTACCACTGATCTATTCAGGATTGGTGCCATGCTCAGGGTCATTCGCCACTTATAGTTTAGGGCCGAGTCTGTGATGGATGTGTGTAATAGTCAACTGCATATGAGCTACCAAATATATTGCTAGCTATCAAATAACATCCACCTACGACTCATGAATGCTTTATACGTTCAAGTATGCAATACAAGATTATAATTAAAACGAGCTTCAATGAATATAAACACACATCACAGTTTGCCAATCATTGTAATTAAAGCACTGTCTGCATGGAGAGGACCACAATTACAAAGACCCTCCTTGTAACTGGTAAACCTCATCAAAGGAGGTAGATGCCATAGTCCATATGTCCACTTATTCGAGTAATAATATTGCTAATACAATAAAGTTTGGAATTATTCTTGTATCTCATTATATGTTTATGTTACACGTGTTTTTTTATAAATTATGAAAGATACACCAATAATTTACAAATGTCCTATTGCTATTCATAAATGACTTATAAATAAATGTATGCGTTAACACGACCAATACAGGTTTAAAAATTGTATGTATTAACATTTAGTTGTTCAAAGCTTTTTAATTCAATATTTCTGAATTTTAATGACACCGAATACTAATTGAGATAAAAAGTGAAAATTCAAATTATTATTTAATTACAGTTCTTGCAAATCCACAACTTGGTTTTACATATTACAATTTATAATTTTAAATCCATTAACTTTTAGTGAATGTGAAATAAAATACAATTCCAATTTAATTATTATTTATTAGTCACAAAAATAGATTTTCTTATATTAAATATTCAATTACTTCTCGAATAGGTTTCACAAACTTCATTAAATCACTAACACTTTTTGAAAAAAAGTTTTCCAATATATTTGCAAATAGAGAGTGGGAATACCCGCATCGGTGGGCACGCGGGCTAGGTCGCTAAGCCTTTCTAGCATGGTTGTCCAATGATGTAGAAGTTGATACATTAATCCTGACTGGATGTAAAGAGGTATTTAAACTAAATATTTTCCTACTAATACTATGTTATTGTATTATCATTATAATTATTAAAAATATTAGTAATGTAATATTTTTGAGAAAGACCACATCAAAGAGATAATTGAAAACAATTAGCAAAGAGAATAACTCATTAAACATAGTTTTTTTTATATAAAATTAGAAGCAAACTTTTATTAATTTTGATTTTCAAATAATGGTGCTATCTGCTATCTCTTTAAACTGGTATCTTTAACGAAATTTAAAAATCTATTAAAACAAGTTAATTTTTGTTAATGAGTTTTATCTTTATATTGACTTATACATTCTCGATTAAGCTTGGATGGAAACTTCATCTAATTAAATTAATCTGTAGAAATCTTCAGCTAAAAATATAACTCAAAATAATCAAGGCGGATAAAATGAACAAAAGCCCTACACATAGAATTGAGTTGATAGAATTACTAATAACGATAGTAAGTAACTTATGTATTTTGTAATTAGAATAAATAGATACATAATATAAAATTAGAATATAAACAATAATTTAAAGTACTCCAACAATCAGTGACGTGAAAACACGCATTGTTTAAATTTTATGGTGAAATTGATAATAATAAACAATAAATTTAACAGCCACATTTTTAGTAGAGTGAGTTACAGTAGGGTCACGTATACTTGTTATGACAGTCTAAAAGGGTATCATTAATCTCACATTACATTTGGGCCACGTATACTTGTTATGGCAGTCTAAAAGGGTATCATTAATCTCACATTACATTTGGGCCACGTATACTTGTTATGACAGTCTAAAAGGGTATCATTAATCTCACACTACATTTGGGCCACGTATACGTGTTATGGCAGTCTAAAAGGGTATCATTAATCTCACATTACATTTGGGCCACGTATACGTGTTATGGCAGTCTAAAAGGGTATCATTAATCTCACATTACATTTGGGCCACGTATACTTGTTATGACAGTCTAAAAGGGTATCATTAATCTCACATTACATTTGGGCCACGTATACTTGTTATGGCAGTCTAAAAGGGTATCATTAATCTCACATTACATTTGGGCCACGTATACGTGTTATGGCAGTCTAAAAGGGTATCATTAATCTCACATTACATTTGGGCCACGTATACTTGTTATGACAGTCTAAAAGGGTATCATTAATCTCACATTACATTTGGGCCACGTATACGTGTTATGGCAGTCTAAAAGGGTATCATTAATTTCACATTACATTTGGGCCACGTATACTTGTTATGGCAGTCTAAAAGGGTATCATTAATCTCACATTACTGTTGAGCCCCTAGTTTCTTCTTGGTAGTTGTAAACAAGGCCTACTGGTGGATTGCTTGGTCCCAGCTGTTGTGTAGCTCAGTTTATGATGGTCATGAATGTTTTCTCAAGATGAGCTAAGAACAGTAAGTGATGGATAGTAGGCACAACAAAGCTCTGAGCTAATCTAACCTAGTCTAACCTAATATAAACAAGACCAACCTAATAAAAGGCAAACAGATTGGTGGGGCCGGATTCATATCCACCTATAGGTCTATTATCTGTTATAGTCCTCATGGCCAGTGACCGTTGCCCAAATAAGCTAGGAACTTTTTGGAAAAGAGGTCCGTGGCCCGACTTTTATTCGCCGTTTTGGTGACCTTTGATAACATTGGTTACATTATGAACTATTTATATTTAAAAATACAGATTACCAATAATATTGCTCCGTGTTTAGAAAAATTTGAATTACTTATTTTATGCATAGAACAGTGATTCTCAACCAGGGTTCCGCGAGACGCTGTATGGGGTTCCTAGAGAATTTGCAAAAGCTTAATTTTTGATGGTGGGCCCATAATATTTGACAGTGTGGAGATATGTTAAGAGAGCTTGTGTATAAGAATAAGATGAAGAGAAGAGACCGCTGATAATTTTAAGTGAGGTTGATAAAAATATTGATAAGACAAGTTCAAGTACTGAAGGACATTAGTTATAAAAAAGAAATAGACAATAAATACTCTTGTAATATTTTATTGAAAAATATGAGTTAGTTATTATTTACCAATCCTATAGGCTTACACATCTATTTTGTAATTTAACTATGTTGAACCTAACATGTGTAAGCCAGGTAGGGATTCCCCGAGATCTTACAAATTATTTTAAGAGTTCTTCCAAACCAAAAAATGTTGGTAATTTCTGGGATGGATGTATATAATTCTAATATTCCTCGGTTATTACGTCACAATTCTTCTCGCAATTATTTCCTTCAAGGTTTACACTTCTTTGAAAGGTAGAATTCAGAGAAAGGAAAAAGCTCAATGTTCGTAATAAAAACAAAAATGAGATTAGATTGGGAAACTCTATAGATGGTCAAAACTGGACACTCATGAGCATAGTTCACATCGATCTAAATAAATGAAATCTACAATTCATTTATTTATTTTAATAGTTTCTTCATTCGATAACTACAGATTATAGTTCAGCATTACGTGAGCTACAGACCCTGCACTGATCACCAGACATTGTTAGGGTAGTCAAATATCGTAGATTACACTGGGCAGGACACGCAGCATGAATGAACGAAACTAGAACCTTGTTCAGGGTACCTGCTGGCAGACCCATTGGGACGACTCGGATGGGAGAATAACGTTAGAATTGAGCTGAGGGATATGAGTTGTAATGAGGTGGACTGGATAGAACTAGCTCAAGATAGGGATAGGGTGTAATGATGTGTACTGGATATAACTAGCTCAAGATAGGGATAGTGTGTAATGAGGTGGACTGGATAGAACTAACATAAGATAGGAATAGGGTGTAATGAGGTGGACTGGATATAACTAACATAAGATAGGAATAGGATGTAATGAGGTGGACTGGATAGAACTAGCTTAAGATAGGGATAGGGTGTAATTAGGAGGACTGGATACAACTAGCTCAAGATAGGGAAAGGGTGTAATGAGGTGGACTGGATAAAACTAGCTCAAGATAGGGAAAGGGTGTAATGAGGGGAACTGGATAGAACTAGCTCAAGATAGGGA
>CABEEJ010000804.1:164029-189185 GCA_901482245.1 Timema douglasi
TAATAGTCTACATACAGACAACCTCCTATGTTGTACCCTGGACAACGTTCTGTCACCAGAGAGGCTAATAGTCTACTTACAGACAACCTCCTATGTTGTACCCTGGACAACGTTCTGTCACCAGAGAGGCTAAAAGTCTACATACAGGGGCGGCTTAACTAGATACTGCATCTCTCATGATCAAATATTCCATACGCCAAGAAAGATAAAAATAAACCTAGATTTAAACTTCAATATTTAAACATATATAATCTAATCTGTATCAACGTTTTATTTGAAATATTTTTGGTTTGAGATTAAATTAAATAGTTATTTTAAATATATAACTAACCTTCTTTAATATGATACTTTCATATTTTAATAGGTTCATTAAAGACAATTTTGATGTAATTTAAGATTCTTTTCATTGGCTTCGAGTTTTACAAACTCTCTTTGCCGCATGAAATACCGTAGCGAGGATATTTCCTTTTAGTAAATGGCAACTGTCCCTTAATACAATTCCATTTGAATAGGAAACACTTTATCTGACTGCTATAATAGTTACTGGATATACTCTCACACATTCATAGGGCAAGTTGTGATATGCAACCCTCACTTTTTTTAAATATCTATTTCGGTGACATCACTCTCGTAAAAGACAGGATTACTGATGATTGGACGATCCAGTTCGAGTTCCGACCGGGTATATTGAGGGTGTTTTTTCCTAAATGGTTTGACACACTCCTTGCACACAAATGCTTACTTCCTCATTCCTACCCCATTAGAGTAGCCAAACGGGTACTAAGACGCCGTGCTAAAAATAGGCTGAAACTTTTTATGTATATTATCAATAACTATAAAATAATACTAATTTTGTAAAAAGGTATCAATGTTAATTAAGTAATCTAACACCGCGTCTTACTACCCGTTCTGTTTATACGCTTAATTACTAGTTACGCTAATGAATTAGTACATGGGAAGGTTGAATTTAGAGGAACGAGCCCGAATTTGCATGGAGAGAGAGTGTAAAATCGTCTAGGAAAAAAACACCCCCAGTTCTACCGAGCGAGACTCGAACCTCGATTTCCCCGTCCCCGGCAGTCTAGCTTAACACAAAACTAGCGCGTTTGCCAACTATTCCACCGAGTTGGGTGTATAAATGTTGACCAGTAGTATTTTCTAAAAGGGCGCTTCATATGGAAAGTTCTACAGATAAATGATTCAACGAAAAATTGTTCAACCCTTTTCCAGCCAGGTCACCTTCTGTTACGTTTTAGTTATTTTACCGTGATATTGTTCTCGGTCTTCTATTGTCCAGCTCAAGTTCCATCGGATATGTCAATTCTCCTGGCGAGGTATACTGTACCGCACTCTATCTCTCTCTTATTAATGCCAATGTGGTGGAAGCCCTAGGAACTCAATACCGCGTGCCTTCTATGACGCGTTTCTTGACGCGTTGGCTTGAATGTAAGAGCTGTGAAGGTAACTTCTGTGTACGACTTAATTTCCCTGCGGCTAACCGATCTTCTAGAACGACCAATAAGAGAGAAGGCAGCTCGCGAGTCTAAAGAACGTGTTTGCCAGCTTTTCTCTTGTGTGCGTCAAGCAGTTTTCTGCTTCGGGGCAAATACTCTTGAGTATCTTCACAGAGTAACGGACAGAATATGATCTCTCATCTTAATGTATCTACGTTTTATAAAGATAGTAAATTGAAAAAAAAAACACACAGATTCTCAAATAACAAAAACAAACTGTCTTATATTTTACCAGCATTATTTTATTATATTGAAGCTTTTTTTTTCTTTTGTAAATATTTTTTTAAATCTTCTACTGCTCGAACAGTTCAGTTTACTTACGTAAATGTCCTGTAGGAGTCTTCCTGCCAGGATGTAGAGTAAAAAAAGTCCTTGGAAGCAAATTTATCTTTAGAATAGGAAACAAAGAAAAAGGTAATTTTGAAATCAAGTTAATGATATTAAGTTGCAAATAGTATAGTGATTGTTTATATTCGTCAGAGGAACAGGGGAGTGCTAAATTCAGGTAAACTAGATACCTTGATGGATGAATTACTTTATTTTACTCTCGTACGTAGCATTACTTTGGCGTCTTAAGTGCGTCAAATTAATATGCAACCTCCTTTGAGAAATTACTTGAAAATAAGCAAGTAAACAATGTCGTTTAGGACAGTATTTTTTACTAGGACCATGACTTTGATGATCTAGTAATCATACAAAAACAACCTATAGATGACCCAAAAATTCTAAAAGTTGACTTCAAATATATATTAAAAAAAAATTAACCAAAAATATGAACAAAATTTCGTAATGAATGCACATGACTAAATTAAACACGCTTTAACAAACGGAAACTATATATATGCCTGTTTGGGTTATACGCTTTAAATATAATATTGATTTAAAAATAATCTTGTGCAGAAATAATAGCTAGTTTGGTTGCAGTGTTTCACCAGGAATGTGTATCTATTCATTTATGAAATATCGATAAGACTTAAGATATACTTATTCAACATTTATGCCTAAAAATGACGCAAACCAAGAAATTATGACCTAAAATTTCAAAACGAAAAAAAAATATCAAAGAAATGACCTGTAAAAATAGGTTTTCCTCAACCAGGTGATCGTGAACAGAATTTATTATCTATACTAATATTATTAAGAGGAAAGATTTGATTTTTTTTTGTTTATAATGGATAAACTCAAAAACTACTGGACCGATTTTAAAAATTCTTTCACCAATATAAAGCTACATTATCAGCGAGTAACATAGGCTATATTTTATTTTGAAAATTTAATTTATTCCTCATAAAAATGTCGATAGTCACTCATATTTTATGATAGTCTATGATGATTCTTCAATATGTGTGTTGAAAATAATGGGGGGGAGGGGGGGGGAGGTGGAAGTGTATAGTCTGTGATATATCAAATATATATATATATATATCATGTAATCAAAATGTGAGCATTGGTCATAAGCATATTGTCATTTGATGAAAGGTCTTTTAAATTAGGAGCGAAAGCTTTCATAAAATCCCACGATCCTCATGGTAGATATTCGACAACTGTTGAGAATAACATGCCTCGGTGGCCGCGTGATCTAACGCGCTACTCTCACAGTAGATTAGACTGCCGATGATGGGTAGATCGAAGTTCGAATTTCATTTGAGTGTACCGAGGAAGGTTTTTCTTAACTGGTATTTCCACTCTTCCTCCACGCAAATGCAGGTACACCACCTATAAATATAGCCTACCTAATTCCTAAAACCATCAACTTGATTAGTAAATCTGTGTATAATACAAACGGGTAGTAAGTCGTGGTGCTAAAAAAAACACATTCAAATTACATTATGTATACAATTAAACAAGACACAACTATTGAACAATATTTTATTTTGGCCAAAATGTTTTTGTCATAAGAATGAAAAATACTGATAAGCCGGTCATTATACGTTTAAAAAATGAGGGTTTTAACATTTTTTTATAGAAGCAAAATAATTTATACAAATATTCTCTCCGGTCTACCAACGCAATTTATCCATTACAGGTTTGGCCTGATAAAAAATTGTAACGACATAAAATGTATATGATTAGATGTTTAGCAATTTTTATTTTGTACAATGGACGGGTTTAAAAAAAAAGAGTTAAGAACTGAATTTTGGCCGCCATTTTCCAAGATGTTGGCTTGAGCATAACATTTCTTATGGGAGAATTCATAGAATTTCAATCAGAAGGCAAGATGTAATTTGTCTACAAATTTTCTTGGTTGTATGAATATTTTTTCCTGAAATTTCTAAAATTACCTTAACTATCGTTTCCTTCTACCCAACTTAACACAACAATTAGGCCTCTTTACTTGAATAGAGTGCGTATAATCCGAACGGGTAGTAAGACGAGAGGGTAATAATAATTTACTTGAATAATAAATAATGCTCTTTAACTTCCCAAAATTAAATATATTTTATTTTTAAATTTTCTTTACTAATCGGTCGTTTAAGCCTACATTTATTAATTTCTGATATATTTGGATCTATATACCTATAAGTTTCGATTTTTATTTGAAATGTAAGAAAAATTCTGAAGTTTCAGAAATTTTGCAAAATGGCTATTGCATTTTAAGTAGACATAGCTCACGTTAGTTTTTTTTTTAAAGTTATCCTTTCCCCTTAACTTTAGTCAACCACAAAGTGTCAGCTAGAATAATGTCACTAAAGCTCGCTTTGAGAATTCCGTACATGGTAGTATAGGGTTAATTAGCTTTAAGTTTATGTTAAATGGTTTAGTTACGGGAGTAAATGGGTTAAAGCGTCTTTTAGTCAATTTGCTGGCAATATTCACTTCACGTGTACGAAATGCTTTTGTTATTAACTACAATTACTTACGTCTTTCAAAGATAAACTTCAGTTATTTTACATAACTATTTTTGAAAAATAATTATTAACATTCTTAGTAATTAATTCCTTTAAATCACCTGAACCTGCAGTTTTTTACATGAACCGAATCTTACAACCCATCTGGAATATCCAAATATTTGTACTTAATGGGATGAAGGTAGAGTTTTCGTGGAAGAAGCTTGGGATACAATTTATGAAAAACCATCCTTAGTTCACTCAACAGGATTCAAACCCAAATAAGCCCATCCCTATAATTTTATATTGCGAAGGTGATGCCTTAGACCATGTGACCACTGATTCTGGTCCACCGGTAGGCACGCAAGCAAAGTAATCATTCTAGTCTCATCTGGATTTCAGGTGATTGGGGGGGGATTGTTTATTTGTATACCAGATGTGTGCTATGAGGTGGTGTTTCTTAAATGGTTTCCTACTCTCCATCAACGCCAATGCGGGTACACTTACTTTAAATTTACCTTTTTATTCCTTACCGAATAAATTTAAAATATGCATACATCCCGGACGGGTAATAAAGAAGGTTCAGTAAACCCGAAAACTTTTTAAAATGTTATTTTTTAATACTCTCCTTGATTTAAACAAATAACAAACACATAATCGTGTGAAATGTTCACATCGTCTCAAATCTGATTCCCATTCAATTACAGTTCACCACAGCAAATGTTTGCTTTGTGGCAACATTTATATATTATTTTATTTCAAGTATTAAACTTATACTCAGAAAACCAGGTACTTTAAAACACAAACAATATCATTGTACCGTATAGTTATTTAAGGGGCTGATTAAGATATTAATTATTATAACTGACGGCTTTTAAATATGTTTCTATTTATTCCGCACTTGAATATTATTTTGTGTTTGACTATAATTTTATAAATCAAATTATTATTCTTTACATCTTTATTGGAGAGAAGGCCGATTGGCTTGAGTCAACTATTTTTACCTAAAATATAATTAAATGATACTTATTAAACTGATATTTTTATAATTTCAATGCATAGTTTTTCAATCAAAAATACACATGAGCTAACACCCGTTTTTTTAAATTTCAGTCAAGTTTAAATCTGTTATACTATTAAATACGATTTATTGAAATTGATCTTTTGATTTTGAATTTTAAGAATTGAACATTATCATAGTTTTAATTGCAGTTATAAAATATTTTCTAAATTGAAAAGTTAGTTTATGTTCGTGTGTGGGATACGTGTTAATACCTGTCTAAGTTATCCACAAATGTACGAATTACCAATAATTTAATATAAATACATCCACAAGTTGTGGGGGGGGGGNGAAGAGGATTTTTTTTGTTTTTGTTTAAGACTCCTCAGTACAACTGAACGAGATTAAAACCATTTATTCCCTTTGATTGAAATCAATTATTTACACATATAAACATCCTAGAGATGATGTACTGTACAAAGAAATTTGGGAGTAAATTGTCAAAAATCTTTGTGGTGAATTCCTCAAATCTGGTCGGAATATAACAATGGATAATTATTTCACTAGCGTGCCTTTAGTTTGAGAAATGTTTCAAAAGCGTTTGTCCATTGTAGGAACTCTTCATCGTTATAAGCCGTATATTCCACCAATCCTGAAGTCTTATAACGCTCGTAAAGCTTACATCTCTATTTTGCTTCAAGGACAAAGTCATAATGAGAGCTATGTTCCAAAAAATGGAAATGCTTCTATGCTCAATGTATAGTGAAAAAGTAGTGAATCAAGAATAAAAAAAGACAAAAAAAAATTGTTATTGCAATACCGTCCACAAAAAGTGGATAGTAAATTTCGAACATACACTTGTAAATGACAAACAAGTAGATGGCCTTTAGTTTTTTGGTACAATCTTCTTGATGTAAGTACCTTGACTGCATATTTGATAAATATTGCATATCATCCAAAATAAAAATGAGTGTGTCATACAAATATCGAATCTTTTTGAAAGAACTTGTAATAAAGCTTATTACTCCCCATATGACGAATAAACTATAAAATAATGAAAAGCTTCCAGAAACTATCATCACTGCCATGGAAAGGTGTGGTGTGACAAGATAAAAAAATTCAAAATCAGCAGGGTAACGGCTAAAGATTACAGAAAAATAAGACGGTGCAAATTTTGTCCTTCAAAAAAAAATAGAGAAAAAGCTCCATAATACGTATAAAATGCAGACATCATGTGTACAAAGAACACAGTCAAATATTTTACGGAAAGTGTGCTTAAATACAAAGTAAAATGAACAAAAATTTGGGCAGAAATGTTTTGTAATTTACAATTCAAACATTATATTTTATAAAAAATAATACATAAATTCATTCAAATAAAAACAATTCAGAAGATATCAAAGTGTAATATTTTATTAGCGCTAAATAAACTTCAATCTGTTAATATACTGTATAAAAATAATAACTATAAAATTTTATATATAAATAACTTATAAATTATATAACTATATTATACTATTAATATATTGATATTCTATATAATACATATTATATATATTCATTCCAGTGGTGAAATTAGAATGGGTCTGCGAGACCTAGGAGTAAGTTTTGTTAATTTTGATATGTTTAAAAAATGTTTGTCCATTAAAATTCACTCTTGGGGTGTCCTCATTTTCGGCTAATCTTTGTTAAAAACTGGTTCAAGATCAATGTGTTAATATAGAATTTTTGAGGATTTTGCAATATATATATCAGTCCACAGGTTAGCTAGCAGCTGCTCTAAACGCACCATTGTTTGAAGCTATGGCCTTAAACTGACTGTAGTTACTGAACCCAATCACCCATAATCAGTTTTATTTACTGTACTAGCTACTGTACTTTCTCATCTCCAATTTACTCTCAATAATCACTATCATAAATTCTCTTTGCTTCGGTGAATGACCTATTCAAATAGATGTGTGTGGTTTTATAAATTTGCAAAATATTCTTTCATTTAATCTTGCATTTGACCAATCATAAATGGACTCTGCTTGCACACCTCACATTGTAAATGTATCTCTTGTTGGTACCTAGCTGTATTACTGAGTGATGATAGGCCATTCTACAGTTATAAATTAAACTAACTGTTCTTACTTTGGCAACACTTCACCATACGCCACTGGATCACAACCAAACATTCATGAGGAATGTTTTAATGGTTTTTAAACTTCATAGCTGACATTAATTATCACCGTAAATAATTCAGCGTGGTAATATTTCCCTTAGAGTAGGCGTCACTCTTAAAACCAAGCAGGAAATGGCTAAATTTACCCTCGCTGTGATTTCTGGTTTACCGGGAATTGTAAAAATAGGGAGCTTAAGCAGCAAAGCCTTGTTGTATAGGGGTCTCGACTC
Source organism: Timema douglasi (assembly GCA_901482245.1). Lineage (NCBI taxonomy): Eukaryota > Metazoa > Arthropoda > Insecta > Phasmatodea > Timematidae > Timema > Timema douglasi. The sequence goes on from CABEEJ010000804.1 coordinate 171,766, forward strand.
CGAATCAGATACGTGATCTGAAACGTGGATCAATCAGCTTTAGTGCCAAAGCGTTTTGAACCACACGTTTGAAAGATTTGATATGTATGTACAAGTTCAAAGCTGGTGATTGGAAAAGCCGTTGTAATTTATTATAGTACATTTATTTTTGATCAGAGTACTAAGCCTACTAACCATCCGTGATTTATGCAATTGATTAGGAACGGGCAAGATGAGATGTTGAGAAAATATATCCACGCTTACGTGAAAGAAGTGGATATGAAACTATTAAGTAAAAATCACCCTGAGCGCAACTAGCTAGGATTAAAATTTTGACCTCTACTACTTCAGAAAACTAGTCTAAGTAACCCGAGATTAAGTATGCTTGCCCACCAGTGTTGGTAATTTTAGTACTGGTAGTTATATAGTAGTATCTGTTTCTAAGAAATAAATATACGCCTGATCTATAATGTTTGAATCTATACTCATAGACTAGAGATCACAATATTTATAAATTTTATACCTAGATGAAAATGTTTGTTAATTAATTCAACTACAACCACTACACGATTTTTGAATTTCCATTCTGATAATTTAATATTCATATTAAATAAAAGGCCACAAGGCCGTAGTCGGAGGGGGTGAAGGGGTGGGAAGATTTGGGGTTTTTATTCCCCCCCCCCAAATTTTTATAAACAAAATATATATGGCTTTATTCATGGTTCAAACAATATCAAAATTAAGGAACATGTATAAATCAGGGGGCTGTTTTACCATAAAAAGCACTTCAGATTGCTTCTAGAACTGTTAACCATTTATAATTTTTTCTAGCCTCCAGAAATTGGGGGATGGGCCCACCGGAACCCCCCCCCCCCTCCTGAAACTATTGTCTGGCTACAGCCTTGAAAGGACTTAACTAAAATATTGTTTTTTATTATCATTTCAATCCTATACATCTATATTAGTACAAGAGTATAATTTAACTAGTTTCTACCCCCTTAGGAAAATATGAATTCTTCTCTCTCTTATTATGTGTGTGTGCTAATGAGTTCTCTTTAGATTTATTTTTCTCCATTTGGTTTCAAGATTCAACCTCCTACACCAATTCCTCTTTAGTTATATTTTCCTCCCATAGCACTTGTATACATTTTAATTTAGCTCTGCCATTTTTTAACGCTTATGTAACTCGGTCGAAAGCCTTTGCTATCTGGATGGTAACCATCCCTTAAGCCTGGATCCTATTTACACCCGGGAGACTTCCTTAGCTCTAACCTAGCTGCTTGTTTAATGGAGGGACTTTTAAGTCCTCTACATACTAATTCTAGTAACGGGCTTCCCTGCGTTTATGTAAGTACAATAGGTGTGGAAAGGAATACAAATATATAGAAATAGAAAGAAAGACCAATGAGAATATTACCTGTCCTTGTAACGGTATTGTTCAAAATGGAATATCATTTTTAAGTCAATATATTTACAAATCATGCTGAATATATTCTACGCATATAGAGAAATATTTGTATATAGTTAGAAAAAATATAAATACATTTATGTATAGAATTATGCATGACTTTGACCACTGAACTACAGAGGCGGTCTTATACATTATATATATGAATAAAATAGTAAAACAAACAAAAAAGTAACCTGGTGGTCTAGGGGTAAGGTTTCAGACTTATTTGCTGGGGGTCCGGGGTTCAATCCTTGGCCCCGGCAGAGATTTATCTGATTACCAAACTCTTCCTTCACCTCTGACAAGACGTGTATTATTCACAACTTGTGAATGTGTGGAATGCCAGGCCTCCACCGTGGTTCGCATCCCACGTTAAACTGTAGGTCCTCCATTTCATCTCACAATCACCCTACCATTACACAATTAGCGTAAGTGCGTATAGCCCGAACAGGTAGTAAGACGTGGTTATAATAATAATAATAATAATAATAATAATAAAATTATATTAATTTACATATATAAATAATACAGATTATTAATCAAATACTGTATTTAGTTGACGGTTATAGGTATTAGGAAGGCTATATTCAGAGGAAGTGTGCCCATATTTGCGTTGAGGGAGAGTGAAAACTCACCCTCAGTGCACCCAGCTGAGATTCGAACCTAGATCTCCCAGTCATTGGCAGTCGAGTCTGACACGAGAGTAGTCCGTTAGACCAAGCGGCCTCGTAAGTAGGTGTTATGACCACTAACATTTGTGTATAAATTAACAAATGGTATAAATTATAAATAATAATCAAGCTTATTTAATATCTATATTTCTAATAGCGTGCAGTGCGTTGTATTAAATATTTTCCGCAACACAGGACTTAGAGAAATTTGTGGTATGTGTCTATATGGCGCCTAGCTTGACATACTACTCGCAATACATATCTGTACGTAATGTAGTATCTCTAAATCTAATCAGGGGTTTCTTATGTTAAATAATATTGTAGTAGCCCTTAGATAATATTTTCTTCCCTAGGCTCGTACATATTGTGACTGGGCAACAACAAGTAAGTGGGTATTTGTCTTCATGGGTATTTTATAAAATTAAAAAAAAAGACCACACGAACATCTTAAGTGCGGTATATTGACGTGTCGCTGACTGCTGCCAAAGAAAAGCAATGTTTTTTATTTATATTTTTTTGCGCCACGTCTTACTAGCCATTCGAATTATACGTGTAAACCAAAATTAATTAAGCTATTTAAATATATATGAGTAGATCTAAGGTAGAATGTTGAAGTGTATTCGCTTGTGCGTGGAGATTGAATGGGAAACCATCTAGGGAAAAAAGTACATCCGAATGGGATTCGAGCTCCAATCTTCTGGTCACTTGCAATCAAGGCATAGCATGAGACAATGTGACCACCTATGAGAGATACTATATTATTGTGTGTGAAGTTGGCTTTAACTCAATATTTTTACAATTTATAAAAGACGCTTCGTTTTGTAAACAATATATTTCATCAAATTTCTATAAGATTCTATAAACACATTTTTTACTCCCTCTGGATATCTTAATATATGATCCTTTTGTTCTTATAATCTAAGCTTAGCCCAAAGCTCTGGATAAAAAAGATTTCCTCAAAGTAGGGGACGTCAAAACTATTTACATACATTTATTTACTTCTTTCGTTAAAATATAATTAATTAATTGTTTCTATCTTTACATCCATTACGGTTTCCAGCCGCTGGTAGTTCTATTTTATTAAAGCCATTTATTTTACAGTACGTGCTGGATAGGCCTGACGAGGCTTCACGTGCGTTATAATCTAACTTTAGAATAGGACAGGTACAACATCCAGTCCTCAGGCCGTTAATTCATTACGGTGAATGGATAGACTCACACTTCCTCAATGATTTGTTTAATATTTAGTGAATATCAATTACATTAAGGGCCGGTCTTATGACTTCTGGATAAATATTAATCAGGTAGATAAATATTTATATCTGGTCGATAAGTTAAAAGTGCCTCTTATGACTGACAAATAGCATTTATCTGCCAGATAAAATGTATTTATTCATCACACTCTTATCGGGAGGTTTATGTACCTGATAACTTTTATCTGAAGGTTAAAATGCTCGTTGCCATAGGGACGCGTTGTTTTTAATGAGGTTTCGCAAATAAAAATCTGCTTTTAGGTTAAAATCTTGGTTCACGTGTTTAGTAAGCACAGGCCCGGGCTTTAATTATATGAAGTTAGAACATTTAATTCACTTTTATATAAACTGACAAGCTATTTGTAGAGTTATGGTTATATAAGAACAAATTATCAAAATGTGAGTACAATAAATGTAATTTTGTAAACGTTGTACCCATCTATTGCCCACATTTTGGCAGCCACTGAAATTAGTACTTGCAAGACATCTTAGTTTCTGCACCCACATGACACCATCTGTTTCCTCGCATTCGTTAAGCCGCCATTATTTAACAAATGTTGAGCGTTGTTGCCACTTTCAGGTAGTAGCGGTAGCAGCAGGGCTTATACGCATGCGCGCACCAGTAAAAACAGTACCAACCTTGCGTGTTCTGAATAAAAATATATTTATCCCCCAGATAAATTCAGTTCATAGCACGCTTAAAACATTAAAGTGTCTGATAACTTTTATCTGGTAGATAGCAATGTCCATCCGGTAGTCATAAGACCGGCCATAAATGGAATAGCATCACAGTTGAATAACAAATGGTACCTAATATCAAGACTGTAGTAAAGGTATTGATTGATGACCTTAAAATATTAACATAATCAAGTAGGAAGTAAGAAGTTAACGTTTATTGTTGTTGAACAAAACATTTATCCAACACTAATGCTCAGTATATTTCCTTACATAGTCGAAACCCACATCATATTTGACCCTCTAAAACTTTTTGCTTGGAAAAAAAGAGAAGTTGCGATCAATGATTATAGATAACATTCTGTTTTTGTGAAGTAGATCTGTGATGTCACTGTCAGATAGTTTAATTTATTCATATAAAAGTTGTGGGCAAAATGATGCATTTAAAAAGTTATATAAAAGTATTGAATAGCTTTTGAGAATTTTACTAACATACTCCAACTAATATTTTTCTTATTAATAATTTGATTTAGTTAGAATTTTATTCATAGGTTTATAAATAAAAAAAATATAGATCATACGTTAAAGTTTATGATTATACACCACGACCTATTTTTATTGTTTCTTCAAAATGTATACCCTGCAAGATAGTCTAACAAGGGGAGGCCACGACGTTCGGATCACGGATTATCTTCAAACTTTGTACACTTATAGTAGTCCATTAGGACAACATAATGAGCAAGTAGTAAGGCGTACTACTTAGGCGTTTTCGAGAAAATCGCAAGAGAAATTTGACGCGTCGAATATGTACCGGTGCGTTGCGATTATAAGCACGAGATGGTGGCGGTAGAGTGGTTAGCGTTCAAGCTCTGTAATCACTGGTTCGCTGGATCGAGTCCCGCTCATATTCTTTTTTTTCAAGACTAGTCATATTCTTTAATATATATATTACAATTCAAAGGTAATATAACGAAGAAATACGTGTATTTGCATGAACTTTAATTGAATTTCCAATGTTATTTGGCTATTTATTAATTTTTATTATTACAAAAAATATATTTATAACTATCGACAAGTAAACGACATATTGACATATTGTAACTCATTGTATTATTGAATCAAGTTATTCGCACCTTTATTTATCGATGTTGACTTGGGCTTTCCATGCTTGGCCCTCCCCTTATCCTTTCAAACCTGTGTCTGCAGGTCTAAAAACAGTTCCGGGTACCTTACCCGATTTCAGGTACGAGGGATTTTGTGAATCACGACAGGCATACATTTTCAGGAAAACTTTATGCGTTTGGTCGTTTACTTGTCGATAGTTATAAATATAATATTTTTTGTAATAATAAAAATTAATAAATAGCCAAATAACATTGGAAATTCAATTAAAGTTCATGCAAATACACGTATTTCTTCGTTATATTACCTTTGAATTGTAATATATATATGAAAGAATATGACTAGTCTTGAAAAAAAAGAAGATGAGCGGGACTCGATCCAGCGAACCAGTGATTACAGAGCTTGAACGCTAACCACTCTACCGCCACCATCTCGTGCTTATAGTCGCAACGCACCGGTACATATTCGACGCGTCAAACTTCTCTTGCGATTTTCTCGAAAACGCCTAAGTAGTACGCCTTACTACTTGCTCATTATGTTGTCCTAATGGACTACTATAAGTGTACAAAGTTTGAAGATAATCCGTGATCCGAACGTCGTGGCCTCCCCTTGTAAAACAAAATTAAAGCCTTAATACTATACTAATCCATAATTTTGAGTTAATTAATTAATTACCAAGTAGAAAGAGGTCCTCTTTAAGCTCCACTGTTTAACATTTCGCTTGTATTTGTTCCACGATTTCTGCTAAATGCGTTGACTAATCTTAACAAAATTATAAAGAACATTCTTTGAACTTAGGCCAAACAACGTAAGCATATATTTTTATAAATTTTGAGAGTGATTGATGAGACTAATGTATAGAAATACTTAGCACCGGCGTCTTACTACCCGTTCGGGCTATACGCTTGATGTACACTTGTGAATGGCGGTTATGATCTGCAAAAATATTGCACTATTAAAATAGTATTCATCTGGTTTCTATCTAACTTGATCACCAATGAAAAATATCACCTGCTTCGGTAGCCGAATGGTCTAAGGCGTGCATATCGCGTTAGTCTAGACTCCCGATGAAAGTGTGACAAGGATATGAATCCCAGCCAAGTGTACTGAGAGCAGTTTTCCCTAAATGGTTTTCCACTCTACCCTTCCCGCAAATACCGGTGCACTTCCTTTATATTCAATATTCCTTATCCCTAACTCATTAGCGTAGATAGTAATGCGTATAGCCTGAACAGATATGAAAACGCGGTTCTAAAAAAAACTTAACAAATCAACGTTAATCCAAGTAGAAATTATAGAAGATATTTCAACTTTATATACAAAGCTAAAAGTTAAGTTTGTAGTAACGATAATAACATGGAGGGAGCTCTACTGTTTACAGAACTACTAGTAAGACTGTAGTAACGATAATAACATGGAGGGAGGTCTACTGTTCACAGAACTACTAGTAAGACTGTAGTAACGATAATAACATGGAGGGAGGTCTACTGTTCATAGAACTACTATTAAGACTGTAGTAACGATAGTAACATGGAGGGAGCTCTACTGTTCACAGAATTACTAGTAAGACTGTAGTAACGATAATAACATGGAGGGAGCTCTACTGTTCACAGAATTACTAGTAAGACTGTAGTAACGATAATAACACGGAGCGAGATCTATTGTTCACAGAACTACCAACGGTACAGATGACGTCATAAATCAAGTGACCTCAAATTTGCCCCAAATCTTACGTTTGTTGGAACTCAACAGAATTTCTCTCACCATGATTGTAAGCTCTGTCATTGGATATTTTCATAGTTAAATCAAACCTTAGTGATGACTAGTGGTGTAACCAGAAACATACTTTTGGGGTGAAGGAGGAAACTAAGCTTTATTTATCTCATTTTTTTTTTCTTTTTACCAATGAAACCAGTCTTCAGTATTATATAAAATATAGTTTTAATATGTTTAAAGGTTTTTTTAAAAATACTACCCTCTAGGAGGCGAGAGGAGGCCAATCACCACTTCCCCATCCCTTCTTACCCCTGTGTGATCTTCTGGGGTGGCAAGCAAAATTTTTAGTACCACATATTACCACCCGTTCAGTTTATACGCTTATATACTGATTCCACTAATGGCTTTAGGGATTAGAAAAGGTTATCATAAGAGGAAGTGTATCCGTATTTGAGTTGAAGGGGAGTTTAAAAAAATTTTGGTAAAACCATCCTCTGCACACCCAACCGAGATTTGAAACTTCATCTTCCCTTTATCGGCAGTCTAGTCTACTGCGATTGTAGTACCTTAGACTATGCGGCCACTGATGACGATATTCTATCTCTTTGTTAAATTAAAAATAAATTAGCTCAAGAACCTTGAATATATCTATCCAAAGTAAACATGACTCAATATTTCATTTTAAATAGTAATGGTATAATAACGAACCTATTTGCTTAAATTACTTTTTTGGTTTGGTTATGATTTCTAAATTGACAGACATGTGTAAACGCAGTGGTTATCATTTAACATTTTATGTAAATGTTTATCCTAGTACAATGTTATTTTTTCAACCAAGTTGCTTTACTTTTAATATTTGCTTTAATTTCGTCACAAAATGAGCGGAACTCTATTGAAAAAACATGTCATTATTTCAAATAATAGCGAGGGATGTGTACTTTACCATTTCATTTATGAATGGTGGTAAACTGGTATATTAGGTTCAATTAAATTGTCCGAAAGTGTTTATTTATTTTTTATTTAAAAACCAAATGATATGTGATGCCACGTCTCTCTTTTTTTTTTAATTAATGGTCAGTAAAAAAACAACCACATTAAACACCTTTCAGTTGACATTCAATGGTTAAATTAAACCAACATTTTACAGTTAAATTCCTGTTTAAATTTAACCAGATCGTGGTTTCACCAAACCAAAATCACCACTTCTCATCACCAAATATCAGTGTCAAACAATGGTGAGTGGTTAACCGAAAACATTTTATAAGTTACTTGAATTTGATTAAAAATAATATACTATTGGTTTGTCTGGGAATGAAACATTTTTAGCTGTGATTTACCTTTCACATAAAACATTGGCTCTATTTTAAAACCATCTCATGAATTTATCCTGTTTTTTAAAAATTATAATCTAAAATATTTTTCAAACATTAACTTCCGTCCCATAAAACTAAAATATGAGATTTTACATAAAGTTTGGACTCATATTTATTGTTTCTGGGTCTGACATTTTAAAAATGTTTATTATTATTATTATTATCTGTCCTACTGTCTATGGCAGCTCCTTCAGTGGCTTACAATATCTATATTGTGAATGTGGGGAATGCCATGTCTCCACCGTGGTTCGGATTCCACGTTAAACTGTAGGTCCTCCATTTCATCTCACAATCACCCACATTGCACATTAGCGTAAGTGCGTATAACCCGAACGGGTAGTAGGACGCGGTGCTAATAATAATAATAATAATAATAATAATAATACAATATCTATAGAATATGTATCATTTTTAGTCCATTAAACATGAACAAAACTAGAAAGTTTAATCAAAAAACACTAAGACTACTGTTCAAACTATATTTAGAATGAAATCAAATTAAATTTTGAATGAGGCAGGCTTAATTATCATCACAATACTGTGTAGGTGAGTTGTGGCCTAATCTTGAAATCGTGTATGAGTTGCGGCCCGGCTTTTTGAGAGAAAGAGTGTTATGAGTTGTGTCCACCAAACTAGCAGTGTGATTTCTATCATTATGTCTTATATTTCAGATATATACTTATCATCGTCTCATGTCGACATCCCTCGTAATAACCAAACCTCCTCAGTTCTTTTCGTTCAATGGATGTGGTAAAAAATTGAAGGTTTACTAGGTTAGGTTAGGTTAGGTAAACAACCAAGACCGCAATTCATATGGGGCTCTAAAAATGTGGGGCCGTAATTCAACTGTCTCTTTAGAAGTAAACAACTCGTGCGGCTGAAATGCAACTCTCTCTTCAGAGGTAAACAACTCAACTGTCTCTTCAGAGGTAAACAACTCAACTGTCTCTTTAGAGGTAAACAACTCAACTGTCTCTTTAGAGGTAAACAACTCAACTGTCTCTTTAGAGGTAAACAACTCAACTGTCTCTTCAGAGGTAAACAACTCAACTGTCTCTTCAGGGGTAAACAACTCAACTGTCTCTTCAGAGGTAAACATTTCAACTGTCTCTTTAGAGGTAAACAACTCAACTGTATCTTTAGAGGTAAACAACTCAACTGTCTCTTTAGAGGTAAACAACTCAACTGTCTCTTTATAGGTAAACAACTCAACTGTCCCTTTAGAGGTAAAAAACTCATGTGGCCGCAACTCATCTGCAGCCTCAAAATCTGTCGGATATATTTTGCTCTTAGCGTCCCAACCTAACCTAACCTAACACTATACATGATATATTATACAAGACCCGCATCAGTGAGCTCGTGGTCTAAATGTCAAGCTCATTTAGTCCGGTTCTATGGTGATGGGAAGGTTCGGGTTTTAGTCCAAGTCTGTTGTAACGAAGGTGGTATTCTCTAAACGCCTTACCAATATCCCTTAGCTAATACTTGGATGTATTTCCTCTAAAATTAACCTTTCTCATCCCTCTCTAGCCCATTGACGTATAGTCCGAACATGTATTAACACTAGTTATAAAAAAATCCAGTAAAAGTAAAGTATCTTGGATGGTAACGATTTGATCCAACCGATCTTAGAGAAAAAGATAGCGAGGATAAAGTTTAAGTATTCATTAAGCCTGAGAATATATATTGAGAAAAGATAAATCCATAGTAATTGCATCCAGCCAAGATTCAAACTCCAAACTTCCGTGCCATGAGTCTAACTGAGAATACCCTTGTAAATATACATAGTTCAGATTCAAACACGCCTGGCAGTTGCGAAATGAACCGAAACACATATGAACGTAGGCACGTACGCCCTTTGAACGGATGGCTCATAGAGGTATCCCATGTAATGGTTTCCTTCTAGAGGGGTGGGGGAGGGGGGAATAAAAAGAGATCGCAAGAGACCAGAATCAGGTGGTATTGCACCTTTTAACCTCCCCGAAGAGAAATTAGATTACCCATTCCGCCGTTATTGGAAAAAAAAAATTACCCTGACAATGGTTCCGAAAGACCCTCTAAGTAGTGCAGGGGCTCAATTTAATGGCACTATTTGCAAATAGGAATCTAAAACGCGTGTGGTCGTGGATAACGCTATCTCAACGGGATGTACAGACGTAGACACACAACTAAGGAGCGTAACGTAATATTTATGTTATCATTTATTCACAACTTAACATTAATTCATATTTTAATAATTTGAATAGTATTGTATTGCTAAATTATCAGATTTTACTATTTATCCTAAACGGTACGATATCAAGCTATTTCAACCTGGTGGGCCACTCAAAAATATTTCGTTTAGCACCCCGTCTAAATTGAATTGAATTTATGATAGTAAGTAATCGATAGTGTGTGTATAGAGCGTAGTTTGTTGAAGTTTAGGATAGATAGTTAGACTGACGTCTTAAACGTCATGGACAGCGGTTATTCTTTTATGAATAATATTGTGCACTATTTTACACAGTATTAATTTGTTTTAAATTTATTTAATCAGCAAAGAAAGATAATTATCAACATTTAATATAAAGAGAAATTAGAGGAAATATTTCAACTTTAAATCTTAAAATAAATATTACGAGTGTAGTAACGAAAAGTTCAAGATAGCTCCACTGTTCACATAACTACTATTAACTAATAAAATATCCAGAACTATTGAAAATTTCATTTTGAAGCTGAAAGATACAATAATCTGTAGTTTGTTTGGACCTGTCATCCTATTATTTCTTTTCTATTTCAGTATTTTCAAGATAAATGTTTACGTGGTGGTGGGTGGTTTTGGCAGAAATTCTCCTCTTGTTGACATCGTGTTTTGTACGTTTCCGCTAACTCTTGTTTTTATTCCGAAACACCAAACAATCACGTACACAAACACGAGTATTGCTTTTGACAAGCTAACCATTCGCCGGAAAGTTCACGTACTGAAATAGCGTCAGGTTACACCTACAACCGACCAGCTCTCATTATTTAAAGTTCGTTTCGGTTAGAATGCTGAGTGAAAGAATCAAATCGAATTAATATTTTTTTATCAACATATTTGGTGGGATGAAAAAATGGCCCCGGAGGTTTGGAGATTGCTAATAAAATCTATATATAGTTTCTTTACGTTCCAAGTAGACAGTGGGAGAACCTGAAATATTCCTTTTACTTGGGGTATAGAAAATATAATTTATCAAATTTATTGTTATAAAACTTTTTTACCTATTGGTAATTTTAGGATCAATAACTTTTGAGTTCTAATTGATATGTATTGATATGATTTAATATATTTTTCTCTTGATTCACATTGTGTTTTACTTTTTTACTACTTTAGGTCTCTCTACCTATTCGAGAGATAGTAAAAAATAAAAAATGTTCTCGCATTTGCGTGGATGGAGAGAGTGAAACGTACAGTTACAATCAGTAAACCCAGTAGAAACATTGAAACCAGACCTTCATTTAACTCGTAATTAGAAGCCTTCCGCCGATCTAAGTGCGACTCTTTATACTAGTGTCCCTTCCTTCAGTCTCGGCGCAACTCCTGATGCTAGTGTGCCTCCCACCAGTTTCAGTGCAACTCCTGATGCTAGTGTGCCTCCCACCAGTTTCAGTGCAACTCCTGATGCTAGTGTGCCTCCCACCAGTTTCAGTGCAACTCCTGATGCTAGTGTGCCTCCCACCAGTTTCAGTGCAACTCCTGATGCTAGTGTGCCTCCCACCAGTTTCAGTGCAACTCCTGATGCTAGTGTGCCTCCCACCAGTTTCAGTGCAACTCCTGATGCTAGTGTGCCTCCCACCAGTTTCAGTGCAACTCCTGATGCTAGTGTGCCTCCCACCAGTTTCAGTGCAACTCCTGATGCTAGTGTGCCTCCCACCAGTTTCAGTGCAACTCCTGATGCTAGTGTGCCTCCCACCAGTTTCAGTGCAACTCCTGATGCTAGTGTGCCTCCCACCAGTTTCAGTGCAACTCCTGATGCTAGTGTGCCTCCCACCAGTTTCAGTGCAACTCCTGATGCTAGTGTGCCTCCCACCAGTTTCAGTGCAACTCCTGATGCTAGTGTGCCTCCCACCAGTTTCAGTGCAACTCCTGATGCTAGTGTGCCTCCCACCAGTTTCAGTGCAACTCCTGATGCTAGTGTGCCTCCCACCAGTTTCAGTGCAACTCCTGATGCTAGTGTGCCTCCCACCAGTTTCAGTGCAACTCCTGATGCTAGTGTGCCTCCCACCAGTTTCAGTGCAACTCCTGATGCTAGTGTGCCTCCCACCAGTTTCAGTGCAACTCCTGATGCTAGTGTGCCTCCCACCAGTTTCAGTGCAACTCCTGATGCTAGTGTGCCTCCCACCAGTTTCAGTGCAACTCCTGATGCTAGTGTGCCTCCCACCAGTTTCAGTGCAACTCCTGATGCTAGTGTGCCTCCCACCAGTTTCAGTGCAACTCCTGATGCTAGTGTGCCTCCCACCAGTTTCAGTGCAACTCCTGATGCTAGTGTGCCTCCCACCAGTTTCAGTGCAACTCCTGATGCTAGTGTGCCTCCCACCAGTTTCAGTGCAACTCCTGATGCTAGTGTGCCTCCCACCAGTTTCAGTGCAACTCCTGATGCTAGTGTGCCTCCCACCAGTTTCAGTGCAACTCCTGATGCTAGTGTGCCTCCCACCAGTTTCAGTGCAACTCCTGATGCTAGTGTGCCTCCCACCAGTTTCAGTGCAACTCCTGATGCTAGTGTGCCTCCCACCAGTTTCAGTGCAACTCCTTATGCTAGTGTGCCTCCCACAAGAATCAGTGCAACTCCTGATGCTAGTGTACCTTCTACCAGAATCAGTGCAACTCCTGATGCTAGTGTGCCTCCCACCAGTATCAGTCCAACTCCTGATGCTAGTGTGCCTCCCACCAGTATCAGTCCAACTCCTGATGCTAGTGTGCCTCCCACCAGTATCAGTCCAACTCCTGATGCCGTGGTGGTTTGTTCCAGATGTGCCCACGGTACCTGTCGAGACGGTTCTCACGGAAGCCGGCTCCAACGTGACCTTGGCCTGCCCGGGCGTGAACGAGCACTCCATAGTCCTCATGCTGGAGTGGCTAACTCCCAACGTCAAGTTGGTGGAGTACATGGGGGAGAGTATGACGGTGTGGGAGCACCAGCACCGAGTCAACCTCCTACCCGAGACGTTCGGACTGTACTTCCATCCGGTGGTCGCTGAAGACAGCGCCGAGTACAGCTGCCTCGTCAACAATCGTCCCAAACCGGAGTCTATCATCCGGCTCATCGTGCAAGGTAGGCCTTACTTTGGTTCTCTGGTCTTTGGGCCTCTATGTGGTACCTGTAGCTTTTCATGTATACAGATATAAACACATCAGATATTGCCACCTAGACCTTATCAGGTATAGAGATATAAACACATCAGATATTGCCACCTAGACCTTACCAGGTATAGATATATGAATACATCAAATATTCGGTTGGGAGATAAGATGATTATTTATTCGAGTATCTTCGCGAATGTGTTGGGTTATATCATTTTGGCAGTGAGTGTAGCACTGTATGGAGAGGAATGGGTAGCATTTGTGGGTTACATACAATCTACTCCTACTCTATAAACACGGTCTGTAAATAACTGAATACAATTTTTAAAAATTATATCCATATGTTATAACAAAACATCAAAAAATGTATATTTGTTTTATTGAATAAGGTTTGCACTACGCAAACAACTCCCTAGACACTTGAAATAGTAAAAAAAAAGAAAAAAAATACATTATTCAATCTAATATTTATAGCTATAAATTATGTGTCATTAATTAAAACGAACTAGAAATACGTAGTGACAATGTTGTAATATCGGATTAATGATATCGAGGACTAATCAAGGAGATATAATAAAATTATCCATTTATAAAAAGAATCTATTGTTTAAAATTACGTAATTTAATTTCCATTTAACTGCTAATGAATTAAAAAATATATTTCATTCATATATTACTAGTTATTTCAATGTGTATATCTACGTCATATCTTACTGGATTAAATTTCAGCACCATACATTAATAATTGATTTCCACCCGATTCGGTGGCTGCGTGGTCTAAAGCGTTTATCCTTTTTTTGGCTAGACTGGCGAAGATAAGGGGTATAGGGATTCGATCCTGGTCGGGAGCATTGAGGTTTTCCCTAAATGGTTTTCCACTCTCCCTCCATGCAAATGCGGTCGCATTTACTCTAAATTAAGCCATAATTATCCCTAACCCATTAGTGTAATAAGTACATAGTAGTATAACTTGAACAGGTAGTAATACACGGTGCTAAACATAAAAAAAACTTTCCCATAACAATGACCACTAAAAAGCAGAAATATGTGTTTTTTTTAATCAAGAAAGCTGTGTTTTGTCATATTTATTTCCCATTGCATATTGCTACACATTTAGTTTATAATCATTTTATCTACACTAATTAGTTAAGATTGAGGAAGCTTAATTTAAAACAAAAAGCACACACATTCGTATAAAAGTCGAGTGGTAAACTACACCCCCAATACCGTCAGGTGAGATTCAAACCCCCAACTTTTGTGTCACCAGAAAACAAGATGAGTTGAGGCTTACGCCTTGATTTACGTGCACACCGATAGGGGTATTCCTGTAACCATATACCTTAATTTTATTTGAAAATACAAAAACTTCTAAACAATATTTAATTTATTACCTACAACTTCATTGGCTGCATGGTCTAACGCGATACTCTTGTATAATACTATATTTCCGATGACAGGGAGATCAAAGTTTGAATCTCTGTCGGATATACTGGGAGCGGTGGTTATTTTTTCCACTCTCCCTCCACGCAAATGCGGGTACGCTTCATCTGAATATAGCCTTCTTAGTTCCTAAAACTATTAGTGTAATTAGTACAAAAGCGTATAACTCGAACAGGAACGTGGTGCTAAAAAACCCAGTAAATAAACAGTAAAATTAGTCGCGCCATTTAAATGTTACTTAACATGTTTGAAAATTTTCGGTAAATCTACTACAAAAAGCATCATGGTCCTAAATTAGTACTTAGCTCACCAAAATATCTTATTAAACTATTTATCTTGACTTGCCCGTATAGCTACAAATTATATTCACACACATTTTCTTCCTATGCTCTTTTTTTTATCTCTATGCAAAAAGAAGAAAGTCGTGTTATAGATAATGGATGTCCATGCCAATCTCTACAGAAAATGATGCTTTCTATTAAAGGACAGATATTTGGCTATATAGCGTCCGATACAGTTGAAACTCGCTCTACGAGAAACTGCCAAAAAGCTTATCTTCCTTTGGACGACTGCCATTCGCCAAGGGTGGTGTTGGGGGGCGGAGGGGTTAAAAAAAAGACGTAACGTGGTTCAACCCCCGTCCTTTTTCCATCCACCCCTTTCTGTTTGTACGTGAGACGAAGCTGATTTCCCATTCTATTCTGACAGCTCCCGTTATGGCTGGATTATGTTGTAGAAGGGCAAGCTAGCGAGACCTTGTGACCCCATATTGCAAGCGGTTTATAAGAGTGTGTGGAGGGGTGGAGTGGAGTGGAGGGAAGCACTGGCTTTTCTACACAAGATACTTCCTTGTCTTGACAACCACTTCAACCTACGTTTACATTCTATTTTCATTTTCTCTCGACTCCTTGAAGAGAGTGGTATTGTGATCATAAAAAAAATATCAAACTTGAGATTTTGATAAGTGTCGACGTTTCATGACCCCCTACAAATCAAAATGTGGTTTTTTGTGATGTTGTACGTCCGTCCATCCGTCTATTGTATCTCAAACTAGAGCCGACACAATTTTGGGGTCCAGGCTTTTCATAAATTTCCCCCGAAAGATTTTTTATTAAATTAATATTAACCCTAAAATTAAAGATAGTTTAGGGTCACCTGGCGGTCTAGGGGTAAGGTGTCAGACTTCTGTGCTGGCGGCCGGGGTTCGATCCTCGGTCCCGCGATTAACAAACCCTTCCTTCACCTCTGACAAGACATCTTGTGAATGTGTGGAATGCCAGGCCTCCACCGTGGTTCGGATCACACGATAAACTTTAGGTCCTCCATTTCATATCACAATCACCCTACCATTACAAATTAGCGTAAGTGCGTATAACCCGAACGGTTAGTAAGACGCGGTGATGATGATGATAGTAATAATAATAATAATAATGCTAGTTTACTGAAGGACAAAAGTAGGAAAAATTGATTCTCTCAAAACTTGCGATAACGACTTTAATTAACTCATATGTATAAATACTTTTTAGATTTAAATAAAAAATATTTTTTTTGTGAAAATTACTTTAATGGCACTTTACATAAGCGAGAATTTCCAATTTTGATCATATCTTAGTAAATATTAGAAATATGAAATAAATTTTTATTGTAAATATGTAAGTTAATAATGATAAATATAAAATCCCTTTGTTTGAAATATATATTTTTTAATCAATAAAATTCTGAGCTATAAGCCAATATTTATATTTTTTATTCAAGTCTTTGGAAATGAAATTGATTGATGTTTATTTGGTGGACAGAGAGGCTACTCGTTTCTCACAGTTTCTGTATCAGTATTAGTATCTGTATTTCATTAATACACTTTGAATGAGTGTTTCTGCAACAGTGTATAGTATTATTTCGTTTAATAAATTTTGACGATTTTAGTAAATGTCTATATTTTAATATTAAAGAGTGAGAAAATATGGTAGGTGCACCTAACCATTTATTTTCAAAAAAAAGTTGAAATCTTAACTGCAAACAATCAGTTTATTTTGAGGTGAAATATGTGTTTATAAGAGCTATCGTTTTCTATGGATGTATACATATTCTATTTATGTATGTAATTTTATATACGTTTTCCGTTAATTTAAATTACGAAAAGAAATGCTTAACCAATTTTGACAAACGAACACTCATTTTAAAGGTTTGAAATTCTGGATGTCGACCAAATTAGTAGTATCCAACGGAAAAATAATTTTAATATAATGTATAGTTTTCTTAGTGGCTCATTTGTGAACTCATTTATTGTTTTAAGGGCGTAGAAAGTGTTTGTTGATAAGGGTCAAGACCCCCTGGAATTTGATAATATACGTATAAAAACTTCAATTGGTTAAAATATAGTAACTGTTCTTGTGGAATACCGTTAAGGCCCCCCCCCCCCCC
>CABEEJ010000804.1:193228-214159 GCA_901482245.1 Timema douglasi
TATATATATATATATATTTATATATATATATATATTTATATATATATATATATTTATATATATATTTATATATTTATATATATATATTTATATTTATATATATATTTATATTTATATATTTATATTTATATATTTATATTTATATATATATTTATATATTTATATTTATATATATAAATATATATATATAACTCAAAATAATGCAGCATAATTTTCACAAAAATGCATTTATATAAGTTTAGCAAAATAGATTATCGTTTGCACAGTACATTGGTATTAAATTATGCATTTTTCCAACCATTGCAAATTATATGCAAAATCACATACATCCTCTATGGCATTATGAACTCAGTTTACTCCAGTACTTGCGAAAGTACATATACTGATCTTGTGCCAGTACAATCCAGTCCACCTCATCACACCCTATACCTGAGTTAGCTATATCCAGTCCACCTCATCACACCTTA
The DNA here is from genome assembly GCA_901482245.1 of Timema douglasi. Classification (NCBI taxonomy): domain Eukaryota; kingdom Metazoa; phylum Arthropoda; class Insecta; order Phasmatodea; family Timematidae; genus Timema; species Timema douglasi. Next base: position 193,696 of record CABEEJ010000804.1, read on the forward strand.
TCCCTGAGTTAGCTCTATCCAGTCCACCTCATCACACCCTATACCTGAGTTAGCTATATCCAGTCCACCTCATCACACCCTATACCTGAGTTAGCTATATCCAGTCCACCTCATACCCCCTAAGTCTTAACAATGGTCTCTTCCCACTGGGTTTGCCGCGTGTCCTGGCCACCATAATCTACGAGACTTGATTTACCTATCAATATCTATGTATGAGTACAGGGTATGTAACTAAAATGAACACTCTTTGTCAAGATTAATTTGAACTATTTATTTTTTATTATTATATTATTTGCACTTAAATGCAATATCTGTTAAACATCTTGGTCATTTTTTAGCACCACGTTTTAATACCCGTTCGAGTTATACGCTATATTTATTATTTACTTGACAAGAAGATAATATTTGGCCTACGTTCTTGAGATATAATACTGAATTAAACACTAGACTAATAATATTTATAAACGGATATCTAATGATGACTTTGTAAATATAACGCGAACTAAACTATCATCTCTAACGTGAACATAGATCAAGCTATAAAAGTGAGATGGTCCAAAGCGTCACTCTCGTGTTAGATTGGCTTGATGAAAGATAGATCTGGGTTTGAATCCCGTTAGGGTCTAATCAGAGTTGTTTTTACTAAATAGTTTCCCACTCTATCTCCACGCAAATCTGGATAAATTACCTATAAAATGCTTCCTACCTCATGCCTACCCCATCATAATAATTATCATATAAGCGTGTAACTTGAATGGGTAGTAAGACATGGGTATAAAAAAAAGTGGGAATCAATGTTCACAGTTAGTACGTCTGGAAAAAAATATTACGACGTGCTCTATTCTGGAATAACCTTAGCTCAAACTTTATAACATTCAAATGTTTTTATAAACCTACACTATTTCCACATTGACCTAAAAGCCTTTCCAACCCTTGAAACCGTTTTCATCACCCTGCATTGTTACCACCACACTGACCTCCAAAAAAAACCTCTCTAACACTTGAAACGGTTGGCAAATGTCACAGCTCATAAGCGTAAGTTACCTCTTTTTACTATCCCTACCCTTGGAGTCTCTCCGCTCCTTATTTATCTCATCACTAGACCCCTACATCGTACTTATACATATTACAAGGTTGTTTGAAAATCAATTTTATTTATAAACAATGTATTGGGATTAATGTATATGTATATATATATATATATACATATAGAGAGAGAGAGTTTAATTTGCTGTTCTCAAACAGTTTAGATACACTACAATCCCAAACCTTAGCTCAGCCGGTAGCGTGTCCGTCTACTGAGCTAAGACTCCCTGGTTCAATTACCAGCATGGGTGAATGATTTATCATAGGTGAAATATGACACTTTCACAGTGATAAACTAATGGCCAGGGACCGGATGTTGTGCCTGTCATAGTATTAAGTTAGATTGTAAGGCATATGAAGCTACGACAACCTAGCAAGCCGGCAGTGGAGAATATATGGCCCGAATAAAAACTGACCACAGGCTGGAAACAGTAATGCATGTAAAGTAAAGTTACTATACCTTGGGAAACATCTCCTAAGTAACTTTCATGAGTGTTAAAATCACAGGGTTGGTAATAAAGCTCAGTCTAAGTTAAGACGTTTTGTTATTTCTGTGCAAATTCGCAGTTAAATACTTTTTTATAGACCTCAACTCTTTTTTAATGGTATTGAGAAATCCTTCATAATAGAGATCACACATTCATCCTACACGTCTATATCCTCGATCTTGCGTACGGCTCTTATAGAAGAAACAATAGCATCTTCTATTCCACTCCCCCTTTTGTTTCACTCTCTTATAGAGGAAACAATAGAACCTTCTACTCCGCTCCCCCTTTTGTTTCACACTCTTATAAAGGAAACAATATCACCTTCTACTCCACTCCCCCTTTTGTTTCACTCTCTTATAAAGGAAACAATATCACCTTCTACTCCACTCCCCCTTTTGTTTCACTCTCTTATAGAGGAAACAATATCACCTTCTACTCCACTCCCCCTTTTGTTTCACTCTCTTATAGAGGAAACAATAGCACCTTCTACTCTACTCACCCTTCTATTTCACTCAACTTCGTTCTTGCGTACGAGATTGTACCTTAAAATAACGAATAATAAATAAACCTCGTAATTTTATGGACCTTTGTAACTCGGAGGTAGAGCGCGTTGGGCCACTAAACCTATGTACAAGGTCAAATCTACACTTCCAGTTGTCAATTTTCAACGTACGGTACATCCAAATTGTTTTAATTATATGGTATTATCATCCAAAACAAACGCCTGTTTCAAATCATACTCGCACCTATGACCACATGGACAAAGATTTCCGTCTCAAATTTTATTGATCGGGGCAAGAATGGGAAATTAAAGGAGAGGTTGTGTCGCCAACCCCCGTTTTGGGAAGAGAGCAAAGAATTCTAATCAAATATATGTAGACTTGATAGTCAATAGATATTCCGCTACACACATTAGGTTGGGATGGAAGTAATTATTTTTTTAGTCACGCGTATTACTACCCGTTCAGTTTATACGTTTGGATGGAATTCAATCGAAATATTTGTACACTTTTTACACCAAAACATTTCTCCAGCTCAAATAAATATGATATTGCTAAATTCCATTTATTTAGTCTAATTTAATTTATGTAGTTATCTAAACAGTTTTTGAATATTTGTCCCAGGGCAAAATTACATTTGACACGAAACATTTTAAATGAAGAGGAAAGGTCATGATTAAATTACGCAATTCCTATGTCAAATAAAAAAAATTGTTGTCTACTATGTATATAAAATTAAACTAAATGTATCTACCATAAAATATTATTTTCATTCTGGCCAAAAAATGCTTCTTTTTACAGAAACTGGAAAAAAAAAAACCGTCCATAGTTCCATACCACACAAAATTAAAATTCTCAATAGGACGAAATCACTGAAGATTATCTTCGATACATTGTATGCTTTACCCCAAGGTATTATTATATGTTCGCCACTGGTATTTATTTAACACGCGTCTCTTATTTTAGATGGTAAAACGATTTCATCCATATAAATTACTTTTTAATATAATGCGTACTGTGGACATAATCCACTGCGGATTTTGGCCAGTCTCATTTTAACTGAATTTATTTATTTAAAATAACCTGCATCTTTATGTGTAGCACTCTTTCAGTGTTATTTGCTATTTCAAAAAATAAACTTAAATAAATAAAATAGGAAATTTAAATAATGAATAATATATATCACCCACTTCGGTGATCTCATGGTTTAAGGCATTACTCTCACAGTAAACAAGACTAGCGATGGTTTGGATATTGAAGTTTGAATTTCAGTCGGGTCTATTTAAGGTGGTTTTCCGAAATGGGGTTCCTCTCTCCCTGCATGCAAATATGGCTAAACTTCTTATAAATATACCTCAATTATCTCTAAAACTCACTAGTTTATTCAGCACATAAGCGTATGACCCGAACGGGTAGTGGACGCGGTACTAAAAAAAAACTTATCAACTTATACTTTCTCTCAACACCTCGGATAGAGAAGTATTGTAATCGTCAAAAAATTGGAGTTAACATTTTTTTGTAAATTTCGACATTTGTTGACCCCCTTAAACCGAAGTGATTTTCGCGATTCCGTCCGTCTGTCTGTCTGTCTGTCTGTCCGTCTGTCTGTCTGTCTGTCTGTCTGTCTGTCTGTCTGTCTGTTCGTCCGTCAGTTTGTCTGTATCTCGGACTAGAGCTGAAATAATTTTACCGATCAGGCTAAAACTTGGTATCAAGGATTTCTAGAATATTGCCCGGAAAGGGTTTTGGAATTAAATATCCAACCCTAAATTTAAGGGTAGTTTACTGAAGGCCAAAAAGAGAAATAGATTTTCTCTAAATAAGATCTATTTTGATTAAGCTTATTATCCAAGTATTGTTTGAAATTACATAACAAATGGCAATGCTCTTTTTCCTATGAAAATAAGTGTGTCTGTAAAATAATATATTATTTCATTTATGCTCTTTGATGGTTTGTTTCTTTTAAAACGTATATCATCTTGTTACACAAATCTTAAAGAGTTTTTAGTAAATGTTTCTATATTAAGATATAAAGTCTGCGTAGTGCTTCGCAACATTTGTTTTGGATTGTTACGGAAACTGAACAATATTGATGGATGACTAGAATATAATACGGAAACTATACATTTTTATCATATTTTTAATTTGATTTATTTTTAATTGTTTAACTAGATTTAAAATAGATGTATCAACTATGATATTTTCCCTAGTTTAGAAAATATATTTGACTAAGTTTGAATCTTTTATAAGGTAGCTTATACCGTAAATAATTTAAGTGATTAAGGAACTTAAATCTCCAAATAGTCAAACCCGTCTTGGTGTATGCCGACATTTTTGGACGTAGAGGATGATCGTGGTGGGGGAGGGGGAGAAGGGGTGATGGCTGGGCCTTGGGTCCGAAAAACAAGAACTGATGGAAGGTAGCTGCGAGAAGGGAAAGCATGGACTCCAAACTAATTACAGACAAATGGTGTAATTAGGCTCCGCATGTGGCAGCTTGACTTGACAGCCGGTAACAGCTGATGAGAGGGAGGGAGAAGTTGAAAGGTTTCAAGGAAGTAGAAACACAAATCATACGTTGCTTGCGTGCGTGCGTGCGTGCGTGCGTGCAGCACAGTACACCCCTTTACTAAAAATATTCACTCACCAAAACACATGTTTTTTGTATACCATCTCTTACTACCCATCAAGGCTACACACGGAAAAAACAAATTTTTAAACTTTTATAAATGAGCCATAAATATATAATAACGTCGCTTCGGTGGCCGCATGGTCTAAGGCGCTACTCTCGCAATGGACTGGACTACCGAAGACTGGGGATTGGGGTTCGTTCCTGGTCAGATGCATTGAGGAAGTTTTTCCGTCGCTCTTCCTCCACACAAATTCTGGTGCACTTCATCTAAATATAACCTTACTAAACCCTAACGCAATAGTGTAGTTAGTACATAGGCGTATAAACCGAGCGGGTAGTAAGACGCGGTGCTAAATAATACATATATATACTTAATAATATATTTCCTAAGCAATCCAATACCTTATAGCAGTGTGTCTTCTGAAGTAAAGGTCAGTTCGAGTCCTGACAGGGGCGAAACATTTATCATTGGTGAAATGTAGGTTTACCTTTTCACAGTTATAAATTAACATCCGGCAACTGGATGTTGTGCCTGTACTAACTTTAAGTTATAATATAAGGCATATGAAGCTACGACAGGCCCAACAATCCGGTGGGGGGAAATATATGACGTGAATAAAATACTGACCACAGGCTGGAAACAAGTCATCGACGTATAGTATAATTTCCTAAACCAATTTAAAATAAAAATATATTTTTCAGGATAGTTTTTACAACAAGTATATCCACATCAGTGGGCACACAGACAAGACGACACTCACTTATAAGCTAGTTGGCTGGTGACCAGAATAACAGGGTTCATGTCTCGACGATGGTTCTGAGCGATTTATCTTAAGGGATATTTCTTCTTTTTTTCCGGTAACATGTCTTAGCTACCCGAAAGGGCTATCTCCATATCTTGTTTATTGATATAGGATCTTAGTGTCAAGGTAAGACTGCTACCTATCATGGTAAACGCAGTGTACGTATTATAATAATAAAAATAGTAATTTAACCTAGTAAAATATTAAACTCGACAATATTTATTTATCAGATTGAAGATTTAATTCATTTTCCCAAATTGAGATTTTTAAAAGTAATTAAGTGCATTAAATGCTTAAAAATGGATCCAGTAGCTTTTTTATTAGTCACTAAATATCCTTTTCTTTTATCCCGTGCATTGATTTATCCATCCTACCGGGCCTGTTTATAGATGAACTAAATATACTCAACAAGGATTATAACCACAACCTTCCCCATACCGAGAAATCACACAAGAGATGACGCCTTAGCCTACATGTCCATCAATGGGGTGGATTCACATGTGAATAAAATATTTAATATTTATGGAAATACCTTATTTTGATATTAATAAGTGCATTTTCCCAAGTCGATCACAAATCTATAACATTATTGCTTTTGAACATGAACTGTAATTTATACAAGTATGAAATTCAATTAACATTTATACATTTTCTATTCAATTTATTTGACAATTTATTCTAGAATAACATTTTTTGGGGACTATTTTATTTTATTAAATTTTCAGTTGTCAAGAATAAACAACACAGTCAAGCCAAATCCCATAGGCTGATTGTTATTCAACAACTGTTGAAAATTGTAAGGAGTAGAAAGTAGAAAGATAAAAAAATACGAGGCAGGATAAATGTTGGTCAAATGTACACCATATCTTGTACTAAGATAGCCCCAGAGCTCTTGAATGTGTGTCTGGAGCCCTGTGTTACCATCAAACCCATCTAAACATTGGACCAGAAGAGTGTTGGGTAAAGATGGGTAAGCCACCAAATTCGATAAGCCCTTGTCAACAGGACAACATCACATCCCTGGGAAACTCGGATGGTTTTTGAAAGAAACACTATTGCGTCAAGTAGGAGTTAAAAAAAAATACAAAGTCCATATAGAAATCGTAGTAAAAAAGAAATATATATATATTAAACTATATTATTAATTTACACATAAGACGAAATTCAAAACTATATTTATAAATAGTTTTAACTGTTTTAAGGGTGACCTGGCGGTTTAGGGGTAAGGTGTCGGATTTGTGTGGGGTTCAATCCTCGGTCCCGGCACAGATTTATCTGATTGCCAAACCCTTCCTTCACCTCTGACAAGACGTGTATTAATCACAACTTGTGAATGTGGGGAATATCAGGCCTCTACCGTGGTTCGGATCACACGTTAAACTGTAGGTCCTCCATTTCATCTCACAATCACCCTACCATTACTCATTAGCGCAAGTGTGTACAACCCGAACGGATAGTAAGACGCGGTGATAGTAATAATAATAATAAACTTTTTCATTCGATTAGATATTACTGTACAGACTGTAGAGTACATAAAATCAATGTCACGTGTTTATGATTTCCGTGTCTGGAAATGAGCCCACACCTTGAAGCCCTTGGAACTATACTTGTCTGAATATTGGATTAGAAAGTTATACATTTCTAAAAGAGAGTAAAATAGAAATACAAGATTCTTTACTAAAAGAATGTACTAATATCCACATAATAGTAACATGTTATGACAACTGACAACTTGTGTGAATTAAGGATCACTGCTGACTGACACCACGTTACCTACAATAGATCAGATTACTCTAGTCCATGTTCAAATTAAAATATTCGCGTTGTAAACTTAATTTTGGGCTGTCCCTTGTAATATTAGAATATTAATATTATTGGGTGTTTTCATGGGATTGGGCGTTAACCCACTGATATATTTAAATCTCTTAAAATAGGTCAAAGGAAATATATGAAAACATACACTCTCTTCTCTAATGTAATGTTCCAATTCTCTGGTCTTATTTTCTAAGAATTTGTGTTGGATAGTTTTTATATTCTTGTCAACATAAAATAGGTTTCCGCTATTGAACGATAAAATAATTCCTCCCTCCCTGAACGGTAAACAAAATTGTTTTACGATTTCTAATTTTTTCTTTCTAAAACCAAAAGTTATTGATCTTTAAACTTTAAAGTGCGGTCTCTTTTATTTAAGTTTTCACTTTTATGGCAATGTTACCCGCCTCGGTGGCGTAGTTGGCTAACGCACTTGTCGTGTTGAGCTCTACTACCGAGGGCGGGGAGATCGAGGTTCGAATTTCGGTCGGGTGAACTGGGGGTAATTTTTCCTAAATGGTTTTCCACTCTCCCTCCACTCAAATGCGGGTTCACTTCATCTAATTCAACCTTCCCAACTCTCAATCAATTAGCATAGTTAGTACTTAAAGCGTATAACCCAAACGGGTAGTAAGACGCGGTGCTAAATAATATTAATAATAAATTTATGGCAATGTTAGTTAAAATTATTATTATTAGCACCACGTCTTACTACCCGTTTACAGTTTAACGTGGAATCCGAACCACGGCGGAGGCTTGGCATTCCCCACATTCACAAGATGTCTTGTCAGAGGTGAAGGAAGGGTTTGGTAATCAGATAAACCTTTGCCGCGACCGAGGATTGAACCCCGGCCTCCAGCACAGAAGTCTTACTGACACCTTACCCCTAGACCACCAGGTCACCGACGTTAGTTAAAACATCGACCTAATTTCTATTTAGAAAGGATATTTTTAACTTAGACTTTCTAAACAAGTTTTAATTTGATTAGCACCACGTCTTACTACCCATTCAGGCTATGCGTGGACACAGTTATCACGATAATGTGCCATAGATGGCTAAGGTTGAGTTCAGAGGAAGTGTACCCACTTTTGTGTGGAGGGGATTTGAAAACCATTTTGTAAAAAACACCTTCAATAATCCCGACCGGTATTTTAACCTATATCTTCCAGTCATCGGAAGTTCACCCTACTGGGAGAGTGATGCCTTAGTCCATTTGACCATCGGAGAAGGTTAAACTAAATCAGTATACAACTTACAAACTAACCCAACAAAACCTCAACGAAACCTCGGAGTCCTTGTAAATCTAGTCATCACCCATAATGGAAAACAAAAAATTTCATCATTTGTGAATTTTTCGACCGTTCCAAGGATCAAACCTAAAGCTCTTAACTAATTAGGCAGGTACTGTACCAAATAAGCTTATTTTAAAATTATGTACACTTAACGTGAACTTTCTAAATTGACCGATTATCAACTAATTCCTCTTTATAACAAGTCGATTTATATCTGCGAAAGGGCTGGTTTCTGTTTAATATGGTACAAATTAGTGCATCCTTGGTATCAATATTCGTCACCTTTCAGAAAATTGAGAGATTCTAAAGAATTTTGTCAAAATAATATCCCCCCAATATTAACGTTTTCATTAAATTTAAGGTATTTTAATGGTTGAAGATAGCCACAAGTTTTAAATCTAACTGATTGTATGCCTTTTAGTTCTGGAAAAGCCTGTTTAGGTGTTATTTTCATATTTGTTAAGTGGCAATTCTTTTATATTAAAAAAATGTTTTATGCTACAGTTCAGTTTGTTATGGCTTCCTGCCGCTTCGGGGGTAATTGGTTGATGTCACGACGGCAACGTTGTGTTCCGACCCGTGGGGGTAGGGGTAGGAAAAAGGTAATCGAGATTGTTCCGGCAACGTTAGTCACGGTGGAACAGAAGGATGTTCCGAGCTGGGGTGGTAGGGTGCTGGTACCGGCAACGGCAATCGCGGTGGGAGGTAGGATGGAGTCCCGACAACGTGAGTCGCGGTGGGAGGTAGGATAGACTCCCGGCAACGTGAGTCGCAGTGGGAGGTAGGATAAAGTCCCGGCAACGTGAGTCGCGGTGGGAGGTAGGATAGAGTCCCGGCAACGTGAGTCGCGGTGGGAGGTAGGATAGAGTCCCGGCAAACGTGAGTCGCGGCGGGAGGTAAATTATGACGGTGGAAGGAGAGGGAATTCAGACAAAATTGCTCTTTCAAACGGCACACTCAGGTTGGGTAGCTACTATCAAACTGGCCTCTGACTGAGGAACCACCGTGATAAATACCCTCCACTGCTGCCTGGCCATGTCCAATGGGAGAAAAGGGAGCTTCTCATTGGTGCGGTAAAACGTGAGCGATAGTGGCCGCCAAGCGAGCCAATAGAAAGAGGAGTTCTCATTAGCGCTGTGTACAGTGGTGACAGCGTCACGGATGGCTTAGAGAACATGGACTGTGGAGCGGTCCCGGCAATAGAGAAGGTGGGTGGCGCGGCCTGTGCAAGTGCGGAGGAAAGATACAAGGGCCAGATGAACAGTGAGGCACAATAAGTTTTTATCTAACAGTAATAGGAGACGGGTAGAATCATATTACCCGTAACTTACATAACCCTAAAATTTTATTATAATCGATACAACCGTTTTTGATATCTGTACTTCCAAAAATGCCACCACAAACCCATCCAGTCACGCACCAAATTATAATCTCAAATTCTTCTTGGGGAATAGGATAAAATAATTAATATTAGACATTTTCATAAAACTTTAATGTGAATTTCTTTCTTCCGTGTTGTTATACACATAGTGTGACATTTATCTTGTAGATTGTGTGTGAGTGTTTTGTGTATATATGTATATATTACATTAATGTTTATTTTTAAATTTCGTACGAGATAAAACAAAATAGGATGACAAAACTTGAAAATAAAGCCGAATCTCTGTAGTGTCACCTGAAGAGCAATGTTTTCTCTTGCATGTGATTATATCCTTCTATCCTTCCGCTTCTATAACCCCCGTCCTTCTCCACGCGTGCGCACAGACACACACACACACACACACACACACACACATACATATATAACTGAGCCGTTTACGAGAAAGCAAAATCCATTTAGAAATTTGTATGCGGCTCCAAAACTAGAAATAAACGATGAAGATGAATTTATCTCTGAAAATATAATCGAGTTTATCCTTTAGATTTAACGTGAGAAAAGGTTAAGGTTTACTTAAAAGCTGTTTGAATAGTCTCACGATGTGGAAGTAGACAATTTTTGGGTATTTCTTCTCCTATACCTTGGAGAATTTCTTCACGCGTATCACTTTATCTGGCTTCAAGAACCAGATAACGTTTGTTTACAGTTTCCTCTCCTTTTAATCGGGAGGAAAACATCCTCTAACTTTAATTTATTTAAAAAAAAGAAGTTTTCCACAAATATATGAGAGTATACGTAGCCCCTCAACGAAGGTTACAAACAATCAGTGTCTCTGTCTCTTGTAACGAGAGGGAAATTTATCTTTCTTTTTTGTTTTTCATTCATCAATCCCCCCAACTCCTCTCCCTCTAATCTCACTTTCCCCCACGTTGTCAACTCTTCTATTTATTTCCCTCCCGTTATATTTCCTCGCGTATTCCTTCAGAAAGTCTGCGTGTATTTGCACTTTTTACACAAGCTCTGGTTTCGTACACTAATCCATCGTCTTGTGTTTCAATGTTTACAATTCCTCTTCGCATTATTTCATTTCTTCTCCTCTATTTTTCTTCCGTACATTGTAGAAAAGCTCAAAAGTTTTTTTTACCCTCTCCTTTCCACCCGTCCTTTTTAAGTACGGTGAAAAATTAAATTAATATAGTGTAGGATGAGAAGAAATGACACTCATTTCTCTTGAGCCCGTTGACTGCATGAGTATGAGAGAGATGACAGGCAGAGAGGAGAGAGAAAATAGATGAAAGGGATATTTGCTGTTGGCTTGTCATACATTTCGCGGAGGACTTTCCCGGCAATGTGACTCTCTAGATGTCATATGCTTGTTTGTTTTTATTAAAAAGAGGTACCAACATTGCTTAAAAAGTTATACGACGATTGCTCAACATTTACAATTTCATTTGTGTTCTATGCTTCCAACCTCACTTTAAAATATGCTATTTATTTATGAAATTTGCAGTAATGAGATTGATAAGGCCTAAAATGTGTACGATGAAATAAAAGACACGGCCATGTTTTAGTTGCGCAATATCACTATAACACAACGATCATATCATATGAATTTACAACTGGCTGGTGTAAAAGTGATCCGGCAAAAGAAATAGTTTTTGGCACCAGGAAAAAATACGTAACTCTGAATATTTACATTCCGTTTTACTGGAATTTGAAAGTTAAGCAATAGAGTTATCAAAAATTGTGATATCAAGAATTAAGATTGATTCTTGACACCAGTGATGATCAAAGGTATGGTGGTATTAATTAATTGAGTTTTACATCCTTAATTATAAGTATTCGTGTCCGCCTAATTCAAGTCTACTTCATATGACTCATATTTTCCAGCTGATTAATTTGGACTATGTGATAACATACCACAATCCATCAGTTTGAATGAAGAATTTTTATCTAAGTGGATGTCCTTTAATGGTAATCACTAGAAAGATCAGTTAGATCCAACCATATATGCAATTAACTAGGAAAATATGGAGTAGAACTGGTCATGCATGAACTAAAGGTCACAATGTGACTATGGAGCACTGGAACAAACAACACCACACATACATTGTGAATGCCACTCAGGAAATTCCAAAGGTCCTGGAATGATCTCCCTACAGCCACACCTGAAACAGTAGTCTGGGTACTTTCTTTGGACATTGATCTGTGATCATCTTTCTAGACCGTATGGTGTTTGTAATAATAACGTAAATGTATTGTGTTGTACTGACTGTAAGCTATTGTATCACATTGACAATATATACCTTGAAAATTTTGTTAAGTTACGTCATACAACCTCTGAAAACCACTTCGGTGGATGCGTAGTCTAAGGTGTCACTCTCGCAGTAGACTAGACTGCCAATGACGGTGAGATACTATATATACTTATATATATATATATATATATATATTGCTGAATTGGATTCACACCCAAATCGTCCTCTGGTAGGCTTTGTAATAGGATAAATTATGTTTTATCAACGGTCCTGGTGGGAACACGCATCCTACTGAGCTTGGGGTCCAAGGGCCGATTCCCAGCATCATTAGTGAAATGTTGGTTTTCCTTTTTCAAAGTGGAATAGCTGTAGGTTTTGTCTGTTCTAGATACACAGTATGCCCCATCTATGGTGGGAGTCGAGGTGACAGCTAGTGCATTCTCAGATATACTCTCATGTATCCATACGCCAAACTATATGATATGCAGGGCCATTTTATGTTAGGTTGTTGTCACTTTTTGTCAGTCAAAAATTTCACAACAAACAATTTGTTTAAGGAATGCTTTTCTATAAACTGATTTTATAGCTTGTGGTCAGTTATCCCAACTTCTACGATGGATGGACGCTAGTTTGTAAGTTGTGTTCTGATATAATAATCATAATAATAATCAACTTTGATAACGAATTTAGGCCACCACCTTTTCTAAAACTTAACCAATACATTTAAAATGAAGTTTAACAGAATGATAAACATAAAAACAGAAAGATAATGAAATAGAAAAGCTAGAGCTAAAATCAATATGTTCAGAAAGTGCACGCTAAATACCCAAATTAATATATTCTTATAATCTCGTCTTACTTCCTCTTAAGATTATACTTGCACGATAATAACTCTAATGGGGTAGGTCTGAGGACGGAAGCATTTTAGAGGCATTATACCTGTATTTGCTTGGAAGGAGAGTGGGAAACCACTTAGGAAAATACACCTTTAGAAGACCCAGGTGGGATTCAAACCTTGATCTCCCCGTCATCATCAGGCTAGTCTAACACAAGAATTATGCCTTAGAACATTCGGCCACTGAAATGGATCCGAGATATAATTAATGACATGGCAGTTTCAATCTAATCTGTTTAGCTTGTGATAGGGATGCCAGTGATTCAATACCGGCCGGGTGTTAAGAGGTTGTATTTCCTGAATATCATATTACTCTACCTCTTGTAAAATACGGGCACAGTTTCTCTAAATCCTCTCTTTCTCATTCTTACTCTATTAGCATAATGCAATATGGATATTAAGACACTGCACGAACAATAAATAACACCTGATTTAGCTTCAACATGCCAATATCAGTATCAATATCTATTGACCTATTTTGGTATTCATGATAAAATGAAGATAAATGACTATACGAAAATGTTTGGAAAATTGTTACCAAGAAATAAACATCTCTTAAAAGTAAACAAAACAAACAATTTAATTTGAATAAAATGAACACAACTTAACCTTGGTAATATTAAAGAATTTCATGGTAGGTTTCAACGTTACATTTTAACCAGCTATTTATTAAACTGATATAAATAATTGTCGTGCTCTAAAATTCTATCAAATTAAATAACCAAAATTAAGGTCATCTCTCATCTAAGGAGAACAATATCATCATGCTTGTTTCACAATGGCAATCATTAATTTTTGTAATTTAAATTAAACTCGACTGTTCTATTGTTTGACTTATCTCCATCTTATGTGCAGTACATGTTTTGTATCAGACAGATTGTAGAAGTGGAGCTTTAAACTTGGTGAGATTATGGTAGCCTCTTAGAACCACTGCTTCAACGTTCTCTACAGTGCTGAAGCTTGGGGGCAGTACACACAATATAAAACAATAACTTATTAAAACTGCACAAATATATTACAACAACTAAAAATCAAATAGCCGAAGATATTATGTATGCATATAGTGAGGGATCACTCCACACAGATATAATATTTTGAAAAGGAAAAATGACACCTGAACCCGGGACCTTTGGCTTGGGGTGCATCCCAAACAATTATAACAATAACTGTACATGTGGCTCATAAGCAAACTACCGAGTCGCAGATGGCTGGGTTATGGGTTATGGTTTTCTACTCTCCCTCCACGCAAATGCGGGTTCACTTCCTCTAATTTAACCTTCCCAATCCCCAATCCATTAGCGTAATTAGTACTTAAAGCGTATAACCCGAATGGGTAGTAAGACGCGGTGCTAAATATTATTATTATTATTATTATTAATTTCTTACTCTTAAAATGTGCATACACACTTATACATTTACATAAATTTCTGATTCATAGATGAAAGTAAAAATAGCATCACTGATGAAGTGTTTTCATTCCATCACTTGTTTGGGTTATACTAATACATACTAATACCGCTAGTCTATTCGTGATTATTGAGGGAGATTCAAGAGGAAATGCACCCTTATTCGAGGGGATAAGGAGTGGGAAACAGTTTTGGGGGGACAACAATCAGTACATCCGGCTGAGATTTTGTACCTCAACCTTCCCCTCACAATTAAACGAGCTTGCCAACTAAACAGCGTGCTCACTGGTGCGGCTATGAAATGACTAAGTAATATGGTCGATAGTTGAGAAGAGATACATCTCCAATAAAATGTTCAAGTACCAGCTAGTTAGTAGGATGGGAAGCTGATGGTGCAAAATAGCACTTTCAGTTTATCTATCTATCCGGGGAACGAACTCCATTCTGTCTTTTGGAAGTCTGCGAGTTTCTTTATGACTTTCTCTGCTGACATCACCTGCTTAAACATTAAGTGAATAGGACAATGGTGTAATATAAAAAGATTACACCTGAGAAGGGGAGCTAGATTTAGAGCAGGTAAAAGTAAAGAGTGTAAGGAGTGCTTTTCTCCCCAAGGAGGTTGATAAAGTCATCTTTACGACCGTAAGAAAAAGATCACGTATTTCCTTTGGATGCCAATCCGCTATATATAGATATACAAGTTTAGGACTCTGGGTGGATGACTCATTGTTTTGTGTCGTGCAAACGACGAGCCATTGGCAGGTGTCTGTGTTGTAGAGAGAGTGATCAATGGACAAGTGCCTTCAGCCGAGGAGAGAACCGTTTTCTTTAAAACACAGCTCAAGGGTAGACGAATCAATTAGACGTCTGGTTTATTTAATGAGACGCTTGTTTTAATACCGTCATGACTAAATTAAATTTCAATTGACGATTTAAATATACAAATTATTTAGCAGTGTTCATACTTTAAAATAAATTATAAATATACAAACATATAAGTGTTTTACTGAAATCATAAAATTAAATATTATATTAAATATTCATTAATATTGTAGGTTTTATAAAAGTATTAATTATTAATTAGAAAATGGTCTGATAGTATCTAATGTGTTTTTTTCGATGGCTGAATTGTTGAGCGGTTTTATTAAATTGATTAATTTATTCCTATTACTTGTGTTATCAAAAAATATTCTTATTTCAATTGTTGACTACATTTCTATTTTGACATTTAACACCATTGTTAATTTCTTACTATTTTTTTTATCCCAACATCTAACTATCTACTCGTGCTTTACGCATAAATATACTAAAGCTAGTTTTTTGGGGGTATGAGAAGGGTTGAAACTTTAGGAAGTGTACGCACATTTGCTATGAGAGAGAGTGGACAGACATTTGAGATAAATCCAACCATCTGGTATTAAAAGCCCAAACTTCCCATCTTGTAAAATCCAGTCTTTTTTCCAGTGTGACGTGTTAATGCACACGACCACCTTAAGAGGGTTGCTATACTAATCTCTGTTGTGTATTGTAACTTGCACTTTGTATTTAGGCGGGACAAATCCATGACCAAGTGAGATTAAGTCTAAAGTAATCTTAATCGTGAATCGTTTCTTGTTATTACGCTCAGAATCAGTGAGTTGTTTGTTCATTTGTAGGGACGCCACGTGGCGCAACGTTACTTCCCGTGGAAGGGGACCTTGTTTCTCCTCAAAGCAACATAAGAAACTAAGGGTGGAGGGGGGGGGGTTATCTGCGCACGAGTACAATAGCGTCTAGGTGAATCGTGAATTTGCACGACGAAGTAAATTCTATTCACACTCCGCTTTATCTGGCGCACGTAGATGGAAGAAAGAGGGAGGTAGTGGGGGGGGGGGGGAGAGGAGACTGGAGGCGGTTGGAAGATGCAGCGAATGGGAATGTCTATAACAGTGTATTGTTGGGAGTGAAGACGGGAATAAAGGCATTGTTGTAATTAAATATCCACAGTATGGCTAGACGAGGCCTTGCACTAGAAGTACCTTCTTGTAGTAACAATGTTTCGGAGAAAATGAAACCAAAATATTATAGTTAGGGAATGTCACCATAACAGATACATTTTAAAATAAGGCTTCTGTTTTTTTACTTAATAACAGTATTTTATAAGCTTCTTAAAAGGGATGAAAAAATAGGAGAATGGAGAAAGCCAAATAATCGATAATTTGTATGCATCTCCAAACATATTAAAGATAATCGAGTCATGCAGGATGAGGTCATGTGGCATGTATGGGTGATGACAGGTGTGTACACAACATTTTAGTTGGGAAACCTGAAGATAACATACCCCTTGGTAGGCCGAGGACAATGTTAATATTGATTTGATGGTGGCTATGTCTCAGGATAGTGTTGAATCGCGAGCCTATGTTCTAGAAGCCATGGACTTTCGAGTTCCTAAAGGTGGCCGTCTCATTAAGAAAGAAATTGCCAAGCAGACGTTCAGATATAACGCAATATTTAATTCTATGATTCGTCTCTTAAAATATGGTTCACACCAAAATAAAGTCGAAAGATTCCAACAGGGCTCCTTTCCCTAACAACCCTATGGTTTGCTTTATTAATAGGAAAAAATGTGTGAAAATGTGACTTAAGCTCATTTTAAACGATTTTTTTATTTAATTTGTGAAGCTATGAGACAGGACTGGAGGAAAAAGGGTTATAGATTTAACCTTCCTCTAACAAATGGTCATTTTTTATAGGTTCACAACAGACAATTTTAAGATATTTTTGAGAACTAGCAGCGAGATACCATGAGATAAGACGTTTCATAGCTTTCTTTCCCCTCTTACTTATTGACATGGTTGTAGGTGAAGGGAGAAAGGGAATATATGCTTAGACAGAATAGAGGTAGTTCCATAAAACGATACAGAGTATTGTATTCTAAGCCGTGTGGCCTGACATTGATTTGTGTTTTCTCTATGACAGAGGCGGCCGCCTTAAGGACAAAGAGTTAGTAAGCTTCACATTTTATTACTCGCCTTGACTATCAGAATATTAGCACCAATGGAATGAGGAAGGTAGAATTTGTAGAATTTTTAGGAAATGTTCGATCATTAGCGTGGAGTGATATTAGGATTTAGGAAAAAGAATAACTCAGTAAACCCACCCCGGACTCGAGTCCAGAACCCTTCTCAGTCATCAAAATATAATATTTAATATACTGACGACTTTATTCGTGTGCCCACGGGTGAGGGTACTAAAGAGTTGTAGGTAAGGGCTATATATTACTGTAGATAATTATAAGATGAAAAAAAAGACCTGTTGTCCACACATTCGTTTTTTGTTTTGTTTTTTTAAACACAAAATTTGTACGAAAAATGGCACCGCGTCTTACTATCCGTTCGAGTTATACGCACTTACGCTAATGTGTAATGGTAGGGTGATTGTGAGATGAAATGGAGGACCTACAGTTTAACGTGGAATCCGAACCATGGTGGAGAACTTGCATTCCACACATTCACAAGTTGTGATTAATACACGTCTTGTCAGAGGTGAAGGAAGGGTTTGGCAATCAGATAAATCTGTGCCGGGACCGAGGATCGAACCCTGGACTCCCAGCACAGAANACAAGTTGTGATTAATACACGTCTTGTCAGAGGTGAAGGAAGGGTTTGGCAATCAGATAAATCTGTGCCGGGACCGAGGATCGAACCCTGGACTCCCAGCACAGAAGTCTGACACCTTACCCCTAGACCACCAGATCAGCGAATACCAAATAAGGTTGTCGTTACAACGTTATAAATATGACTATTGAAATTAGATATTTTATTAAATATCATTTAACAAGCTAGATCGATGACTGAGAAGTGGTTTTTTTTCACGATAGGAGCCCGTGGAATAAATCTTTGCACCCACTAAGGGGAAAAGGTCAGCATTTTATATATATAAATCTGACGACTAAAGCGTGAAATTACTTTTTGGGTAGTTTGACTTGGGTGCGTTTGACCGTTGGGGGTTGAGGGGAGACTCTAAGGGAGAAGGGGGCAACTAGGATATAAATCTAGTCATAAATTTGTTGTTGTAATGTTACTACAGAACGAACTCATTTCAGAAAAGAGCCTCACACAAATTTATTAGAGAAAGTTAATTTGAAAATTATCGTACATAACTATTATTTTAAATTGGCTTAGTTAATAGAATAATAAAGCTTCTATTTTTTACTAATTGTAAACAAAGTGAAGTATAGTTTTATATATGTGATCATTTTTATCTTACTGTCAATCTAAAGTACCCAGTCAGTTCACCCTTCGATATTTCAGAAATGATGTTTTTTGAGCATATATTGAGTGATGTGAGCCAATTTCTGCTTTTTTTTTACATTATTTATTAGAAAACTAAAAGCTATATTTTTTCAAACGCATAAACCGACCCTTATGGAGAGTATAGAATTATAAACTATACTCTTTAATTTGTCCTTATAAAGCATTTCCCTCCAACATTCGTTTCAAAGACAAAGAGAACACTTTTTATTTTTGTAAAATCTATAATTTTTCAACTTTTTCCATTAATGTTCAAGTCATATATAACGTTTACCGTTTACTACTTACTACCCATCCTGTTTATTCAAATATTTAGGTTAATTAGGTGGGGAAGAGAAAAGTTGAATCTTAAGCACCTGTAGACCCACCCGAATTTGCGCGGAGAGTTGTAAATCCGTGATAGAAAACCATCTAAATATGCCCAGCTCGTATTCAATCCCTTTACCCCCTTACTGCTGGAAATCCAGATGTCTTATACCGCATATCCACCATTAGTCAAAATGTTTTTATGATATTAGCTTTACATGGGCCTTATGGAGCTTTACATGTGCTTTACTGAGCTTTGAATGTGCCTTACTGAGCTTCACATGGGCCTTACTGAGCTTCACATGGGCCTTACTGAGCTTAACATGGGCCTTACTGAATTTTAAATGGGTGTTACTGAGCTTTAAATGGGCGTTACTGAGCTTTAAATGGGCGTTACTGAGCTTCACATGGGCCTTACTGAGCTTCACATGGGCCTTACTGAATTTTAAATGGGCCTTACTGATCTTAACATGGGCCTTACTGATCTTAACATGGGCCTTACTGAGCTTCACATGCGCCTTACTGAGCTTCACATGGGCCTTACTGAGCTTCACATGGGCCTTACGGAGCTTTGCACGGGCCTTACTGGGCTTTACATGGGCCTTACCTATTCACACTTATTTTTTAAATAATATTTCATATTTGATTTGGTAAGGAGTAATCGGTGACCAAATTAAATCTTTATTTTTACTCCCTTCTCTTTATTTATTACTAGCTTGGTATTCTATGACGAGATGATTGTGTGTTTTTATTGATGGTACACACCACCTTCACCGAAACATGTCGTCATAGAAGAATAATCTACTATCAAATAAGGAGAAGAGAATAAAAATAAAGAAGATAGTATAATTTTATATTTACACATGTTGTACAGTATATTAATTAAAAACTCCTTATATAGGTAATGTATATTTTTCAAATTTGGCTAATATTCATCGCTCGCACAGACAAGACAAAAACAAATATAACCAAGTCCAAAACTTAAATATGGTTTTCACTATTCAAATTTGAGAAGCAAGCCAATTCAATCTTAAGAACATTCCATTTTTTTTAATATACAGGTTTAGGCATTTAAGTTGAGTCCAAAATATCTTAAAAAAACATTAAAAAAAAATATTTTGTACAAAAGTTTTAGGTTTTTGAAAAAAATTTAAAATTGGTAAAAGGGAAGTATTTTACATAACTAATAATAATAATATATCTAATTTTCAAAAATAAATAAATTATTATTATTATTATTATTTAGCACCGCGTCTTACTACCCGTTCGGGTTATACGCTTTATGTACTAATTACTCTAATGGAGTAGGAAATGG
>CABEEJ010000805.1:0-47212 GCA_901482245.1 Timema douglasi
ACAGCACTAGCTAGAGGTTCTAAGCGATGAATAAAAACTCCAACACCTCTAACCTACCAATTAATTAATTAACAATAATTAATCAGTAAGAATCAACATGTCAGAGTTGCGCGGCCAGGGAGGTGGTAGGGGAGGGATGGAAAGTTGGTCAGGGGGTGGGGGTAAGGGGAATAACCGGATGTGGAAAGTATGCTAATTGATAGCCTGGGGGCTGTTACTGGTGGTACGGCCAGGGAGGTGGTAGGGGAGGGGTGGAAAGTAGGTAAGGGGGTGGGGGGAAGGAGGCTATTTATATCAGAGGAATAACGGTACCTCTAAATGACCTGAAATGAGGTCAAAGGTCAAGTTGATTCAGGTGGTCGACCCAACTACTGTCGGGTGTACTGAAGGTGGTTTTCCAAATGGTTTTCTACACTCCCTCCATGCAAATATAGATACACTTGTAAATAAAACAATCTTAATCCCTAAAACAAGAGCGTAATTAGTATATAAGCGTTTAAACCGAACGGGTAGTAAGACACGTTGCATATAATTTAACTACCAAATTATTTAAACGTCAAGTAAAAATCACTCAGTTAATGTACGGTCTTTCCCAAACTAACAAAAAAAAATAGTGATGGTAAACATTAGATTTTTTATTTAATAGGTGGCCTGGTGGTCTAGGAGTAAGGTGTCGGAATTCTGTGCTGGGGTCCGGGGTTCAATCCTCGGTCTCGGCACAGATTTATCTGATTACCAAACCCTTCCTTCACCTCTGACAAGACATCTTGTGAATGTGTGGAATGCCAAGTTTCCACCGTGGTACGGATTCCACGTTAAACTGTAAGTCCTTCATTATATCTCACAATCACCCTACCATTACACATTAGCGTAAGTGCGTATAGCCCGAACGGGCAGTAAGACGCGGTGCTTATAATAATAATAATTATTATTATATTATTTTATTTAATTTTTCTATTTTAGCCTACACATTACAGTATTATAGATAATTAATTAAATGTGTCTCTAAAATAATTCACTTTAACACTCCAGGTTCGATTCACAGAATTTCAATTTGTTGTTGATGTGGAATTGTGACTTCCCCTTTGCAGCGATATATTTACGAATATAATATTATCAACATATTAAGATGATATTAATGAAGATTATTCTAGAAGGTTATGTGACCAAAGGCTAAGCATATATGTTACTCATGATCTTGAGAAATTACGGCAATAACTTAAGATCTTTAAAAAACCTAGGTTTTTGACTTGCTTACCTAGCTATTCTATAGAATTAGGAGCTCGAAAGTAAATTGCCACAATTACATAGGAAGGCTAACTATTCTTATCTTGAGCTAGTTCTATCCAGTCCCCTTCATTACACTCCCTCCGTATCTTGAGCTAGTTCTATCCAGTCCCCCTCATTACACCCTATTCCTATTTTGAATTGGTTTTGTCTAGTCCAATTCAATACATCTTATCCCTATCTTGTGCTAGTTCTATCCAGTCCCCCTCATTACACATTATTCCTATCTTGAGCTAGTTATATCTAGTCCAATTCATACACCATATCCCTCTCTTGTGTTAGTTCTATCCATTCCCCTTATTACACTCTCTCCGTATCTTGAGCTAGTTCTATCCAATCCCCTCATTACACCCTATTTCTATCTTGAGCTAGTTATATCCGGTCCTTCTCATTACACCATACCCCTATGTTGAGCTAGTTCTATCAAGTAAACCCCACCCCTATCTTGGGCTAGTTCTATCCAGTCCCTCTAATTACACCCTATCTCTTTCAAGTCGATTCTAATGTTGTCCTCCCATCTACGTCTAGGTATCCTCAATATCTCTTTCCATTGGGTTTGCCAATCAAGACTCTGAATATGGCTCTATATTATTCCATTCACGCTGCATGTCCTGCCCACCTTAATCTACGAGACTTGACTATTCTAACAATGAGTTGTCATGAGTACAGGGTATTTAACTCATCAAAATGTAGCCTCCTTCACTCGACAGCACCCTTATCTTTATTTGGATCAAAGATCCTTATTTTAGAAAACCAGGTTTTTTTTTCTTCATCATGTTAGGTAAGAGACCACGTTTCACAACAATAGAGAACAACCGCCAAGATCTTTGATTGTTTATTTCTGAGTTTTACATTTCTTGGAAATAAGTGAGCTGTTAACGTTTTCCACTTGAGATATAATTCGTGTATTTTTTTCTTTATAAACAATGCTGATAAATGGTTTTTGCCACGCGTATCTCCTGGTTTAAGTAAATACTTGATAACATGACAGGACAAGTATTTAACTTGAGAGTCACAATACAATCAGATAGAGTTAACGGTCATGGCCATACGAGGAAGATGGGTGTACAAATAAGGGTACCCCCTACGGACAACTATTCATATAGGACTGGTATAAAGATGGGTTCCAGTTCACATACACCTGATTATTAAGTTTATTTATTTTAACTTCTCTCACACACTTGTCTGTGAAGCATTAAACTTTTATAGTTCCTAACCAAAATGCGATTAAAGATTAAAGGGAACGTGAATCAATATATTTTTTTTTAGAAAGTTTTTATAAAACAAAAGGTTTTTTCCCCAAGATATATTTGATATAAATTCAATATATATGTTAAGTAGTTTATACACAAAATAATATCAACGATTGTTGAATAATTGTTGTGAGTTTCGATAAATTCGTCCGAGACTATTTTCCATTCGTTTAAAATGGCCCTGTGTTAAAGGCCACTATAATCATTACAAATATTCAAGAACTGTTGAGAATAACATGTGTAGAGAATTCAATTAAATGTATCTACTGGAGCAATACTTTATATGGGTATCTGGTCCAAAGTCTTTTTTTGTTATAAAAACTTAAAAATATAATTATCCTAACTCGCATTTCTTCCACCTCACTTAAGACTACAATGTTCACTGCGTAATAGTAGGTGTGAATCCCTATGTTAAAAGTTCACGGGAGTTACAATTCATGATAAATTTTGGCCATAAGTTGATAACTCTTATTCATGATGTTCTTAAAGAATTTTGAGNAGAGTCAAAAAGTGTGGGGGGGGGGGGGGGGGGCAAAGTGATCTTACGAAAAAAACCAGGATTTCGGAGATATAATTCCGATTTTTAAAAGAGATATAATTCAGGATTATCATTTTGGCTATTTGTGTCTAAACTATCGGAAGAGAGTGTCTTCAGAAGAGATACAATTCAGGATTTCGGAGATATGATTCCAATTTTTAAAAGGGATGTAATTCAGGCAAAAGTATTGGAAAAGAGTCTCTTCCGAGGAGATACAATTCAGCTCCCCCATTGTTGTTGGGGTCTCCTCCCACAGCCAACTGTTTGTCTGATTTGACTTATAAATTATCTCTAATTATATACTTTTGGTATATAAATAATTACACAAATGATAGTTCAATGTTAATACTTAAGATTTTAAAATGAATAAATGTATATTTTGTAGTTACATTGAGTTACTATCTACTAACTGGCAGTTGTAATGTTAATACCAAAAATCTGTCACATTGTGATGCAATTTTCGCTTAATCCATTAGATTTATCAAGAATATTAGAGGGAACAAAGCTGTAGACAATGTTAAGCAACACATATTTTACTCGAAATGTTTTCCTATAGCACATTTAATTTTTGAGTTACGTTAGAAAAAATAATTTGTAAGCATGGCCGCCATATTGTTTATTTGCAAGGCCACTCCCCCCCGCCCCTATTCCCCTAGGAATTCTTTAAGAACATCCTAATGAAGAGCTGTTATTGTTAACATATATATAGCCAAACTTTATCATGAATTGTAACGCACACATAAGGATAAACAAGATTAGGAATGAATGTAGCCGGAAAAGAGTGAGAATACAGGTAGTATATGAGATGGTAGATGAAGCAAAACTGAGATGATATAGACATGTAATTAGGGTGTTGGAGCACATGAGATAGTAGATAAAGAAAGACAGATGGTATGGGCATTTAATGAAGATGGATAAAGAGAGGATTCCAAAGAAAATTATGGAAATGAACTTTGTATAAAAAAAAGAAATTTTGTATATATTGTTTCATACACTTCCTTTAAGGTAAATAATAGGATTTCTTCTTTGAGATATCACCGTCCTCATTCCTAGCCCTTTAACGCGAATAAAATATTTTGTTACCCGCTGATGTGGTCTAATGCCCTAAGGGCGTCATTTGCGCCAAAATACTGGACTACCAACGATGGTGAGATCAGGGTTCAAATCCCGGTCGGGGGTATTGAGATGGGTATTTCCTTATTGGGTTATAAACTTACCCTCCACGTGAATGCAGGTACACTTCCTCTCGATTCAACCTTCCATATCCTTTACTAAAAATCATAACTGTTACATCATTTGCGTAATAACCCGAACAGTTAGTAAGACGTGGTACCAAATAAAGTAATATGGGGTTTTTCATGAATGGGTGAAAATTAGGGATGGACAGGAACTCGAAAATTAGAGTTAAATTTAAAGCTGAGTTTAAGTATATGCTCAGACTCGACACAAATATTTTTACAAAATTCAATAAAATGTGAGTACTTGAATGTTTTATTTTTTCAAAAACAGTTTGAGTTTTTAATTAGATTAATTTTAAAGATACTATTTCATACAAAACAAAACCTCGATATTTCTTTTTTTCTCATTTGAAAAAGTTAACTAAAATCTAAATGTATGTGATTATAAATCCTTTAACAAAGATGACTTTGATGGTCTTGGGGTAGAGTGCACATATCAGGACTCGAAGTTCATGTGTTCAAAACCCAGCCAGTGTTAACGGATTTTTCTTGAAAGATAAAAATCCTTAGCTCTATTTCCTTTGGAAAGGAAGTAAAGCCATCTGTCCTATGTCGAGTGTGCTGTTTATAAAATTCACAGGATGATGTGTAAATATATATTTCTCAACAGAGTTGGTAATCTCTCTTGTTCTTGCTCATAGAAATTCTCGTGTTCTTATATAATAAGTTGGCTCAGAAAGTGCACGTTAAATACCTCAACTAAATAAATAAAAATAGATCCTTTGATAAAAAGATAATAAAAATCTAAATCTAAATTTGTGCCTATGAATCCATTACAGAAAGTTATCTTGAAATATTTCTAGTATTTCTATTTCTCTAGCTTGATATAAACTCGATGTTTTCATTCAAACTCGACTCGAACTGGGCCTACTTGCACAACACAAGTACAAATTAATAGCACCGCGTTCTGGTTACACGTTTATGTATAATATTACGCTAATGGTTTGAGGGATTAGGAAGGATATATTTAAAGTAAATGTACCCACTATTGAGAGGAGGGAGTGTGTAAAGCCATTTTGAAAAATACACTCAGCACACCCGACTGAGATTCGAACCTGAGTCTTCCCATCAACGCCAGTACATCCTACTTCAGGAGTGTCGCGTTAGATCACGTGGCCACCAAAGCGGGTACACATATCTAGAAAAGTAATGTGTGTAACAAATTTAAAAAACGTAGCCTGGGTGACGTAACCATAAAGAGATGATATGGATGTTTTTTTTTTTTTACAAATTATTAAACAACTCATGAGATTAAAACAAGTTATATAAACTTGAACAATGCCCTTGTTACGCGCAAGGTCACGTGCGCATGTTGATGTTTTTGTTTTATTTTAATAAGTAGTTTTCGTTGTCTCTCCTCTCGTTCTCAACACTCTCTTAGTTTTCACAGTTGAAAGGATCAACGTATCTCCTCCGCACCATGGACTACTATCAAAGGTACGTATGTTATCATCAACTAGTACAGACTTGAACCTTAATGATCGGTGTAGCTTAATTGTTTAATTTAATTAGATGTACACACCTTGACCAGCCTCGTGGTATGGTGGGGTGAGCTACTGGCCGCTCACCTAGAGGTCCCGGGTTCCATTCTTGCCTAGTACCGAGGAGTTTTTCTTGAAAGGGCAGTTATTCCCATGATCACAAAGGTATATTTAATTGGGTTTAAATCCGCTTCGATGGCCGCATGGTCTAAAGCGCTAATATCGCAGTAGACTAGATTGCCGATGACAGAGAGATCAAGGATTGAATCTTGGTAGGGTGAACTGATTTTGTTTATTCCAAATTGGTTTTACACTCACCCTCAATGCAAATGTGGGTACACTTCCTATAACTAGAGCCTCCATAATTCATACAATCATTAGAGTAAATAATACATAATAAAATAGCCCGAATAAATAGTAAGAATCGATGCTAAGAAAAACCATAGACTTAAGTTAGATTAAAATCTCCATTGTCTATACAACGTAATATAAATTATCGTCATAATCATCATCACTTTACCTCACCGGGACATGAAAAGAGTCTCCACGGAAACGCTGTACAGTTAGTACGTTTGGGCGCTCCCTGGGCAAAGGTACAGTGCATTAGTACTGGCTAATCTTTCAACAAACTGTACTACAAATTAATATAAACCTGACAAACCATTAGTATTAAAATTATGCATCTCAATCCAAAGTGTTTGTAGTGAGTAAAAAAAAAACCTTTAAATAACTAGACATAACAAAACATTCCGTTTACTTTGAAAGGTGACAGCCTTAGCTTGACCAATTACAATATGGTGCTATCTTATAGACTGAACCATAGTGAAGCCTTTTAATGTAAACTTTGCAACCTTTCAAGATAAACAAAATTGGCATAGAACTAATGATTACCTCTTAAAGGACAGAGCATTTGTTCCCCTTTCCAGAGATATAGATTTGGTTATATCGGAAGTCTTCGAGAGGAACTGTAAAACGTGCAATACTTAATTAACTTAGAGAAGAAGCGAAAAATTAAAATTATTTTTAGTAATATAATTGATAGAGAATGATTTAACATATGGATTAATGTATAAACATTTATGGGCAGACCAGTAAGGTACTCAAATGATTTAGTTTATGTTGGGCAATAGTAAGGAAGCTGTTGCAAGAAATGCTAACATTTTATTAAAGGCTAGAAAGGAAATAGGTTGAAAAGTGAACGCTAAAAAGATTAAATAAATGCTCACAGAAAGAACACAGATGGTGGATGATAGTCTAAAGATTACTTTTTACAAAGGGTTAGCGAATAGGATACGCAGATCGAATGGGAGATTCTAGAATCATATTTAGGGTACTGACTGGCCAAATCAATGGGAAGAGACCATTGGGAAGACCTAAACACAGATGGGAGGATAACATTAGAATGGACCCTATATACAGGGTGTAATGAGGTAGAATGGATGAACAGAACGAGCTCAAGATAGGTATGAGTTGTAATAAGAGGAACTTTATAGAACAAGTTCAAAATAGGTGTAATGAAGTAGACTGTATGAACTAAACGAGCTGAAGATAGGTATAAGTTGTAATAAGAGGGACTTTATAGAACAAATTCAAAATAGGTGTAATGAGGTGGACAGGATAGAACTGGATCAAACCCCCATCATTAAGTAACTTCCTCCACTATCTTTAATCTTAAACAATTTTTGGAGCAAATATTTTCCTATGCAATTTGTTTTCAAATGCCCCATCAAAATAAAACACACAAAAGTTACTGTATTTTTACTGACCAAATTTGTGTCAGGCTTCAAGGAATGGGCTACCCCAGGCCCAGCTACTGGTTCGAGACGGGATCCGAACCCCTGCTGCCCATAACGTTAGGCCAGTTGATCGAGTGGGCCGCAGAGGAATATGCCGACAAAGAAGCCTTGGTATCTGTCTACGAGAATGTGCGATGGACATTCAAGGAAGCGAAGGAAAAGGTACGTTTAATATAATTTTATTTCTAATGTCAAACTCTACCCAGATATTCAATTTAAACCAAACCGTTAGACTTTTAGAGCCATTTTTAAAAATAATCTAATTTTTGAAAAATCCCTTATCAATAAGTTACCAATATACGAATTTTTACCCCAAAAACCAAAATCATTAATCAACAAATTTTGGCCCAAAACCAATGCTATAATGGCATTTGCTTGTTATGTCAAACAAATCCTAGATACGCATTTTAAACAAAATCATTTTCGAAAAACTTTTAAATAAAAAATCACATATAAATGAACTACCCTTAATTAGAGGGAGAGGGTCAAAATACAACAAACGTTCACAGGTAATAGTCCTTTAAAATCTAAACATCAAGTTTGAACCAAATCAGGTGACCTGGCGGTCTAGTGGTAAGGTGTCAGACTTCAATGCTCGCGGCCGGGGTTCAATCCTCGGTCCCGGCATAGATTTATCTGATTACCAAACCCTTCCTTCACCTCTGACAAGACAACTAGTGAATGTGTGCCAGGCCTCCACCGTAGCTCGGATTCCACGTTAAACTGTAGGTCCTTCATTTCATCTCACAATCACCCTGACATTTCACCATTAGCGTAACTGCGTATAACCCGAACGGGTAGTAAGACGCGGTGCTAATAATAATAATAATAATAATAATAATGAACCAAATCCATAAACCCGTTTTGTATCCGTAGCCAGGGAAAGACAGATAGATATACACGAGACGGACTTATTGGTAAAATCCACTTTTTTATTTTCATGTTCACATTAACTCAAATAATAATATTGATATTTTTTTTACAATCACAAAACTTTTTGTTAATACGAAAAGTAAAAAAAAAAAGGGAAGAAATTATTTTCAAAACAATAAACCAATATTAAAACTAGTCAACGTAGTTTAATATAAAAATCATTATTAGGTGGTTTTTCTTACTACGGATACATTCTTTTTGACAGTAAGCTAAGACCACCAATACACCCTGATCTATACATACCTCCTCCTTCAGTTCCCAGAATTTCCCTCTTTCCTTCATGTCCCCTAATATTTAAATCCTCGTTCGTATTAAGCTCCTATTTCCTTCACCTTTCCTTTTATGATGCCGTGCAGAAGACAGGGTGCTTATTTTGATCGAATAACAAGAACTGTATAAAATTGACATTTTTAGAAAATACAATATATGTTTGGTCTATGTTAATATTGTAGTATCATTATTGATATATTATTGGTATTGATAATATCTATCAAAAGTGACAGCTGCAGATAATACGACTTGGCGTATAAATACGGGAAAGTAGATCTAGTAACCTTATTAGCTATTATAATCGAGCAGTATTAACATTTATAATACTGTAGTTTTTAAGCTGTATATAGAGCTTTACACATATACGAAGCTATTCTGTCTGTTATTTCCTAAGTATTTATGCTCCGAAAACTGTTTTTTAAATGTAAGCTCATACTTGAAATTGTGTTGTATTCTGCAGGCAAACAAGCTCGCCGCTGGATTCCTTTCCCTGGGTTTGAATCCTGGAGACGTAATAGCAGTATGGGGATTCAACTCCAGCCACTTCTACCTGACCTCCTTGGCTGCTGCCAGAGCAGGGCTTATTCTGGTATATAATAATTGATATTGGATTTAACCCCGGTTATAAAATATCCAGAAGGAGAATTTCTTACTCACGGAGTGTATTTTGTTCTTGATAATTAAGTAAGCTAAAACCTTGCTAACAATTCTCTACTGGTGAAGCTAAGGGTGAACTAGAGGGTTATACTTGTTTAGTGTGCATTGTGAATTAACAAAAACTCCTGGGGAAGGAACAAGAAATGTAAGATTTGATCAAAGTCCATCCACAAATACAGGAAAGAAAAGAGCTAGTTTGGAAACTTAAAAAAAAAACACACTCGGCTGATATATTGAACCGCGAACTACCCATCATGGGTAGCTATGCCAGACCAAACTGTCACCCAATATGCATGTTTACCTGTGAAGCTATCAATACATCAGATTTAAGATATTACCACGTGCGCCAATATTCATCTAATCCAAGCTCATCTATTCTAGCTAAGTTAGTTGTTATTTTATTAAATTATTTTCACTCTTCCTCCAAGCAAATGCAGGTAAGTTACCTCTTCTTCATCTTTATTACAATATACGTATAGCCTTATCGTAAATTAAGACACGAGGATCTTGAATTTTAAAAAAATGTATTTTTATGTAGAAAATTACTGTACAAAACGATTTTAAAAATTTTAGCAGATTAAAATATTTAAAAAAACTTACCCGAAATAAAATCATTAATTTTTTTATATAATTGTTTATTGATAACATGCCAAGACACTATTAAATACATAATTTTTAGAGGCATCAATTATTAAATCTGGCTCTAGATAAAGATGTCTAATCCTGCTTTTCTTAAAAAAAAATAAGGCTAAAGTTGATCCGTCGTACCAAGCGCTGGAGCTACGTCACTGCCTCAACAAGGTGGGAGCCAAGCTGCTGATAGCGGCGGAGACTGACGTCACGCAGAACTACTACCAGATAATCCACAGCCTGGCTCCGGAGCTGGACCACTGCGCGGCCGGACAACTGCGCAGCGAGCAGCTGCCCGAACTTCGCACTGTCGTCATGACGGGGGACCTGATCCACCCGTGAGTCAAACGACGACTTGGGTTATTTTCCAAATAAAAAATAGGGCTAGGTTTTTAACAAGGCCATATTTAAACTGATTTTCAAGTAAATTAAATTTACCACTGAAACTAAATAGCTTATAGGAGATAGTATTTTAAATAAATGGTACGGAAGTCAACTTGGACTTTCTCGCTCTATAATTTGATAATGGAGATATTTACTTAAAACTCGTAATATATGTGAAACGAAATAATTTACACTAGCAAAGCCAAGCATAAATTGCACTATACTTATCTAAAATATTTTTTAGTGCCGGTTTTAAATTTATAATTTGGTTTTTAAACAATTAATGTCTTCATTTGTATGTTTGGACCGATAAAAAAGATCAATGTTGGGTGCACAGGGGTCAACACTTCGTATTAAAATTTTAACTTTCATTTAAAATTGTTGACATTTTATTAGGTGTTGTAAATCTTCATGCCATCGCATTGCTATTCAATTCCTAATTTATAAATTTTGACAAATAAAAAATGTAAATATTGACTATTGAGTGTTAAAGGGATATAGATCATTGTAAATTATTGCGTTAAGACTTAAGTAGTATCACTTTGCAACTAAAGCTTACAAAATTGTATTAATATATTGGCCAATATCTCAGAAACTGTTGGATTTATAAATATATATTTCATATAAAAGTTTTTTAATTTTAATAGTACTACAGTTTTGAAATGATAAGTTACTTAGTATCTCAAATAATTACGGAGATATGGAAGTTTCTGCTTCTGTAAAGTACCCTAAAATTCATTTTCATGGTAAAATGAAAATAGCCAGTTCATTTATAATTTTAATCAACACCTAGATACGATCTTTAATCAAAATCTTACAAATTGAATTTGAGAAAATCGATTTATTCTATTTTTGCCCTTTCTTCAAATACTCTAATTTTAAACTGACACACAGACAGACGTAATTGGAAAGACCACTTTTTAGGGTTTGAGGAGGCATGAGACGTCGACCGACATCCATCAACACTTCAGGTTAAATTTTCTTTTGCTATCGAAATATTTTTACCTTTTGTGTTCGAAAAGTTAAGAAATATATATATATTTACGTATAGCTTGAATGTTATTGGTTTTATAAAAAATATGCTTCATATAAAGTATTTGTATTAAAAATAAACCTATATATTTGTAACAATAAGTAAGTTCATATCTCAAATAGTTTAGGAGATATTATAAAAATATATAATTTATGCATCAGACCGGAGTCCTTAAAGTCGTTTTGCCGAAATATTAAAAAAAGTCGTTTTGTTTGGAATATTTAAAAATATTTATAGATGAAAATTTAATCAAAATCGTTAGAGCCGATTTTGATAAAAATTGACTTTTTCTTTTTTTGACCTTTAGTAAACTACCCTTAATTTTAGGTTTAGATATCCAACTCAAAACTTGAGGCAACCCTATGAAAACACTAGATACTAAGTTTTAGCCCAATCGGTAAAATAGTTTAGGCACTAGTTGAAGGTACAGACAAACAGATGGAAAGTCAAAAACAACTTTTTTGGATTCGGGGGGTCAAGAAATGTCAATATTCATCAAAATCTTGACTTGGTTTTTTTTACGATCACAATACTTTCCCTACCTGTAATATAGCGAGAAATTAAAAATGAAAGGATTGAAATCCGATAATATGGGTGTAAAATTGTCTAAATTTTGTTATCAATTGCATATGCGTGACTATTAAATTTGTCATACCATTAATCTAAATTAAAAAAGAGATATTTTACCTATTAGTATGATAACAAATTAATGTATCTTAATACTATGATAATAATATTAGTTCAAACAGCTTACATTGAATTTATAAATGTTATCTGTCATCAAATTTCCATTGATTTATATAAGTTTATCCAATTTTTTTCAATCCCATAATAGTTTTTACTTTCTCAGTGTATTGACGAGAACCAACATAGATAATTTATAAATTCTTTTAGTCTATTTAACTTGAAATTTTATATACGTAACTTTTGGGTATCTAAAATATGCCGTAAAAAGGTTATAAAACATTCTTCACAATCAAAATAAAGTAATGTGGACTGTTGTAAAACCGCTTTAAAAATAATATCTTAGTCGTCTTTTATTTACAGAAGCACATATAATTTGGATGACTTGATCAGTATGGCTACTTCAGAAGGTATTGCAAGGTTGCTAGAGCTACAGAAATCAATTCAACCGGATGATGGGACAGCTATCCACTATACATCGGTAAGCAAGGACATGTCTAGGAAATATTCCAAATGATCTCACATTCGATCAATTTGATATTGGTTAGTGGGTCTAGATGCCTGTCTATATTTTTCAAGGCCAAGACTGGAAAGGCAGAGTGAAAGAATGAATACAAAGTTACTGAGTATAACATGTTAATATTTTAACTTCAGGTTGAAGTTAGATAGGTACGTACAATGACAGTTGCTCAAGAATAAAACTTAGATTTTATTTAAAAAAAAATTATATGAAGTATCGTGTGATCATCAACATCATCCTCAACAACCACAACAGTTTCCAGCCTGTAACTGGGTCAATTTAGTAAAATGCCTCCATCGTCATCTATCCTTACGCCATTCTTCCTCCTTTAATTTCTTCCAATCTTCTTTACTCATTTTCACATTTTCAGTTATCTGCTCCTCCCATCTCTTTCTTGGCCTACCTTTCGGTCTTATTTCTAAATACTTCATTTCTATAAATTTCTTTGGAATCCTATTCTTCATCCACATCACATGTCTGTACCATTTCGGTCTTGTTTCCTCTACTATGTCATGTTCTCCTACATCCTCATACATGCCCATACCATTTCAATCTTGCTTCCTCTACTATCTCATGTTCTCATAAATCCTCATTACATGCCCATACCATTTCAGTCTTGCTTCCTCTACTACCTCCTGTAATCCTACATCTTCATTACATGACCACATCATCTCAATCTTGCTTCCTCTAATAGCTCATCAAGTCCTACATCCTCATTAAATGCCCATAACATATCAGTCTTGCATCCTCTACTAACTCATGTGATCATACATACTCATAAAATGATCATACCATTTAATTCTAGGTTCCCCTACTATTTCATGTTCTACCTGTACCCCATGATGAATCGTGTATGTTTCTATATTTTAAGAGGAGGGTCTGGAACATTTAAAAATAAATAAATCTTATTTGGTTTAATATGTAGCGTTCAACCTACATATTGTGACGGCCTACAACCTGATCATTTACAGGAAGAGGGAAAAAGATATATTATATTCTTAACCACCCCACTTTCCCCCATGGTTATAAGATAGCTTAGCAACTTCTAGTCTAATTGTAGTAAGATTCACTAATAAAAACAACACTAATAAAAAAATAAAATATTTGGGAAATACATGTGACTTTTGAAGTATTTGTAGAGAGAACAATTAGGTTTGGTTGAATGAGTATTTTTTCTCCCTAAACTATAGTATTACTTTGGTGGATGAAAGGATTATATTTTGTGATATCAACTTTATTATAAGTCTATACTAATTTGCATTGGCCTATTCTTGCACCAAGCCCTTCCACTATCGAATCTCAAATGTCCCTCGGGATTCTAAGGATTTATAGTTTCGAAGGACTCATCCTATTTATTTGTATCCGAAGTATCTGTAAAAGCAATTTTTTGTAGCTGTGGATCGGATGGTGAGTATTCTCAAAGTGATAATCAAGACGACCTTTTGCACCAAAGGGCACAGAATTGTGTCTACGATCTTCAATTAATTACCCACCACGGTGGCGTAGTTGGCTAACGCGCTAGTCGTGTTGAGCTCGACCACCGAGGACGGGGTGATCGAGGTTCGAATCTTGGTCGGGTGAACTGGGGTGGCGTTTCCAAAATGGTTTTCCACTCTCCCTCCACGAAAATGCGGGTGCACATACTCTAATTAAACCTTAGCAATTCCCAATCCATTAGCATAATTAGTATTTAAAGCGTATAACCCGAACGGGTAGTAATACGTGGTGCTACATAATAATTATAATAATAATAATAATATTAATAATGGTAATTTAATTAATTGACTCAATCCAACAAGTCAACTAATTTACATATTTATTATCTTGAAATATAATTTTTTTTAATAAGGTTTTTTTTTCATTAGATGCGTTTTGTCTTGATTGTGTCCAAATTATCGTGGTATTTTAATTGTATATTAGAGTATATTAGGGTTAAAATTCATCCCATTTTTGCTAATTCGTTATTTTTCGGTAAATATTCCGGCAAATGTTCCAGATTTTAAAACCACCCGATCTTCAAGAAAAATAGCTTTAATTAATAATTGCTGAGCGAAATCTACTTCATTTCCAGTGATGCTAATTCCTGTGAAGATTATTTTAAAATAAATTGAATTGAGTGAAAATTTTTAAATATGTTTCATATTTAATAATTTTTCAAGTTCTTAAATATATATTAAATGGTGTTTATTCTATTTGAAATACAAAAGGGGTTTCAAAAATATTAATACACAGGATTTATGATTATAAATTAAACTTACTAAAATAAACCGCGCTAAAGCTATACGTGTGATGATTTTTTTCTCTTGTCTCGGATTGGGGTGAATAGGAAATGGTCAGACTAGTATAGACTTATCTTATAATACTTATCATATAGCTTGCAACATTTTTGTACTCAGGGAACCACAGGTTCACCAAAAGGAGCTCTGCTTAGTCATCGCAACATTATTAACGCAGGATACTCGTTAGCCAGACAAACAGGAATGAAGAAGGTAAAATAAAATGCCATACAGTTTGTTAATATATTATTACTGAAAAGGAAAATTGAGCCTGAAATGTAAAATAATTTAAAACAATCATAGTTTTGATAGATTGGTCTTAACAAAATTTCAAAATGACCCTCTTGACACTTGTATAGACGATATCCAAAGCATAAAAATATCTCGAGTAGCTAATATGCCCACCTGTTAACAGCTTTCTGATAGGCTGAATTTGATCCCGTGACCATGCCCTTCGCTCTCTGATTGGCTGTTCGTTACCCCCTCAACACCCCATGACCCCCTTTCCAGTGTTCCAAACTTGTTTATTCTTGTCTCATTTATTTTTTATTTGTGTTTATTGCTTTTTTATGAGTGTTCAATGGTAATTTATGTATGCTCATTGCTTTTTTATTAGTGCTCATTGGTTATTTATGTCTGGTTAGGATTCGGCCGGGCATAGAAGATTTGTATTGGTGTAAGGGAGTATATTATCGTAGGATTGGGACGGGGCGTTGGTATTTAGCAAGATCGCTTGGGCGAGGACTCTTTCATACAAGACAGGAAGTGTCATGAGAGAAGATTTTCGGGACATTTTCAAATAAAGTGGCCTAGACCTCTAAGTTTACAGACGGACAAGGGGACAAAGTTCAAGGCACGTTCACTCAGGAAATTTCTCATACAAGAAGGTGTGGATTACTACAACACTCATAATTTGGACGTGAAGGCAAGCACTGTGGAACGATTCAATAGAACTATGAAAGGGTGCATGTGGCACTACTTTACCAAAAATAACACGTATCGGTATGTGGATGTCTTCCTAGATCTCGTCGGTGGTTACGGCGCAAAACATTCAAGTATCAAGATGGCGGCTGCCAACGTTTCATAAACCAATGTGCTTCAAGTCGGAGATAATCTGTAAGAAAAGCGGCTCCCAACCAGGAATAGTAAGCCAAAAATGAAATTCGGTGACATGGTGCGTATTAGCAAATACAAAATGCTGTTTGAAAAGGGCTATGAAACAATTGGAGAAAAGAAATTTTCAAGTCAGCAGTGTCGTGATGCGATAACCAATCGTCTACATGTCGATTGATCTTGACAGCAAGGAGGTGGAGGGAACATTTTACGAACACGATAAGCAACACGAACGTCTTCCCGGAACTATTAAAGTTGATAAAATACTATGAGTCAAGAGTAAAGGTGGCAGAAAGAAAGTGTACGTTCAGTGGAAAGGTTACCCCACCAAGTTTAATTCTAGGATTTCTGCCAGTTACGTCAGCGCCTACCATGAAGGACACGTTTACATCACTTTGCCAAGTGACAGCTCTATGAGATCACCACGCAACTACCCTACCGTCTCACACTCAAAGGCCAGTGGGAAGTGGCTTTCACCTAATTCCAATATCCGTGTTCTTTCACCACCGTACCCGAGGACCAAAACATTGCATGGTAAAACTGAGTGGACGCTAACGGCGTGGAACAAATATTCAAAGATCACATCCATCTTGGAAACTACAACACTATCCATGAATTGGTCAAAGCTCTAAAAGAAATAGAAGGTTTTAAAGGGGATTCTAGAGTCGTATTCAAGTACACAAGCCCCAACAAAATGTTGACGTTGTTTCTTCTTCAATAAATATACAGCTCCTGACTCTACTAAGTCTACATCTCGGTTTCGATCCTTAGACTAATCTAATCAAACGTCCCAAAGTCACCGTACACTGCCAACATTCTACTAGGCTTGCGCTTGCAAATGCACATCTACACGGATATTGTCGATCCTCAGACCGTGGGTGACATTGTGGCAACGCTTTTACGTATAGTTGGTATCAACAACATAAACTATCTCTACGGGATAAATAAGAGAGTTAGCTATGGTTCGTTGCACTACGTACCCGTACTTAGTAGGAAAACTGAAAGACTGGAAATCAATATAAGAACAGAAATTTGTGAAGCTTTACCATTCGAATTTGGAAAAGTGTGCGTGAAATTTCATTTTCAACGCTGCTAAACATGAACTGTCTCTTCCAAAGATACTACGTCAACCAGGCTGGAACAGGAATATCTTCGACCTACCATGGTGTTCCCTATCAATGCGGGAATGGGATAGGAAGTTTTATCAGTGGTCTTTTCAAGAGCGTCGTACCGTTGCTGAGAAGCTGCGCTAAAGCCATCGGAAAACAGGTACTTCATACGGGTATCGACATACTCTCCAACCTTTCCAATCAGCGTTGTAATTTCAAAGAAACTTTACGGCATAGTGTCGGCGAGGCTGGAACAAACCTGAAACTTAAGGCGGAGCAGAAGATTGTCACACTGATGACCAGCTCAGGCTATAAAGGGCGTTGGAGGAAGCACCAACGACAGTCTTCTGTCGTTGCCCAACATAAAAATGTCAAGAAATAAGCGATACCTATTTTCAGTTGAAATGATGTTTATACACCCCCAGTCCTGTGAGTGTGCCAGAAGTTAACTCGATTATTTTTCCTTACACCCAAGCAAACCAGTCTTGAAAGTGGGAAATGGCTCCAGTACAAATCTGTCTCTTGCCTCACCGGTGATTCACCCATCAACCTTACCGTTACCGGTCAAGGCGAGTTCTTTATACATCTTTCACTGACTCTACTTTATCTCAGACCAGCCATCATGAAACCCGACGGTGGCGCTTTCACTGAGGTGTATCAAATTGCTCTCATCATCAACTGGTTGCATTCGCTATTCACAGGGGTGGATGTGTTTTTAAACTAAAATCTAGTCTCATCACCCAGAAACACGTATGCTTATATATCGTACATTGAAACGTTGCTCAATTAAAACAGTGACGCCAAAATAACAGATCTGACTTGCGGTCTTTGGTTCACTGACAGCCCTGGGAACTTCGACGAGGCTAACGCCGGTAATAAGGGATTTGAAGCTCGTCACAGTCTTACCGTAAAAAGCAAGACGGTGTATCTTTCAGGTATCTACACGGTGACATGTTTAACCCAGAGAAATACATTTTTAACGGCACTGAACTCAGAGTCAAGTTTGTCCGTTCCTGAGACGGGTTTAGTTTTATATCCGTCCCTGAATTCCCTCACTTAAGGTTCACATCACTGAGGCCGGCCTTCTAGTCCAACGTGTAAAAGTAGCACCTTATATACCGTTGGTACATGCGAAGGCATAAAACGTCATTCTCGCAAAGTATCCCATTACCCGTGTGGAAGTAAAAATACTCACTAATCCTACATGTATGCAAGGGAAATCACTTGACAACGTACTCACTAGACAGTTACCCAAACGATGCATCGTAGGAATTGTATCAAACTCTTCGTTCAATGTATACGACACATTGAACCCGTTCAACTTCCAAACTTACGGCATGAACTATTTCTCTCTTTACCTGGACGGGGAACATGTGCTGTCAAAACCAATACAGCCTGATTTTTCAAACGGAAATTATGTCATGCCCTACCACACACTGTTTTTGAAACGGCTATCCATTTCATGAACGAGGATAGTGACATCACACGGGAAACCTTCCCTAAGGGATAATATCTCATATCTTTCGATCTCACACTAAATATGTCCGCCCACGTGACATCACATTGGAATTTGTAAAGGCACGCCTCTCTGAGCATCGAAGTGAGATTTAACAGAGCTCTAGGCGAAACCGTAAACTGTATCGTGTACGGGGAGTTTGCCAACATCATCACCATCGACAAGGACATAAACGTCGTGACCGAATATTGGAGTTAATATAATCGACTTCCCACCCTTTACACTCGTCATTTAAATCATGGACGTCATTGTGGATTTCCAGCGCTTCATCGAAGACAACAAAGAGTTTATCGTAGAGGAACTGAGTGTTTTATCTGAATGTGGTCAGTTACTTCAACATTGGGTGTAAAAAATCCCATACGCTCTCCAGGAACTTTCAACAACCACTAGAAAGAAATCTGACTATATCGTCAACAAACTACATGGTATTCCCTGGGATAGCAGTGATGTGAATTACAGTCTGCTAGCATTCCTTATCTCCCGTGCCACAACACGTGCAGAAACCGTCTACGTCAGGGGGCCTGATAAGAAAATGTTTCTAGTTAAATACATGCTTACATCATAAGTATATCTGTACGACAGATGTTGTTCGTCTTTGAAAACACTTAAAATAGGCTGCACTATGTGGATGGCATATAGTTATGTAAGGAATTTATGATCCACCTCCATTGTTTGGGGACTTCGACATTGGATTATTGAAGATGGACACGCACACCCAAAGACTTGCGCTGAAAACAACCCCGGGGTTCCATTCTGTACAATTGGGTGTTTTCCCTACTGATCAACTACCCGCAAGAATAGCTTAAACTGCTGCTCTCTTCATCAACAATGATCCACACACTTAAATCCTGGGACGCATTGGGTTGCAATCTTTATCGAGAAGAACTGCGTGGAAAA
Organism: Timema douglasi; assembly: GCA_901482245.1. NCBI lineage: Eukaryota > Metazoa > Arthropoda > Insecta > Phasmatodea > Timematidae > Timema > Timema douglasi. The sequence goes on from CABEEJ010000805.1 coordinate 19,616, forward strand.
ATCTTTTAACAGTTATGGTTTCCCCCCCTTCACCCGTATAAAGTCACATCTGACATTTATACGCAAAAACACTTCCCGCACGTCTCATAGCACGCTACAACCTCAAAGCATCGCCTGAGACGCTTTCGGCAATTAATGTCTCATTCACCTTCTTTATCGCGCCCAGAACATTCCAATGAAAGCATTCCTAATTTTTTTCTGGCCCACCAAATATACAGGCAATGACACTAAGGTGTTGAGATATTACAACACATTTTTCAAGACTGTAGGGTCTTACCACCTCTCAAGAGGCTGCGTACAACCAGCGTGTGCCTATAAGAGGGTGTCCTGACGGCGTTCCGGTCATAAATGTGATAGTTGTCGAAGAGAACAAACATCATGGAAGGTCAAGACGTTTTCAACCGCAAACCAAAGCTGGTGAAGCCACTCGCCATCACCAGCATTTTCAACACTTTGTTCCCGCTTTATGAAGTCGACGCCAAGCGAGTCATCGTCGTCATGAGTGTTAAGAATAACTTGACGCCCTATGTTCATCTAGAGAAATATGGAGGGAACAGTGCGGTGTTTAACCGTACAGAGTAGCAAGAACTGGGCAGCTACAATTTAGTCATATCAAGGTTTTTCACCGACACACATCTTTCTCAGAAGATGTCTGACTAATCATGAAATCTCACTGATACGCATGTGCCGTGACAGTATGGTCATCATCCGTGAGAAACAAGACGCCAGACTCAAACAGGTTGCCTATCTAGAACCTAGCTGGGCGCGTCTTTTTGATGTGGGGTACCTCATAAACGTTGCCATCAACCACCGAGATATGTAGTCGACATCCGTCGCACGCTATTGCAACGATTTGAACTTCACATTCGTCGTGGATGTATGAGCCACGCCAATAGAATCAGTGGATGTCATCGATCTCAAACAGCCTATGGTGGAAAAACACATCAGAAACCTGGATCTAATCAGTGCTAACTACCATACATGTTAAGTCATCGGTTTGGACTATTACATACTGGATTGTGAACTAAAAACTATTTTACTAACGCATCTAAAAGACACTGTAGTAAAATGTATTAACGAATATCTGCGTCATTCCTGTAAAAGTGTATAATAAATAATATATATAATGTCTGTGAAACCTTTAATATATGTCTGTAAGTCCTTTAATGATTGATAGATATATATTTTGTAATACCGTGTTTTATTCACGCAAACCCTTTCTGTCCCCTTACACATAGTTACGATTCTTGACCTTCTGAGACGTCAATCTGTCACCAAATATGAACAGAGTCAATGACCTCTTCTACTAGCTCACGGTTACAAGGTCATGATTTATTCCTGTCTTGCTGAGCTGCTAAATTGGCGCCATTCACCAGGGATAAAACCCATTGCTACATCTTTCAAAGTCGTGTCCTATTTCTGTACCTACTTGTCTTGTCGACCCACCAAATTAGTGCCTGTCATTAGGGTTGCGACAGTGTGATAACGTCATCGGGAAAACCCATTTCCGAGGGATGGGTTGCCATAGTCAATGACCTAGCTCATGGTTTCATGGTCACGTTCTATTACTGTCTTGTAGAGCCACCAAACTGGTGCCAGTCATCAGGGAAATCCCATTGCGACATTATTCAAGATCACGATCTATTCTTGTCTCGACTTGTCTTTTTAAGCCACCAAACTGGCACCTGTCATCAGGGAAAATCCATTATCACATGGAGGGTGGGAGAGGGGTTGTGACACTTGAAAAACCCAATACCACATAGGGTATGTGGGAGGAGGATGTGACACATACCTCTAAGAAGGGGTGACGAGAGAAAGTGAAAGGGGTCTCAAGGCATGGTGAACCATCTCTCACACTCTTTGCTAAGCGGCTGGACAGAGAAGATGTTCACTAACAATGCTGTAGGAGGAACGCCCAGCGCCGCTGACTGCACACCAATAAATAAATAAAAACTCCAACGCCCCGTCCCAATCATATGGCAATAAATTCCCACACACCAATAAATACCACCAACGCCAGTCCAAATCCTAACCAGACATAAATGACCAATGAGCACAAATAAAAAAGAAATGAGCATACATAAATAACCATAGAGCACTTATAAAAAGCAATGAACACAAATAAAAAACATATGAGATAAGACTAAAAGAGTTTGGAACACCGGAAAAGGGGTCAATAGGAGGAGATGGGGAAACACACAGCCAATCAGAGAGCGAGGGGCGTGGTCATGTAATCAAATGGAGACTATCAGAGGCCTTTTACAGGTGGGCATACTAGCTTCTATCTCGTGTTAAGCCCCTGAATTAAAAGGTAAATAAAAAAAATTGTCTTATTTGGCTATGATCGAGGTGATGGTTGTATTGAGTTTGAAAACTCCAGCAACCACCTAGGATGGTTGTTCGAATCTCAAATATTAGTTTTATTTTCAAACAAATAAGATTTTTTTTTTTGCTCAGTATCCTTGGGCTCAGTCAATACCAAATTTTTTGTAATATTAATTTAACAATACTAAGTTAAATTGATGACTGGTTTTTGGATGCATAAGCCCTAATTACCCTTATTTGTTATGTATGAGGAAGGTTTAACTCAAAGGTATACCTGCATTCTCATGAAGGAAGAATGGAAAAATGTCTAAGAAAAATTACCCTCGCTACACCAGACTGGAATTAAAACCCTGATATCCCCCTAGCATCGATATATTTATTATAACATAAATATCAAGGGCAAAATTTAAATGGAATTATTTTGTTCTCATATTAACAGTCCTACAATTTGTGCGCCCAAATGCAATGCTGCCACGTTGGAACCAGCGTAGTAGGGATCGTAGCTGGTCTACACGTCGGGTTCACACTCGTTTTCCCATCTCCAAAGTTTAACCCGAAAAGTTCCATCGAAGCTATTATTCAGGAAAGGTAAGTTCGTATTTTAAATTATTTATTTTTGCAACAACTGGTTGGGTTTCTTATTGTACTGATTCCCCCTCCCTCCAAAACTGCACACACACATTTTACTAGAGACGTAAAAGGAAGGGTGAATTTTATAAATAAATACAAATGATAAAGGGCATGGATGAGCTTACGTAGGAGTTTTCTAAGAATAGATCATAAGTCAAGATAGCTGTAAAACGAATTATATTTTATTGGTAAATAAGAATATAAGTAAATGTACAGATACAATTTTTTAACCCAGAAATGAAACAAGAATAACAAAAATTTTTTCGGTAAGCTAATTAACTTCAAAAGGGAGATGAGCTTTCTTGATTAAATATTATTATTGTAAAGACAGATAATAAGAAAGTAATTACTCATATAAAATATAAGGTTGTTTTAAAAACAAGCTATTAATTTCTATATATCTAATCTCTCATAGAACTACAAAAACTGAAACATACCTTAAAACTCATATCTAACAAAAAGGGCACGGAAAAGTATAACTTCTACGCCAATCTTACTTGTCAATGTTCTAATAAAAAAAAGGGGTGGTGGAACTCAAACTATTCAAATAATATTACTCAAGAAATAACTAACTGATATTATTCTGGGAGGGAATCTGCTTTATATTTCACACTGAATGACTGTACTACAATTAATCTAATATAAACCTTGATAGGACATAAACAATGTTAATGTGTTTTCCTGGCGGGAAAATGTTTGATACAAAACAGTTCAAAGCTTATTCCATGCATACTAACTTCTAAACGGCTTATTTTATCATCGGGCACTAACAATTGGTCACTAACATAAGTTAAATGAATTATTATAACAATGTAAAGATATTATCGTGATGGAAAAATATGGTGATGTTACAAAAATGATTAATGGTATATTCCATACAAACTTTAAAAGATGTATTTCCTTAATAGGAACCATTCAAAAGTTCACTAACATGATAACAAATAATTATACCAATGCGAAGATATTTAACTGATAGGAAAATGTTATAATCCTACAAAAATTTTGATGATGTATTTCATATATTATTTACAATTTTGAACAGAAAAATTTTCCAGGCGGGAAAATGTTCCAATATTTTCCATCATATTAATGGTATACAAAAAACACTGGTTACAAAATAATTCAGCTTACATATTTGTATGATGGCCACTACTAGCATAGTGCCTTATTTCCAATACCCGCCAAGAGGTCTCTAAAAACCACTACGTGGTCTATATATAAGACTCGCTTTGCTCGTCGGGGGTGCAACCCCCAAACCCTCGGTGGGTTTTCTTTGCAAGTGGATGTAAACTAATGTAATACCAAAGCCATTTTTTGATAGGTCTTACCGTTTGGACACAAGATACTTCCAAACAAAGGTTCACACCGACTTTAAGGTTTCTCCAATATTTTGTATTTTTTTCGGGGGTTAAAAATTGAAATTTCTAACTTTTTGGAAATCTCCCACCGATTACGTGCTAGAAGCTATAATTTTGCCAAATTTAAAGTTTATATCTTATCTGGAAGTGGCTAAACACTAATGTCAATGAATGAGTCAGCCGTGTGGCTTTATAGTAGTATAATGCCCAATATCCCAGAAGAGGTGAAAAGAAAATAGGAGGAGGGGTGACGAGGGGAAAAGGAATGGGGTTTCCGTCTCACTCTAGTAGCTCTGAACCTAGAATGTTCTGGCACCTGGTATACGTCAAAAAAACATCTACCATGTTCTTATTCTTCCTGGAATGTACTAGAAGGATTTCTGAACAGTACTTTATATGGGATAGTCATAAAGAGGAAAAGGGACATTTAGGTACCTATTTTGAAGGTTTAATTCTTCTACAGTTCTGATGCTGTACGGGCTATATAGGGTGAGATGGATAGAATCAGGTAGATTTTCTCTAATACCCACATATGCTTTCACCCTAATGAGCAGAGCAGATAATAATACTAACAAGTGAAAGTGTATAGGGTCATCTATCCTTTTTAATGTTCAGAAGGCAGCATAATCTTCTGAGAATAACATATTCTGAAAGTTGAAAAATGACACCTGAACATGGGAAACGAACCCAGGACCTTTGGCTTGGGCACGAGACGATTCCTGGATAGCTCAGTGGTTAAAGCTTCGGCGTACTAAGCCAAAGGTCCCAGGTTCGATTTCCGTGTCCAGGTGTCATTTTTCAACTTTCAGAATATGATATCAAGAAGGGGAATTCCTCACTAAAAAGCATGAATAATAGCTTCGGCTATTGGATTCTCCTGAGGAGAGCCTTTTGGAATTGTATCAGCTGTGATGTGTGGAAAAGTAAGGTCAAGACTACTTTAACTCGGGGAAGATTACTCGTTAACTTTGTTGATTATGCCTTTCATCGCCATCAACATCTTAGATTTAACCATAATACGTTAGATTGAAAGTGCTAAGAAATCGAGTCTTAAGTCACATTTAAATACATTAGATTTAAAGTTCTATGCAACAAAAAAACATGTTATTCTAATGTATAGAGCTGATTAGCTTATAGGTATATAAATATTTTCAGATGCTCGGCTGTATTTGGGACTCCAGCTATGTATGTAGACCTGGTTGCTAAAGTGAGAGAACTAGGAATTACCATAAATAACCTCGAAATAGCCTTCATTGGAGGATCAATGATACCAGAAGTTTTGGCACATACAGGTTATCAAAGTTCTGGCAACAAAGAGATTTTGTGTGAGTATTTAGCTGAGGAAATATAATACAAATTAAGGGTACAGGGGAAAAGGGCGGAAAATAATAATAATCACATCTTCTAGAGAAACAACATGTATATATCAAATCCCATAAGGACCCAATCAAATATTTTTATTTTTATTAATTACTTATGATATATCTTTTTTAGCCATATTCTAATTTGCATTATAAAGGTATAATGATTGTATAACAGATAGCAGCACTAAATCAATTTTTCTCTTTTTAACACATTCGTCTACCACATTTAGCCACGTCTTACATGGTTTACCATTTGCTTTTTTATCCACACACTCTACCTTCATATATTTGCTTCGTCATTCAATCCACACTCATCCGCTCAACATGCACAAACCAACGTAATACATTTCTTTCACACCGCCCTATTGGATTCTCTTTCAAACTGCACTCATTCCACACCAATTAATTACTGACTCTGTCCATAAGAGTTTTTCCACATTCATTTCTTAGATATCTCATTCCAATAGCATTCACCTTGCTCTTGTGTTTCTCATGATAAACCCACGGTTCACATCCATAAGCAAATGTTGGCGTTAACACAATTTTATATACTACTATCTTTGCCTTTTTAAGTTAATACTTCATTCTTTGCAATAGTCCACATACAGCCAACAACTCTCTCTCCTCGCAAATTAAATTATTTCTAAATAATTAATACTCATTAATTATTCTTGGATATAAAAACGTAATAGCTTTTACATATTTAAAAAAAAATAACACATATAGACTATATAATTTTCTCTTTGATTTCATCACCGTCCATCATGAGCAATACTCAAGGTATTTTATAAAAAAATACTCGTGAATTTTTCAATGCTCGTAAACAACCTGAACCTTGAAATACGTGTTTCTAAGCTGATAGCGTTTAAAAATTAAGAATTTTTTAATACTAGAATTACATCTTCGACATTTTATTTTTTGGTTTTAATATTTTTGTAATATAGTTTTCTATTGATGGCGTAGATATTTGTTTAAATTTTTAGTCAAGTATAACTTAAAATTTTATGTTATATTAAATGTTATACGTCACCTTCTCATTTATGTAATATTGGCCTCTTTATCTATAACAGTATTGTTAATAAATACCACGACTATAGATTAGATAAATGTTTATTATAAAAAGTTCCAGTTGAAATTTAAAATAAGGGTATATCTATTTTTACTTTTGCTGGCTGATTTTGGATAACCTTTTTTAAAATATTTCTAAATCTTTGATTTTAGCTTTAATTGATATTATGTTAAAGTAATACGCGTAAAAACATGATTTAACATAGTTACTTTAAAAATTTAAATATATAAATTCTTATTTTATATAGTAATGCAATGCGGTAAGTATATCAATTGTCTAGGATCTTAGGAATTGTTAATAAAAGTGTTTTGAAGAATAAAATATATTTTAGTTTATCTATAGGCTGTTCAATGATTATAGATTTAGTCTCTATCTAACAGGCAGCATTAGAATATTAATAATAGAATGCACGATAATTTTAAAATGTTACAGCCACTGTATGGAATGACGGAAGGAGTTCCCCTTTTTTTATCGGTTCCAGAAGATTCTCTTGAACAAACGCTTAATACAGTAGGAAGAGCCGTGAAATACGCCGAGGTACAAATATAACAAACCTCTATGTTAAGTATGTTTGTAAATAGTTCGCCTTATATTATGATTATCTTAAACTATATATAAAATACAAGAATTTAGGTAAGATTGTATATTGTATATATTCACTGAGATTTTATTAAAATAATATATTAAAATTCCACCTACCCGGTATCGTATTTGTTGTTGCTGAAATGAAGTTGAAACGGGATTGTGATGTTTTATTATTTAATATGCTCACCTGCTTTTATTAAAATTTATTTATAAAAAAATGTTGTGGACATTTTCACGAGTATCTTGGAAAATAGCTATGAATATATTGGGTAGTTGGTATTTATTGTTTATACCTGTTTATGTCAATAATCACCATCAGTGTTTTTGTTTTTATCATAAGAAAATATGTTTTTATTAAATGCATTTTAATCACTTACAGTATATGTTTTGGGAAGATTAATATGCCACAAGATTTATTTTGAAGGTTATGAACGCAGTGAAGTGAATATATTTGGTGTTTTCATGCATAATTTGAAAACATATCTAAATTTAATATTTTCACTTTGAGAGATTAATGTTTCGACATGGGTCAGAACTGAACACTAGTAAATGTTATCATTCGAAGGAGTTAATTTTGACTTAGGATATTAAAGGAGAAGTCCTAAGACATAAGCTGAGAATATTTTATTTCAATAAAATATTATAAAAACTGTATTACTTCTAAATACATAAATCTGTCAACAGTTACAATATATATTATTGAGTGTATTCTTATGAGAACAATACGTTCTGTTAAATCCCTTTTATTACGTGGAGACTTCAAGTAAAACTTGTTTTTCATCAATTCAAACACATTAATATTATTGCATCATATTCAATTTAAATTAAAACTGTAATATTTAATTTTATTAAACTATTGTTTTATTTTTCTAAATACAAGCTTAGTTTATATATTAGGAAGATATGATATAGGTAGGGTTGGTGAAAATTTATTTATACCAAAATAATTATAATATATGTTAAAATTAATTTATACCATTATTCTTTTAATGTTATACCTTACTGCCCACGTATCTGCTTTATATATAATAGCTACAGGTGTATCAATGAGATTTTAATCTGAGTATTCAGAAAGAACTAAAGTGTAAAGCCCTTAGGAAAAGGAGACTAATGTCAGATCGCTGAGTGTGTGCCGGATGAACTATATTTTTTTGGTCAGTATTTATGTGTCCGTAGTACCCAGAGCATAATTACATACACATTAAGTTTATTTATTCTATTCAACAAACAATGACGTATTACAGTTCAAGTTACACACATATATCTATCTATATATACACACACTAGCTTTTACCCGTCCCGGCTTCGCCCGCAATAATTGATAACAACTTTTAATTTTTAACTATTTTTTAAAATTTAAATTAATAATTGATAACTTAAATAATATATATTTATTTTACTACGAAACATAAAATATAATATTATATATTATATCTTGTATAAGAATAGTTCAAAAATTAGCATTGTAAAATTAATGTATACGAATAGCTTAAACATTATTATTGTAAAATCAATGTAAAATCAAAGGTTGGGAATAGTCCTATATTTTATTCCAGGAAATTTTCTACCAACGTACAAAGTTTCATTCGGATCCGTTCAGAACTTTTGGCGGGATTGAGTAACAAACATCCAAACACACAAACTTTCGCATTTATAATATTAGTAAGATATTAAAATAAAAAGTACAACGGAGGTTTGGACAATTGAATATAATAAAGATAAACATAATAAATTAAACATTTCTTATTATTTCAAATATTTAAGACTAGTTCCACAGGATTAAGAATAATATTTCTATATCTTTAATATATTTTTACAATACATAAAATTATTGTTCAAATATTAACATATTACATACATCTCAAGATACTAAATAGTTTTTGATTTCTTTAGTAAATGTAATTAAATCAAACAAACTTTTTAATCAAAAGTCAAGTACTAGGCCTACAAATACACAAAAGTATGTTTAAAACATATTAGATAAACATTTAAACAGGAGGTGTGATTCTTGAATGCAGTTAAAAGTGGTCGACAAGGAAGGCAAGATGGTTCCTATGGGGAGTCCCGGTGAACTTTGGGCTCGAGGCTACACCGTCATGCTGGGCTACTGGGGGGACGAGGCTAAGACTAGAGAAACAATCACAGCCGACGGTTGGCTTAAAACTGGGTGAGATAATGTTTTCATTAACGCTTAAAACATTTACCTCATGTGCAGCGCTATTCTAAATACAATACACCTAACTAAACTCGAATGAAATGAATCAGTTTCGCATCTCGATATAAGCTATTCCTTAAAAGGAAAGACCATTTAAAAAATGTGCCTAAAATGCTTCCTAAGTATGAAAACATTTGAGTCATCATGTATATTAAAACGGAAACGGTGTTTTGTTAAAACAATATTGTAAAATCTTAGCACACAGTAGCACAAATAAATGCCAAATAAAGGTCATAATAGACCATTCAAATGGTCATTTTAATAAACCTGAACATCAAAAATTATTAGATTAAAACATGTACCGGGTTTTTTATGTTGAAAATTTATGTTTTCAATGCTATTTGTGGAAAAAATAATATATTTTTAGAGAAGTACTTTTGATGGATCAAATTAAGGGACAAGGTTGAACCAGGTAGTTTAATGGGAGCGAATAAGTGTTAATTCATGGTTATAAATGTAGATAAGGTACGGCAAACCACAGTGAAATATCACACGTGGGATTATAAATTGATATAATTATGGAAACTTCCACAAAGTTTTGCATACGTAAACATTTGATCTAGAAAGCAATTTAATTTAAAATTTGAAAACGGATGGAGAATATCTATTTCATATTGTTTCACCAGTTAAATTCCTTATTTATTTTATTAAAGTAGGTACTAATAAAATAATACAATTTATTTCTAAAAGATTATTAAAAGGCCTTTAAAATATATCTTCTGTTATTTCTGTCAGGGACCAGGTGATATTATTAGAAAGTGGGCATTGCAAGGTGGTCGGGAGACTCAAGGAGGCAATAATCAGGGGGAGCGACAACGTGTTCCCCAAGGAAATAGAAGAGTTCTTCCTCTCTCATCCGGATGTTGTGGACGCACAGGTACGGTAGGGGTAAGAGAAGGGTCTAGCAGCTATGAAGATCATTTGGATGACCACATTTCTTATATGAATAGAGATTAACAAACACGGAGTGAAGTGCTGTCATTCGAGTGAGCTGCATAGTCATCTTTGGCCACAAATTATTTATTCAAAATAAATGTTATATTATTATTATTATTATTATTATTATTATTATTATTAATTAGAAATGGGCTCTGTCAATTTTGCAAGAGAAGATTTTTATTCCATATAAGTTCCAGGGTTCTTTCACATACCACAATCAACTCATACGGTTGTAATTCCCCTCCAAAGTAAGTTGTGTTACGGATTTTTATCAGCCAAGAAAAATCCGTTGAACCCAGCTGGGTTTGAACCTACAAACATCGAATCCTGAATCGAGCATTTTACTCCAAGATCCACGGAGGTCGAATTGATAGTAATCGTACATATACCTACACAATTAATATTATAGAATTAAAAACCCATTAATATATTTTGAAGGCTTTCGGAGTCTCTGACGCTCGTTGGGGTGAAGAAATGTGTCTTTACATTCGTCCGAAAGATGGCAGCAGTCTCACAGAGGAACACATGAAAACGTTCTGCAAGGGAAAAGTAAGTACCAATAAAATCACTATTTAAAATACCAAACTTAGAATGTGCATCTTTTAAAACAAACTAATGTTTTATATCAGGGGTATTCAACATTTTCATGTCCAAGGGCCACAATACTGTACCCACAATATTAGAATTGAACGAGTGGTCATTTGCCGTTCCAAAATACTTTTGTATGAAAAAATATTATTTTTCATAATGTAAAAAGCAAAGTTCGCGTATGAAATAACGTAAAGCATGCAGCTAAGATATCGTACATAGCAGTATTTGTAATTTTTCTCTCTCGAAATAATTTTATAATTTTCATAAGCCAGTGGTTCGCAAAAACTATTCAAGCAGGCGGTGGGTTAAATACCCCTGTTCTATATGCTTACATGGCTTTCCTCCCTCCCCCTTTTCACTCCTCAACCACCAACTCACCAATCCTCATGTATTTCCAGCAAAAATATCTAAAAATCGCTAAAATTTGGAATTCTAGAAAAAAAGGTTTTATTTGATTTATTAATTAAAACCTACATTCTTATTTATTATTGTTTAAGTTCTCTTTAAATTATTAATTAAACTGAATATAAATAAAATAATTGTGATTTTTCTCCACGATTGTGGCAACATGAGTTTCCACCAGCTTCAGTGGCTGCATGGTATAAGGCGCTACTCTCACAGTAGACTAGACCACCAATGAGGGAGAGATTGAAGTTGGAATCTCAGCCGGGTGTACTGATGGCAGTGGTGCCAACCTGTCGGGGGTGGGGGCTGGGGTTAAGGAAGTGATTCTTGACCAACTGAAAATTGCCTTGGAGGGGCATAGTGTCATTTTGCCTCCCCGAAAATCTCCATGTATGCATTTTATTAATGTATGCGTGATGCATAATATAATGACTGTTAATGTGCTACATCTATTAGTAGAGAATTTCACATCAAGAAATGTGCAAAGAAATAGGACACCCTTCAGAAAATGTACTTGTAATTGGCTAAGCATAAATTATTTTTGACTAAATTTCTCCTGTTAACATGTGAATTTCTTTTAATACACGCAAAGCAATGTTCACATATCACGTATATGTGTTTTTTCACTTTACATCCCTGCATTCCATTAATCATCACCTCCACCCCCAAATTATCTGAAGTCAACACCCACTGAATGAGGGTGGTTTTACCAAGATGGTTTTCCCTTCTACCTCCAGGAAGTTTCGGGTACATTGACTATAGATTCCGCCTATCTCATCCCTAATACATTAGCATAATGTGTGCATAAACATAATTATAACCTGAGCTAATAGTAGGACGCGGTGCACTCATGAGTTTCCAGTTCTAAAATAGAAGTCTTCTTTTGAAAATCAGACTATAGCCCCAGGATATGTGATATCTCAATTTGACAACTGTGTATATTATCTCCAAGACAAAGTCCACGTTTGGTTAGATCTGATTAGAAATACTACAATAGAGTTCTTCACAATCATATTTGTTTTCATTTTGAAGATACATTAGTAATAAATGAGTCCATTAGTGATAAGATAAACCAAGCGACATTCTATATTGGAATAAGAAACAATATTTATCATAGGTTTTATTTTTACATCAATATCACCATACAAACACAGATCATTAAGTCACTGTCACAAATATTAAAATAAATTTATATGTATCTCTTCTTGCAGGTGGCTGAATTTAGAATCCCCAGATATGTAAGGTTTTTAGATGATTTTCCCAGAAACATGACGGGCAAAGTCGACAAGAAGATACTGAAAGAACAATTTCTACAAGATAAAGAATATAAAGAAGTCAATGAACAGATTCTTAGAAAAACTTATGGGCGTTAGGGCTTGGATGACTTTAACTTTACATATAAGAATAGACATTGTTTTTACAACAAAAATCGTTAAATTGAGTATAATAAATATAAATTAAATAGTATTTGTCAAGCTGCATTTTTTAATGTATTTATCTATTAATTATGGTTTATTGAGTAAAGTTCTTCTTAAAGATTTATTCTATTTCATGTTAAAAATATAAATAATATTAACTGTTTTATTTCAGTATATGTCTGCTTCCTATTTTTAATACCTTTGAATAAGATTCACACATACATAAATAACACGGTCTACGATTGAGTTAAAAATAATAAATACCCTCCTTGGTGGCCACACAGTCTAACGTACCACTCTTGCAATAAACTATACTGCCGATGACAGGGATATCGAGGTTCGAATCTCGGTCGGGTGTACTGAGGATGTTTTTTCCAAAATGGTTTTTCACTCTATTGCTCCACACAAATGTGGGTAAACTCCCTCTAAATATAGCCTTCTTAATCTCTAAAACAATTAGCGTAATTAGCACATAAGTGTCTAACCCAAACGCGTTGTATGCCGGGGTTCTAAAATAATAATAATTACTATAAACCTAAATCCCTAACTCAAATATAAAAAAGTCAACCCATTATCCTGTTGTTTAATTCTCTTTAGATGCCACACGATAAAATCAAAATATTGAAATGATCTACAGGGTTTACTTAATATTTTACTTATTTAAAAAAAATCAGGATGATGATCAAATTAAAGTTCTGTGGAGAGGTATATAATAGATTTAGTGTATATTTTAATATTTTTTACAGGATGAGATAGAAATTTAAAATTAAGTTAATTATTTATTAATGCACATTGGCAAGCGTTCACTAAGTTAGAATAACGCCCATTTAGATACACTACGCCTGATTATATAGTTTTTAGGAATTTATTATGTGTTCTGTCCTAAGACAGGTCTATTCCTTTTAATGAATCAAATAGCCGGAACTATCATTTATGCATTTTAGTGAGAATAACACCATTTAGATATCATGTTCTGAAAATTGAAAAATGACACCTGGACACGGGAATAGAACTCGGGATCTTCGGCTTAGTACGCCAATGCTCTTAACACTGAGCTATCCCGTACAATTATAATATAATTGTCAAATGGCTGCAATAAGCCAATCACCGAGTCGCGGGTGGCTGCGTTGTCTGATGGCTGTGATCTTATATAATCACATACTTATAAGCTGACGACTTCCGCACGTCCATCTTAGACTCTGCCTTATACTATGAGGGAAGAGTGAAGAATGACCATGGGCACGAGACGAATCCTGGATAGCTCAGTGGTAAGAGCATTGGCGTACTAAGTCGAAGGTATCGGGTTCAATTCCCATGTCCAGGTGTCATCTTTGAATTTTCAGAACATGATATCTATTCCTTTTGTCAGTAAATTTAGGACCAGCGATTCGGCCGGTCCTTTGCCCCCTCCTTTATATCCCAATATGGTTTTCTTTACTTCAAGTCATCTAATATTTGAATACTCCTCCTTCCTAATCTCCTCTTTCCCTTAACCCTTTCTTATATGAGGTCATTCAGAAGACAGTTCCTCCTTAGGATCTGTCTGAACCATTTTTCTTGATACCGAAGATTCACACCCAAAATGGTTCTATTCTCATCCACTCTTCTTTAGGATTTCATTTGTCCCTATTTGTCTACCTGATCTTCTAAAGTTTTCTTTAGCACCACGTTTCTCTCTCCAAGTATTTCTTTTCCATCTTCCTGAGAGTACAAGTTTCTTCTCCATGCAGCTCAATGCATCAAATGTAGCATTTAATAATCTTCTTCCTTAGTTCCAAATTCAATTTGCTGGTCAGTAGTAACCTCTTCTTGTTGAAAGCTTCCTCGGTAACGGCGATCCTTGACATAATTTCTTGGTGGAATAGGAATCCTTTGTCAGTAGACTTCCCAGGAATTTGAACTTATCTACGTTTTACAACTCCGAATCTCAGTAAGGTTTTAATTTTTAGAAATCACGTTTGACTTCTCAATGTTGATCTCCATGCTATATATTTTTACAATCTCTTCAAGTCAGTCCATCATTATATAATGACAATACAACTTATTTATACGAGTTCATAAAAAAATTTAAGTTTGTCCGCAAGTGGTTTCCTTATATAAACTATCTGTATATATAATGCACCCTATTTACAGCGAAAATATGAAAGCCACATATTTCAGACGCGGACTAAGCCTAAACATCGTGGATTACCAGTCAAGGGTCGTTCTTCCTAAATGTTATGTTCAATCTCACTCTTGATAATTCAGGAACAATTCCTCTAAATTATACCTTTCTCATCCCTATTCCCAACATCTTAAATATGTGGATAGCTTGGATCAAATGTGAGACCCTTTTCTAAAAAATCAGCTATTTTGAAGATTCAAATACATTTCTCTGTGTAACGCCAATGTACGTTATTATTAATAGTTGATTTATTTAACGTGTACTTTCTGAACTATTTATTTCAGAACACGCCTTATAAACAAAATTAAAACTATAGCAAACACAACATCCAGATTCTTTCCCTTAATTCATCTCTGTGAAAGGGGAAACCTACATTTCACCAATTAAGATTTTCGTCAGGCACGCTGAGAATCAAACCAGGTACTTTTATCTCAGTAGGCAGACATTCTATCAAGTGAGCAAAGTGTGTCTAACCTATGAGAAAGTCTTAAGCCAACAATTATGTAAATGTCGGTGCATTTAATTTAAACTACCCGCTCCATATACACCTCTTGGATAATGTTGCTAGCGATCATAATGCTAACTAAATGTAATTATTTTAAAAAGCATTAGTATATTTAAACTATCTTTAAAGTAGGTTAAAGACAATAGTTCACACCAGTAACGCACGAGGAATCTTCCTTCATGACGTCACGAGGGTGAAAGATCGCGAGTGCTGGTCTTGGTGAAGACGTGACCGATCCACTCGAGTCCTCGCCGTCAGTGTGTACACATCTAGGCTCCGTACCATGGACCACTATAAAAGGTATGACTATGTCTTTCGTATACACTTCTGGTTCTAAGGTTGTAGGATATTAGATTTGTGAATAGTGAAGAACAATTCAATAATTAGAGAAATAGTTAACCGTCTAATATGTCGATTAAATGCAGGTTTACTTACTTTAGTGAACAGATGGTTTAAATATTCTCTCTCGTGTTGTACTGGCCAGCTGAAGGCAGAGAGATTGGGGTTCGAATACTGGTCGGATGTATTGAGGACGTCTTGTCGTGAATTATTTACAGTCTCACTATACGCAAGTGAAGATATACTTAGTTTAATTTTAAACTTCCTTATCCATAACACATTAGGGTACTTATTACATGTGTATAGCCCAACATTATATTAAGACGTGGTGCTAAAATACAAAATATTAAAAAATACGTATAAAACCCATTTGTGATGTACGTAAATTTACACGTGTTGGGAAGTAATTTCAAGAGAAAATTACATGTATTTTCTTACTGGCCCAATATTTGATAGGCTACAAAGTAAAGGCTACGCCAGACCCAGCTACTGGTTCGAGACTGGTTCCGAACCATTGAGCCCTCTAACGTTTGGTCAGTTGATCGAATGGGCCGCCGAGGAATACGCGGACCGAGAAGCGCTGGTCTCTGTCTATGAAGATCTGCGTTTGACGTTTAAGGAAGCCAAAGAAAAGGTACCGTGAATGCTTGGGTGTAAAAACTTTCCGCTGAAAAAAATCAGCAAAGCTTTATATAAAAATTAACACCAAATCTATTTTAAATGCAGGGACATCTCTAATAATAGATATAAAGGGGGGTGAATCCGTTTCGGATGATCATATTTTCAGGTATTAAATTGATACCCCTCTGAAGGATTAGGAGGTAGAAAATTATAAATTATATGACATAAAAGGATATAGAAAATTAGTTTTTTGTATATTTATGTACATGCAATGTTTAAGTAAATGGTTTTTAAATATAAAAAAGGTTAATACAGAACAAAATTAAATTTATAATTTCTTTAGAGAAGTTTTAAGTTTTCTTTTTACTCTTTTTTATTATTTGTGAATCTTATCAAATAAAGATTTTATTGACATAAGACCTTTATTTGACTGTTCAGCTACTGAAAAAAAATAGCGCAACTATCCTTTTTGGTTATGCTTGGATTCAGATATTAGTCCAGATATGGGAGGTTTTAATTTACTCATCCTTACTTTCTCGCTATCTTACAGGTAGAGATCGTAAAAAAAAAAAATCGAACTAGAGATATTGATGAATCTCGATGTTTCATGACCATCCGAATCCGAAAAAGATGTTTTTGAATTTCCGTCTGTCTGTCTGTCTATCTGTTTTTACCTCCGACTAGAACCTAAGCTATTATACCGATTGGACTTAAACTTTGTATCTAGGGTTTTCATAGGGTTGCCCCGAGGGATTGCTGGAATTGGATATCTAACCATAAAATTAAGAGTAGTTTACTGAAGGGGAAAAAGAGAAAAACTCGATTTTATAAAAATCGGCTAAATAGATATTGATTAAATTTTATTTATTAACAACTATAAATATTTCAAACAAAATGGCTACTCTCAATATTTCGGCAAAATGACTTTAAGGGTTCCGGTCTGATGCGTAAATTCTTATTATTTATCATATTTCAGTAACTATTTGAGATATGAAATTATTTGTCATTGGAAATATGTAGGTCTATTTTTAATACAAATCTTTTATTTAAAATATATTTTTATAAAATCAATAGTTTTCAATCTACTCTCAACTATATATAATTTTTAACTTTCCGGAAACTAAAGGTAAAATATTGCGATCTTAAAAATAATCTAACCCAAATTGTTGATGGCTGTCGACGTCTCATTACTGCTACAACCCTTAAAAGTGGTTTTTGCAATTCCGTTTGTCTGTGTGTCTCTTTAACTCGAAAATTAAGAGTAGATTAATAAAAAGCAAAAAGAGAAAAAATAGATTCTCTCAAAATCGGCTCTAACGATTTTGATTAAAATTCGTATCTAAGTGTTGATTAATATTATAAATACAATGGATATTTCCATTTTTCTATGAAAATGAATTTTAGGGTACTTTAGAGAAGCGAATTTTTTGTATTTTCACAAATATTTGAAATACTAAATAGCTTATTGCAAAATTGTAGTAGGCTACTATTAAAAATAAAAATAAACTTTTATTTGAAATATATTTTTATAAAACCAATATTTTCTGAGATATTGCAAATATATTAATACAATTTTGCGAGATTTAGTTGTCAAGATATACTACTTAAGTCTTAACGCAATAATTCTCCAATGCCATAGAGTAATTAAATATAAGTAAGTTTCTCAAAAAGGTGGTTACTTTTCCTTTAATTTATTAGGATAAATGTTTGTACAACAATGATCTGTATCCTTTTTTTATACTCATTAGTCAATGATGAAATGTTTGTACAATAATTATCTATCTCCTTCATTCTATACTCAATAATTAATGATAACCTATTTTATTGGTCAAAATTTATAAATGAGGAATTGAATAGCAATGCAATGACCTGAAGATGTGAAACACCTAAAAAAATTGGTAAAACTTTAACCGGAATTCGAAATTTTAGTACGAATTGTTGACCCTTGTGGACCCAAAATTGGTCATTTTTATTGGTACAAACATACAAATGAGGATATTATTTAAAAATAAAACTACAAAATTTAAAACCGGGCCTCAATTTTTTTTTTACCTAAGTATAGTGCAATTTATGCTTGGGTTTTCTAGTGTATATTATTTCTTTTCACATAAATTAAGAGTTTTGAGAAAATATCTCAATTTTTAAACTATAGAGCGAGCAAGTCTGTGTGGAGTTTCGTACAATTTATTTTATTTAGCAATAGTTAGTAAGATGAATAAAAATCTATGTGATAAAGACTCAATTTTGGTTTGTAATCATAATAAATTACCCTCAAACTCAACTACGCATACAGAGATAAAATATTTGAATTCATAGTAGGCCATACAACCCAACTATCAAGTTTTTATGGCCAAAATAAAACTAAATAGTTAATGCATTACTGACATTTCAAAGAACGTCAGTCAAAACATGTTCTTAGAATCGCAGGGTACTGTATTTTTTAAATAGAAAAATGACACGTGAACACAGGAATTGAGCTCGGGACCTTTGGCTTTGTGCGCCATCGCCCTTAACACCGAGCTATCCACGAGTGACCCTTTGCCCAAAGTCATTCTTCACTCATATTTTAAGGCAGAGATTGTGATGGATGTGCGGAAATTGTCAGCTACATAATATGAGCAATCATTAAAAATCGCAAGCTATCAGATAAGGCTGGAGGTGGCTTCTCTGATTGTTTGCGATCTTAATTGCTCGCTCATATGTAGCTGACGATTTCCACATGTCCATCACAGAATTTGCCTTAAAATATGAGTGAAGACGAGTGAAGAAGACTCTGGACAAGGAACGACTACTGGATAGCTGTGTATTAAGATAATTGGCGCTATAAGTCAAAGGTATTGGTTTGACTCCCGTGTCCAGGTGTCATTTTTAAATTTAAATAATATGATATTTATATAAGGCTATAACTGTGATCATATTTTCTTTAATTTTATATAGGTGACCTGGAGGTCTAGGGGTAAGGTGTCAGACTTCTATGCTGCCGGCCGGGGTTCAATCCTCGGTCCCGGCAAAGATTTATCTGATTACCAAACCCTTCCTTCACCTCTGACAAGACATCTTGTGAATGTGAGGAATGCCAGGCCTCCACCATGGTTCGGATTCCACGTTAAACTGTAGGTCCTTCATTTCATCTCACAATCACCCTACCATTTCACATTAGCGTAAGTGCGTATAACCCGAACGGGTATTAAGACGCGGTGCTAATAATAATAATAGTAATTATATATATATATATATATATATATATAATAATAATTATATATATATATATATATAAAATCAAAAGCCCTGACTGACTCATTCACTCATCACTAATTCTCAAACTTCCCATGAAGCTAGAGGGCTGAAATTTGGCACAGGTGTTCCTTATAAGCTAATTTGGCCAAGTAAAGATGTTTTTGTGGTTAAGGGGGTGAAATCAGGGTAGCTACCCTAATCAACAAAATTGCATAATAAACGCTTTTTAAGCGTTCAAAGAGTAATAATAGGATAAGTTTGTTTTAATAATGCGTTTGAAAAAATATAGCAGCTATTTTTATCCCCGTAGATCTTTTAAAATATAGAAAAAAAGTTAAAATAGACAATTCATTAATATATGTAATTACGTTTTAATATTCAACTCCAATAGATGGTATAAGTTTGTAGTTTATATTTTACTAAATTTTGGGATGTTTGTATTGTCTGTGTGAGTGAGAGGGCCCGGCCTGGGGTGATGTGTGGTCGTAGGTAGTGGTTAGCAGGGAGGAGGGAGACTTGTCCAGCCGAGGTCAGTTGATAACGCCCCAGGAAGTAAGCAAGGGGGCCTGCCAAAAATGAAGCTCCCCATGATTAAAGATACATGATCAGCTCCTTGCGGTGTTTCCCGGGTAGCGCTAAGAACCACGTCATTAAGCTTCAAACAAAAATTCTTCATTTTTATCCAAAAATAAATAATAACACAATATCCTGTCTGAAGAACGGGCATTCAGCCAGTAAATATAATATTGTTGCTAATTAATCCGGCAAGGTATTGTGTTCGACAGGCTGATCATCTCGCCGCAGGTTTCCTGGCCCTGGGTTTGAATCCTGGAAACGTGATAGCTGTGTGGGGTTTCAACTCCACCAACTTCTACCTGATAATCCTAGCGGCAGCCAGAGCAGGTCTTATCCTGGTAAACTTGCACAATACATCTGAAACAATGACATTTTGTCTGATTGTCTTTTGTATCAAATTTTCAACCATGTTAGTCGTTATAGAATAACAATTCTTGGAGTTTAAGTGAAATAAAGTCTCTTCGGTGGCCGCATAGTCTAACGCGTTACTCTCGCAGTAGTCTAGACGGCCGATGACTGGGAGATCAAGGTTCGAGTCTCAGTTGGGTGTACTGAGGGTGGTTTTTACCAACCTGCTTTTCCACTCTCCTGCCATGCAAATACGGATACAATTTATATAAATATAACCAACTTAACACTTAAAACCATTAGCGTAACTAGTATATAATTATATAAACCAAACGAATAATAATAAAAAAACTTTTAAAAATATAAAATTATTTTTTTATAATGAGGCATAAGTTCTTAGTTGAGTAAATACTTGAGATGGTGTGGGTTTAAGAGTATGTGTGAGGTGAGGATTGGGTGTGGGGGTCCAGGGGTATGTTGATAAGTTCCAATTGGCCTGGGACTAAAAATATAAAAATATTCATAAATACCACTGAAATTACGTTTCAGAGTAAGGTAAGATGAAGTATTGCTGTGTTTATTTTTATTTATTAGAGGTATTTAATGTAAGCTTTGTGAACCGTCTGATTATATCAGCACACGAGAATTTCTATGAGAGAGCGCAAAAGGACCTACTAATTTTGTCAGGAAAGGTATTTTCACATACCTTCCAGGGTTCTTTTACATCCCACAATTGACGTGGGTCCAATGACTTTACTTCTCATCTCAAAGAAGTTATGATGCGGATTTTTATCGATCAACGAAAATCAAATGACCTCAGCTTGGTATGAACCCATGATAATCGAGTGTTCATATGAGCACTTAGCCACAAGATCACCAAGGTCGACTTTTCTTTTATTGCCATTATTATTAGTAGTAAATTTACTAAAAAGATCATTTCCGCTTCATTATAGATAATTAAGTCACTATTCAGTTCAATTTTAAAGCATGAGTTTATACTTTCTGTTGACATGAGTAAAAATGCTTCTAAATTGTTAGACAATATCTGGGAGTATATTTAAAAAATGTTTAAATCTATTAAATGATTCTTCATCCACATCTTGTGTGGCTTAAGAAATTACTATAAACAACGCCAAGAAACAAAAATTCTGCAATTAATATTATTGTAAATCCTTACAGTTTATATGCTATGGGCACTCTCAGACGTACTCATTGGAATATTTGATTACCATTAAATTTAAACAAACATTTAGAATGGATTGGACAACTTTAGTTTATTTTGAATCATTTGAGGCAGTCCAGATTATACTGGCCCACAAGGGATATCTCCCGGTGTTTTGGAGACGCATTCCACCCCTGAGAGGGCTACAAATGGTTTTAACTGTACAGACAGTAGGGTTGAATTAATATGAATACACTAGAACATTGTTAATCCGAAATTATTGCGAATGAAACTTGTTCGGATAAGCAAAAGTTCGGATTAACCGGAAGAATATAAGGATACAGTATCTTCACGAGTTTTAAATTACAGTTGAATGAGTTTAATCAAATTTTAATGTATTCAAGTGATATAAATGTATCGTAATTATTTTTAGTTACAGGAAAACATATTGTGTTGACTACAACATGTAGGCTAAATATTAGGCATATCATCAGTTATCACTGTTTCTCTATTAACTTTGAGCCTGTTAACCAATTGATTAAATTTTATTTGAATTACATTTTTAAACGTTTTACGAAAATTATGTTTGGATTATTTGGAATTTGGGTTAGGTATAATGGTGTTTTTATATTATTATTATTTATATATATATATATATATATTTATATATATATATATATATTTAACACGAGACTTGACATTGATTAGAGGCATCACCAACTCTTGATTACTAAAGAATGTATATCAAACACAATTTAACATTTAGTTAAGAAACTAAAAATTTATTTCGTACTAAACGAATAGTACAATAGTAATATTACTTCAATGCATTGCTCAAAACATGAGTTTTCAGATTTGTTGACAATTCACTGTTTCTTTTAAGGAACTAAAGCGTGTATATCGTTTCAGAAGATTATTGTGGTGGAGGTGGAAGTCCCGCTTCCCCCCCCCCCTCCTACGAATTCCTCGTTAACAACACCCTTTACATTATTTAAAGGCTAAGGTAGACCCGTCGTACCAAGCGCCGGAGCTACGTCACTGCCTCAACCAGGTGGGAGCCAAGCTTCTGATAGCGGCGGAGACTGACATCACGCAGAACTACTACCAGACAATCCACAGCCTGGCTCCGGAGCTGGACCACTGCGCGGCCGGACAACTGTGCAGCGAGCAGTTGCCCGAACTTCGCACGGTCGTCATGACGAGGGATCTGACACAACCGTGAGTCATGCTAATGGTTCTCTTTCTCAAAATCCCAACTTAAATTCATTTTTCCACTGACTTTGATGGTTGAACGATTTAAGACAGGGATCAGCCATCTTTTTTGGCCCCGAGTGTACCGAGGCTGATGTTTAATCTTAGCTTATTTGAAACTCTGTCTACCCACAAATGCAAGTATACTTCTTCCAAATTCAACCTACCTCCCCCTTACCATATTAGCGAAACAAAATTGCATATGATGCAATCTAAATGAAAACGTGCTAAAAAAAAGTAAGTAAAAAATCAAAACCTGGACACAGGAGTAAATATCGCGTGCAGTGATAGGGAAT
This sequence comes from Timema douglasi, assembly GCA_901482245.1. Lineage (NCBI taxonomy): Eukaryota > Metazoa > Arthropoda > Insecta > Phasmatodea > Timematidae > Timema > Timema douglasi. The sequence goes on from CABEEJ010000805.1 coordinate 43,014, forward strand.
CGAACGCAAAGCAAATAGATCCTTGGTTTGATTCCTGCGTTCAGGCTTCAATTGCTCACTTAATTGAATTTGACTCCTACTGTCATGAATGATCCTCTTGAAAAGCATCAAGTATCCTTCTGTGTTATGCCAGGATTTTTTTGTTGTTGCGTGGCGGTGATGAGTCACCGTGGCTGTATTTGTTGATATACGTTGATTTTGTGACACAAATGAATTAATTATGATTTTATCTGTTTATGATTACAGAGGTGCATATCGTTTGGACGAAATAATTAGCTTGGCTACCACGGAAGGCATTGCAAAGGTTCAAGAGATACAGAGATCTATTCAGCCGGATGATGGGATAACGATCCATTATACTTCGGTAACCTATTTCTTGAGACGTTTAGCGATTGATTACTTATAAAACCTCTAGAACCTAGTTCGAACCTTGGAACAGGGATCTAGCTCTCGTCCTTGAACCTCAAATTCATACTAACTTTGCTACTATGCATCTAAATCTTAAGGTAGGCGTGTAAGGAACGTGAGAAAAAATTCAGAATTTTTGCAACTTTTTATAGTTTTTTTAATATATAAAATATTGCTTCAGTAGAGATATAAGAGGCAATTTTCTTCACACGGTGATATTAACAGTTGTTGAATATCTGTCATGAGCAGAGTGGCATTAGATGATAAACTTATTAAATGAAGAGAAAATTAATTATCACTAAATTCAAGGACATCCTCGACAGATATTCAACAAGTTCTGTTGATATCACCATGTAAAGAAAATTCAACTATAAGTTTCTACTCGATAAATATTCCACCTATTCTGTCGGACCAAAAATATATTTTTCTATATAAACTGAAAAAAATAACTAACCTTTACTCGAAACCCATACACTCCCACCTTAAACCTGTATCATATTATTATTATTATTATTATTATTATTATTAATATTATTATTATTATTTATATTATTATTATTATTATTATTATTATTATTATTATTAGCACCGCGTCTTACTACCCGTTCGGGTTATACGCACATACGCTAATGTGTAATGGGTGATTGTGAGATGAAATGGATGACCCACAGTTTAACGTGGGATCCGAACCACGGTGGAGACCTGGCATTCCACACACTCACAAATTGTGATTAATACACGTCTTGTCAGAGGTGAAGGAAATGTTTGGCAACCAAATAAATCTGTGCCAGGATAGTATTAATAAATAGGGTATACACACACCTAACGTGAAAACTGAAGGTATTACCAGTAAGTTCATGTGTAGGTGACCACAAATGCATTCATTTGAGCTAGTTAAAAAATGACACATAAACCCGGGGACTAAACGCTGCATCTTTGACTTAGCAGTGATATAACGCATTTCTGCAGAATATGAATGTTTAGGTGTTCAAATTATCGACGTAGTAGCGAATATTATTGAAGGAATATTCATAAATGATGAAGATGGTGTAAGTTTTAAATTTATTCAATGCTATGATTAGGTTCGTCTTTATGAATCCATCCGCCTAGTGCAATGGCATAACTTGATGCTCCACCCCATATTTTAATTAAAACATAAAAAACATTTGAAGATAATTTTGTTAGGTAAACTTCAAAATGTCTAATCAATGACCATTCATTTTAAATATTATCTTTAATAACGATTCATATATATAGTACTAATTACGCTGATGATAAGTGTAGGATGAATAAGGATGAATTTAGAGAAAGTGTACCAACACTTGCGTGGAAGGAGAGTGGAAAACCAGCCTCAGTACACATGACCAGCATTCGAAAATTAATAAGCAGTTTAGTCTAACATGAGAGTAACGCCTTAGACTCTACGGCCACCGAAGCAGGTCAGATAATTCATAAATTAATGAAAGAATAATCATAATATCCCAATTAAAAATTGTTGGAGCAATACATTTCCGTACCAATAAAACAAGGAATAAAAACACTTATCTGTGTGACACTGTTTAAAATAAACTTACTGTAAGTCTCACACGGAGACAAGTGTACATTCTCAGCTACTCATCTGTGACCAGTGTTGTCAACTCGTCAGTATGGAATTATAAATTACCAAGTGTTGAAAATTATGTTATTTTAGAGGTTTTCAAGAAAGGCTCTGACAGGGAAAGAATAATTTTTTTTATGAATTAATTTAATTATTTTTCCAATTTTCTACATTGTTGGTACCTAACTCCTCCTACCCCCCCTATCCTCCCCACCCTCCCAAAAAAAAAAACTTACCACCTCGTTCAAATGCACGTGTCCTACCTTTGGTAGAGCCCTTGATGGTGTATTATTTGTAAGATACCCAAGATGGTGGAATCCCATAATAAACACTAATATGAATCGCTTCTGTGGCCGCGTGGTCTAGCGTTACTCTCGCAGTAGACTAAATCGCCGATGATGGAGAGACTGAGGTTCAAGTCTCAGTCGAGTGTACTTAGAGTGCTTTTCCTAAATGTGTTTCCTCTATACCTTCAGGCAAATGAAAGTATACGTCCTCTAAATATAACCTTTCTAATCAGTAAACCGTTAGTGTAATTAGTACATAAGCGTATAACCTGAAATTGTGGTAAGACGCCGTGCTAAAAAAAAACCACTCGTATGTATATATGATAACAATTATGTGCCTACTAAAAAAAGGTTTTGTAAATAATCTTATTTTTATAGAATTTCATTATGTAGGGCCTAAATTAGACCCAAAATTAGATAATTAAAATATTAGACTAGTTTATAGACCTTTTCAAGCGCCCTTATAAGGATATGGCTCTTTATATTGATTTTTTCAGGGAACCACTGGTTCACAGAAAGCTGCCCTTCACAGTCATTGTAACGTTGTCAACGGGTCTTACACCTTCTGTGGTAGGCAAGGATTGAGCAAGGTATAAAAAGGGCTTTTATCTATATTATGTGATTTAATAAAAAAGTTTTTATTTTATGTAATTTAGAAAATTCTGTGGGCATGTGTTGGTATTTGGTAAAAGTATATTCACAGGTTTTGGTTTGCACACCTATGCATTAAAGCTATTTAAAAAATGCACTTAAGATCTTTTCGATCTTACAAACTTCGTTAATCATGTACAATTAATTGTAATAGTCTAAGCTATTTTCATTTCTTTATTTTTCATTTAGCTTAGTGTTATTAACAATACAATTTAAAAAAATATGTTTCAGTTATGTACACTTAACTAATTTTGTCTCCTCAAAAATACATTTATTATGTCGAATTAAATGTTTATATAAAAAAAAAATCGAAAATTAGTCACTAGTAAACTAACCTAAAATTATTTTATTTGAGAAAAATTAAAATATACTCTTATTAAATATGAAAAATACTCACCATATTATTTTATTTTAACAAATTTATACGGACGGACAAAAACAATTATAAGCTCTAACTTTTTTTAAATAAAGGGACTAAAATATCATCAACCTTTATCAAAATCTTAAGAGCGTGAATTGTTCATGATTACAATATTTTCTCTATATGTGGGGAAAGTCAAAACCTCTTGATCATCCCCTCAATTTTTTCTCTAACATTTTGCCTTCAAAAATGTTTTAGAGAAAGGTGTCATATCTCAATAAGTGTCCAAAGAGCTTCATTCTCCTCTTTCCTATCGTCTTAAGTAAGATAGTATTCTCGTTTATTCCTTTTAGAATTGGTTCGTTACTCTTCCTCTTTGATCAGCTTATTCTTGTTAGTCTCTTACAAAACCAAATTTGTTTGGCTTCAAGTCTTGTTCTTTCCATTTTCTCTAAGGTCCATGCTTCGTATCCATATGTCAGCTCACTCCAAAACTTTCCAATAGCTATCGCTCATGGTGTATAGACTGACATTGTGTTCATCTGGCAGTCCCATAGGTTGTGTGTCCAGATGCAGTGTTGCCACATTGGTACCAGTATTGGTCTATAGGCTGACATTGTGTTCATCTGGCAGTCCCATAGGTTGTGTATCCATATGCAGTGTTGCCACATTGGTAACGGTGAATAAACTGACATTGTGTTCATCTGGCAGTCCCATAGGTTGTGTATCCATATACAGTGTTGCCACATTGGTAACGGTGAATAGACTGACATTGTGTTCATCTGGCAGTCCCACAGGTTGTGTGTCCAGATGCAGTGTTGCCACATTGGTACCGGTATTAGTGTATAGACTGACATTGTGTTCATCTGGCAGTCCCACAGGTTGTGTGTCCAGA